>SMDT01000314.1:0-184780 GCA_005392925.1 Aquilaria sinensis
TAATATTTTTTGTTAATTTTTGTATATGTATAAACCTAAGAATAGTGCAATCAAAGACTAACCTCATCCTTGCATCCCAACTCAGCTAGTGTCAATAAACACTAACTTAAATTCAACTCTTCTCCAAAACTGCCAACTACAAGCCTTTTAAGATTTTGAAAAACCTGCAAATTACCCTCAACCTTTTACAATAATTCCTAAATACCCTCTCATGTAAATGTTTTTTATTGAAAAAAAAAAGGATTAAGGTCCAAGTCATAATGCCTATTAGATCTCAATTATTGAGCATGTTATAGCTGTTAATTAAGAGGCTTTTATCACTATGAAGGGGACAAAAGAAACTATTAGTTACAAGAAAAAAAAAGTTGTAACAAAACAAAAAATTGTTACAGTATTCACATTGATGTAGCAAACACTAAACCACTTGCCACAAAAGTTAAAGTTCAATAACTAAATAGAACTAGTAACCACAAACATTAATTGTGGTTAGGCTTTGTGGTTATAAAGTAATTATTGGCACGAACATTACAACATCTGAGTAAAATATGGCTTTAGTATCAACAATTTTTCTTTTTTGTGGTTGTAAAATCCAACACAATATTAGTTTTCATGGTGTACTCACTTTAGTTGTTATAAGTATAACATTGTTGATGCCCTTCAGCATCTTCGTCTTGCGACATGGTGAATTCCGAGGGAGCTTACGAGGAGGGAGAACGTCTGACGGAGAGGTTCCCCAGGTGGGAAAGTACCTGAAAGACTCCGAAAAAAAAGGGGTTAGGAGGTCCCCGGGATGATTTTCCGGGGAGGAGCCTCCGATGCCCAAGTCAGTTTCCTGAGAAGGTAAAAGGGGACACTTAGGAAGTTTTGCGGTCTTGCCTGTTTGTGTTTTTTCAGGAGAGAGGAGTCCCATCCCTTGCCAGGACGTGTTCCTGTGTATTTATAGGGAAGCCTGGCCCATTTAGATCATGACACGTGTTCGGTCAGATCTTTTTTGTACCTTCGGACGTAGGGGACAAGTAGCCAGTGGCAGGCTCCTTGAGCCTTGAACCGAGTCAAGTCGTGACAAGACCCGGACGGCTTCGGCGCGTCAGGCCACCGTTTCAGGCAGCGTATGGGCGACCTGTCAGAGGCTCCTTAAATGCTCATTAAATGCTCATGCCGTACTCCCGAGGTCCTTTGGGCGAGGTCATCTTTTGGTACGGACGCCTTTCTTCGGGAATCACGTTGGTGGCTCGGGGAGTTCTCTAGCTCGGGAGTTCCGCCTTCGGGGAGAATCTCTCCTGCTTTCAGTAGCTGGTTCTTTTCTCCCGAAGGCGATATGTTCGGTTCCCCGAGAGAGTCAGCGACACATTTAGATAACCTGGCGTTTCAGCCGAAGTGCTTACTTCGTCATGCTCGATTTCGCTTCTGCCGAGGTCTGTGGCAATGCTTCTTTCCGAGCTACGTCAGGCTCCCCGGACAAACCTTCGGGGAAATTCATACTGGGGGAGGCGATAGCCTTTTGGCTATCACAGGCCCCCCCTCGAAAAAGCCGAAGTGGAGACTTCGGTTTGTTCGCTTCCTGAGGGCCCCTCTTTGGGCCTTGAGTGCAGTACTTGTTCCGAAGACGGACCTTCCGTCCGAAGACGTAGGCTTTTCTTCCATAGCCTGTCTGTTGGTGTCTTCGAAGTGACCTGCTTTCCAGCTTTTTAGGCCTTCCTCAAAGAAGCCGAAGTGGAGACTTCGGTTCGCTGTCTTTCCGAGGATGCTTCTCGGGAGTTTCTAGGGAGTGTTACCTGTGCCAAAGATACACCTTTTTGTCCAAAGATACGGAATGTTCGGCCATAGCCTGTCTTTTGGTGTCCTCGAGGTAACCCACTTCTTTACTTTTGTAGGTCAGTGAAACGTCGTGTCTCATAACCAAACGTGTCAGTCTGGAGCGGCGTGACGTCTGTCAGAGGGCGTGTTCCTCTTTTGGTGCGATGGCTGACACGTGTCGGCTTTTTGTTGGCTGGGGTTGCATCGGTTACCGCGGGCGCGCCTTTTTAGGTGCAGAAGGGCAGTTATGGCGGCGTTTCACCTTCGCAGAGTACTTATGACGCCGGTCCGCCTACCCCCCTCGGCCTATATATATGCTCATTCCGTCATTTGTCTCTTTTGCTTTTGCTTTTGCTCTGGTTTTCCTTCTGCTCTCTTCTGCTTTTCACGGCGGTTCTTTCACCTGAGCTTTTTTCCGGTCATCTTTCACGACGGCGTCTTCACACCCAGATTTCGGCAAAAGATTTGGTGGGTTTTGATTTCCAGAACTCTTTATTTTTCAAAGTTTGCCCGAAGTTCATTTTTGCCTTTTCCGAACTCATTTTTCAGCCAAAAATGCCGATTCCTGAAAGTTGGCAGCCTCTTCTTTCTCACCCTTGTTGCACCACTCCTGCAAAATTAGCGAAGTGGAAGAAAAAAATTTTCCTTCCTTCGTACGCTGTTACGAGGTTGCCACGTCCTGACCACTACAGCTTTTCAAACCATAGTAACGAGATCACCGTTTTCCGAGCTCAACTGAAAGCCGGACTTCGGTTCCCCCCTCCGAAGTTGATTTGCGACTTTTGCCAATTTCATGGCATTGCCGTAAATCAACTTCCTCCGAACTCGTACTGCTATTTCAACGCCTTCCTCTGTATGTGTGGCGTTTTCAAAATAGAACCCCACTTCGTCATTTTTATGCAGTACTACAAGCTCTACGTGGTCCCGAAGGGTGGCTTTTACTTCATGCTACCTCGGGGATCCGGGAGCAAAAAGTATATGTTCACCTTCGCCACTAAGGACAGCTGGCGAGGGTGGCAAAAAAAGTTTTTCTTTCTGAAGATGGAGGAGGCCTGGTCGCATGTTCCGACCAAGTGGGCTCAGGGACGGTTGGAGGACGACGTCGTAGATCCGAGGATACTGTTGACTCCCGAGTTGGTTTCCGTATTCACGGATTTCGACGGACGTATCTGAGCCGTCGCCGACTGGGGTCCCGAGGTCCTTTCGCGCCCTCTTTACCCCTTCCCCATCAATTGGAGGTTGATGACCGAGGAGGTCCTTCGGGAGCTCGGGGTGGTAAAGGAGCACAAGACGGACCTCGGGATGCCGGCTCCTGCCATCACCGGGAAGGACTCCTGGCTAGTGCAACTCCTTCGGGAGGAAGTTTCTTTCGAAACTTTTTATGAGAGTAAGTTACTTTCTAATCTCCTTGTTATAACTTCGTTCCGGACTCACACTGATGTCTTTCTTCCTTTTCAGAAATGGGCGAGGACACTGCTGCCTTCTACAAAGCCCTTTTCACCGGTCAGCCCGCGAAGGGTGAGCAGACGAAGAAAGCTGCCTCCCGAAGACGGAAAACGTCCGGGGCTGGGCCGTCTGTTTCCAAACGGGCGAAGAAGGATGTGCCCCCCCTCTTCCGGAGACTTCCGAAGAGGTGGCCGAGGAGCCCGAGGCTGCTAATGTGCCTCAGCCCGAGGTTGCTGCTGAGGTCCCTCCTCAAAGCCCTACCCCGTCGCAGGCTCTTCTGGGCGCCGTGGTAGAGGCCCCTTCTGCCGAAGAGCGGCGCCGAAGAAAAGGCAAGGGGATTTCTGCCGAAGAGGCTCGAGCTTCCGACGACGACGTCGTCGAGGTGCAAGCAGGTTTGTTCTTCTAACAAACTGTGGTGCTCCTCTTTTTGATGATCTTTGAGGTTTTCTTGCCCTGACCAATTTTCTGTTTTGTCGTGCAGAAGAGTCGCTCACTCCGGGTTGGGTAGCTGAGCATGCAAAGAGGAGAGCCCTTCGGGACGCCCGCATCCCGAAGGGAAAAGTCCCGAAGGAGCCTTTCTGGACGTTTACGGAGGACATGAATTTGTACTCCGGAGACTGCTAGCAAATGGCTACAGAGATCTCGAAAGGGGTCCTCACCGATGCCTCCTTCAAGGCCATTGCCGCGGCTCACCCGGGCGACGATTCTCTCGCCGCGAAGCTTTCCGAACACGCCGCCCAGGTATACTTTGCGTCTATCTTCCTCCCTTGAATTTTTTTTCTAAGTGTTTGGTTTTCTCTTTGTCTTAATGACCTCGCCTTTATCCTTTTGCAGCTTCTGGGATACGCCGGCTTTCTCCGAGTTCGGGTGGCGAGGCAGACGGAGTTCCGAGCTAAGGCCTTAGAAGCCATAGAAAAAACTAAGGCCATGTGCTCGGAATTAGCTGTCAAGAACCTGCAGCTGGCTCAAGCTGCGGAGAAGGAAGTTGCCACCCTTCGGGAGGAGTTCCAGAAAGAAAAAGAGGAACTTTTGAGGGACTCCTCCCAGAAAATTTCTGACCTCGGCTCCCAAATGGCGGAGCTGATCTCGGCAAATGAGGCGCATCAGAAAGAGAAGTCAGAGGCTGAAGGGCTCCTGGCGAAGGCGCTTGCTGAGAAGGCTGCGCTCCAAGCCGAGGTCGATGCTATGAAGAAGGAGACGGAAAAGAAGAGAGTGAAGGAGCTGAAGAAGAAGGTCTAAGATTTGAAGAAGGACTTCGAGGAGCTTGAGGTCGAGAAGGACAAGTCTGACCAGATGACCAAGGTTGGTTTTCAGGACAGGTTCTGTCTTGTTCGGCACCAAGTCCTTTAGAGGTTCCCAGATCTGGACCTCTCTTTCCTGGCGGCCCTGGACATTCCCGAGGGACCTCGGTGGTCCTGGTCTAAGATTGATCATCTGAACCTGCCTCCTTCTATTCCGGCGCCGAAGGTGGTGCAAAAGGACGCAGGAGCCGAAGACTCCCGGGACGCCGAGAACCCTTAGTTTGTTCTAGGGCCCTTTTTCTTCTTTCTCTTCTTTTTTGTACTTCTTCTT
The DNA here is from genome assembly GCA_005392925.1 of Aquilaria sinensis. Taxonomy (NCBI): domain Eukaryota; kingdom Viridiplantae; phylum Streptophyta; class Magnoliopsida; order Malvales; family Thymelaeaceae; genus Aquilaria; species Aquilaria sinensis. The sequence continues at coordinate 4,816 of SMDT01000314.1, forward strand.
CTGGCTATCTTTTTTGTAAGCACACCTTATCTCAATAAAGACCTTGAAAATTTGGCTAAATCTTTTTGTGAGATTCTTTGTTTCCCTTTGCCCCGAACTTTATTCGCTCAAGAGACTTCGGAAAACTTTGTCTGTGCTTATCATGGTGACCTCTTTCGTGAAATCCTGATTTGTTCAACTTATGCCCAAAAATTTTGGCTAAGTCTTTCGCCAGATTTTCTCTGTTGTCCCGAACACGTTTGCTCAAGAGACTTCGGAAAATAATACCTTCGCTTATTTTAGCCGGCCACCTTTGCGGAATTCGCACCACTCATGCTTAGGACTTTTTGGCTAAGAAACTTTTTATGCTTTAGAGAAAATTTTTCTTTCTTTGTACAGCACGGTCTTCTTCGCCGAGATTCTAAGCATAGAATTTTCTCAAGGCGTCCGAATGCCACGTATTTTTTAATTCTACGCCTTCGGAATCGCCGAGCTTGTAGACCCCTTTTCGTACTTCGGCAAGAACCAGGTAAGGGCCTTCCCAGTTGGCGCGAAGTACTCCGTGGGATGGCTTTCGAGGTGCGAATTCATTCTTTCGGAGAACGAGGTCTCCTCTCTTTATTCCTTTTGGCCTGGCGCGCAAGTTTATAGCCGCGGCCACTCTTTGCTGAAAAGCTTTTCTTCTTAGTTCGGCTATTTCTCTGTGTTCGCCGACGAGGTCGAGCTTGGTTCTCAGGCCGAGGTCATTTCCATTTTCATCAAAAACTTGCACTCGAATTGATGGTTGCACTACCTCGATTGGGATGATGGCTTCTGTACCGAAGATGAGTGAAAAAGGCGTTTCCCCAGTGGCTCTTCGGGGTGTTGTTCGGTAGCTCCACAGTACACTCTGGAGTTCGCCTGGCCATTTCCCTTTTGCTTCCCCCAGCCTCTTTTTCAGACCATCTTTTATGGTCCTATTAGATACCTCTACTTGGCCATTGCTTTGAGGATGGGCTACTGGGGCGAAGTGCATCTTTATTCCGAGGTTGTTGACAAAGTCCTGGAACCCTTTGTCAATAAACTGGGATCCATTGTCGGCTACCAGTATCCTCGGTATGCCAAATCTGCATACAATGTTCTTCCATACGAACTTCTGCACTTCTTTAGCTGAGATAGTTGCTAATGGTTCTGCCTCGACCCATTTAGAGAAGTAGTCTACTGCGACTACGCAGAATTTTACGCCTCCGGGGGCTGTTGGGAGCGGCCCAATGAGGTCTATGCCCCAAACTGCGAAGGGCCAGGGATAGTCAGCCGAAGTCACCATTTCCGAGGGTGTCCTCTGGATTTTTGCGTGTTTTTGGCAGCTGTCACATTTTCGGACGAACTGTCGGGCATCCTTTCTTAGGGTAGGCCAAAAATATCCTTGGCGAAGTACCACTGCGGCGAGGGCGTCAGTTCCAATATGTGAACCACAAGCGCCTTCGTGGACTTCTTCGAGGATCATTTCAGTATCCTCTTCGCCAACACACCTCTGTAAAGGATTTGCATATCCCTGCCGATACAGTTCTTCGCCTATTAGGAAGAATCGCCCAGAGCGTCTTCGCACTTTTGCGGCTTCGATGGGGTCTTCGGGGAGCGCGTTGTCCGCAAGATACCTCTTTATTGGATCTTTCCAGCCCTTTTCCGAAGTTACTATGCTCAGTACTTCAATGCTCGGGTGGTTTAGTACCTCGGTGTATGTTTTTGCCTTTGCCAGGCAATCTGCTTCGGTGTTTTCCCGACGAGGTACATTTTCGATGCGTATGGTGTCGAACTCTCGAATGAGCTTCGTCACCAGTTCGTGGTATTTTGCCAAAATTGGGTCTTTCGCGCCGTAGTCCCCTGCCGTTTGCCGAACTACCAGCTGGGAGTCACTGTGAGCCTTCAAGTTTCTTATTCCAATTTTTCTGGCCAGGCGCAACCCTGCTATCAGAGCTTCATACTCAGCCACATTATTGGTGGCGCTGAAGCTGAACTTGATGGCCTTTATCACCTCTAGACCTTCGGGTCCTCTGATGATTACCCCGGCTCCTTGGTGTTCGGAACCTGAGGCTCCATCCACATGCAGCGTCCATTCTGGCTCACCTTCGCCAGGATCCGGGTGGCTATCTTCGGTGGTAGGTACTTCGGCGATGAAGTCAGCCAGTGCTTGAGCTTTTATGGCTTTCCGAGGTTCATAAACAATGTCGTGTTCGCCAAGCTCTATACACCATTTGGAAAGCCTTCCCGAATGATCAACTTTTTTCATAACATCCCGTAGAGGCAGACTACTTCGGACGATGATGGGGTGAGCCTGAAAGTATGGCCGCAATCTTCTTCCTGGCAGCACCAAGGCATATATGGCTTTTTGGAGTAATGGATACCTGACCTCGGTGCCGTGCAGGGATTTGCTTACGTAATAAACTGGCCATTGTCTCGACCCTTCCTCTTTCACAAGGACCGAGCTCACTGCTTTTTCTGAAACAGCGAGGTACAGGATGAGGGGCTCTCCTTCGCGAGGTTGTCGCAGAGTAGGCAGTCGAGACAAATAGATTTTAAGTTCTTCCCAGGCTTTTTGGCAATCCTCATTCCAAGGATGGTCACCATCCCCGAGGTCATTTTCTCTTTTTGCTGCCTTAGTAAGGACTTTGAAGAATGCCCGACACCGATCTCCGTACCTGGAGATGAACCTGCTAAGAGAGGTTATCCTTCCAGTGAGTCTCTGCACGTCTTTCACTGTGACAGGAGTTCAGAATTCGAGCAGAGCCTTAATTTTTTCTGGGTTAGCATCAATGCCCCTTTCTGATACCATGTAGCCCAGAAATTTTCCCGAGGTCACGCCGAAGACGCATTTTTCGGGGTTAAGTCGAATTCCGAATATTCTGAGTTGCTGGAAGGTTTCCTCTAGGTCTGTGACATGGTCTTTAGGCATCTTACTTTTGACTATCATGTCATCAACGTAGACTTCCATGTTCCTCCCTATTTGGTCATGAAAGACTTTGCTCATCAGCCTTTGGTAGGTGGCTCCTGCATTTTTGAGCCCGAAGGGCATCCTAGTGTAACAATATGTTCCACCTTCGGTGATGAACGCAGTTTTTTCTTCATCTTCGGGATCCATCCTTATTTGATGATACCCACTGAAGGCGTCGAGGAAGCTTAGGAGCCCATATTCGGCAGTTGAGTCGACCAACTGGTCTATCGGTGAGAGAGGATAGGAATCTTTCGGGCAGGCATCGTTCAAGTTTCTGAAGTCGATGCACATTCGGAGCTTACTACTCCCTTCTTTTGTAGCAATGACCACATTGCTTAGCCATTCGGGGTACTTGACCTCCCTAATTACATTTGCGTCCATCAGGCGCTGTACTTCGGTTTTGACGAATTTACTTTTGTGGACCGAGATGCCTCGCTTCTTTTGCCGGACAGGTTTTGCTTCCGGACTTACTTTAAGGCTATGATGTTGATGGCCGAAGTGCCATGATCTTGGCCACTAACTTCGGAGGAGGGGCCAAACGCCTGACATATCCGACCTCGGAAGACCCATCGCACCAACCTCGGAGAGTTACTGTATCGCCTCCCCATCAGAGGACGAATGAACCAACTTCGGAAGAGTAAGAACACCCCGAAGAAACGGTGTCACCCCGGGAGAAGTCCTTGCTCGTCTACCTAAAAGGTAACGTCGGCCGAGGGACCTCGGAGGGGTGATGGGTGATACGAAGGAGTCTCTGACATATTTGCCCGTACGTCCTAGACGTTGACCTCAAGCATTCTGACAGGCCACTGTAGTCCGTGCTCTGGCACACTGAGACACGATTTTTGACAAACATTGCCCGAGAAAGCCTGCACACGGCTGACCACTTTCCTGTTTAAGAGGTACGGATCCTATCCGTCCATACACGTGTCACGATCAGGAGGGTTCATTTTCTCCTATTTACAGCAGGAAAAACTCTGGGCAAGAAGGGGGAGGAGGGCTGGATAGGAGCTTTGGGGGAATACTCCAGAGTCCCAGTTTTCTCCTCTCTTCTCCTCTAGGCATGCCAGAAAAATGCCTCTGGCGTGATGCTTCTCCTTATGTGCATGCCAGAAAAATACCCCCAGCCAGTCTATTTTATGCCTATTCTTTGCTATTTAGAGGCACTGACTTGGGTATCGGAGGTGCCTCCCCGGAAAATCGCTCCGGGGACCTCCTAACCCCTGTTTTCTGTATATTTCAGGCCGAACCGCTTGAAGACGTCAGCTTTTTCAGGCTCCTTCCTTCACCGGAAATCTTTCATGGCCCCCGCTCTCCATCGTAGGACGGCCACTTATGACATCCCTCAGGAGGTCCCTGTCACCCCCGTCGTGGAGCCACGGCGGGATCGTAAACGATGGCTAACCCAACGCCATCATTTGGCACCGTCTGTGGGAAATTATTTGGGCAGCCGTGGTCAGAAACTCGGTGTTCTAAGGACAAAAGGCTCCCTGAGGCCCCCGTCCGCGCCGGAGACTCGCCCGGCGGCCGAACAATTAAAGAACAGGGATTTCCCATTCCGGGGATAATCATCCTTCGGATATCACCATGGCTTTCCTGCATAATTTCCCACGCGTCGCCGTGGTCGAAATACTGCAGTAGATAGGCCGAAGATGTTCGTGTGCAAATGACGAGCCGAAGTCTTCTCTCTCGATCCTTTTGACGAGGGGAGTGGGGGCGACCCAGGAGCTGGGAGAAACAAAGGGCAGTGGGGAGAATACCCAAAGGACGTGCTTCCTCTCGAAGTATGATAGACGGGAAAGGTAGGATCGGTGCCGTCCAAACCCCCCCCCCCCCCCCCCCCCCCCCGGTCAAAAGAGTTCGTGCCAAAGGAAGGTTACTGTCCCTCAGACAGTAACACCGAACCCACTCCCCCGAAAAGAAGAATACGCGTTGATATTAAACGGGCAAAAAGACTATGATCCTACTCCAAACGGACACACTACCATCGTCCAAAAAAGGAGTCACCCCTGCGCGACGTCAGAAGGAAGGGAGTAAACGGGCAAGTGCGCCGAACTCCAAAGACACTGCATCGCGCACAGGTCCAGAAGGGGACATTATAACCCCAGGCAACAGCGGACCATTGCCGAAAGTCCAGAAATAGAAAAAGGGGAAATCCAACGAAGACCGAATATAGGCGAAAGACAAAGACTCCCGACCGAAGGGGCTCCAGGCGCAAAAACACTACGACACTGGAACGATACTTCGGAGGCCCGAGGATGGGGAAAATGCCTGAGTTAGCATATTCGGTTAATAAAGTCGTGAATCACCCAAGACCGGCATTATTGGGAACAAAAACCTGGGATAAGGGAAGGAAAATGCCCCGCAAAGAGCCATCTTCCAAAGATTCTGATGAAATGGCAAAAAGTACAGAAAATGTTCCGGATAATCTTTCCTTGATTGAGGAAGAACAACGTTGGAAGGAAAGTTCAGGCCCATTGTAGAGAGGCATCGGCAGAAAGAGGTGCAGAGCAGCGCGCAAAAAGAGGTGCGAATAGACGCGCCCGAGAAGGGCGAGAATGGCCAAAAAATGCACCAGCACCCGAAAAACGGCCTTCGGAATAAAATGCCCAAAATACTCCCGTCGGAGTGGCGAATTCCGAGAGACTGCCCTCACCCCTCGGCAGATACGGTTCACTGCCAACAAAGCCTGAAGCAAAATGCTACGAACAGTAAAACACCTCGTTTGGCGAAGCCCCTACTGATCAAGCAGGCAAAAAGCATACAAAAGCCTGCTTAAAGGAACATGATGCGCGGAGATGGCACATTATTGCCAGCAGCATAAAGGGCTTCAGCCTTCAGGCAAAGGAGGCCAAAAAGTTAGCCATTACCTCCGAAGTTAAAAGATACTTTGGTCCACCAGCTTAGTTTTGAAGTAACAAGCAAGTGGAAGTCCCCGAATAAGAATTACACACCGGGGACTACGAAAAAGTCAGAAAAAGCAAAAGGAGAAGGTCCAGCAGGGCCGATAAAATTCCTGCTGGGAATTATCAAGCAGGTCTTCCGAAAAACTACAAGGAGAAAAAACCTTCCTTACTCGCCTGCAAAGGCCAGTGCCCACTTGGAGCAATAAAGCTACCAAGCAAAGCGCGAGTATTCGGAGGAAGGAAGGACGAGCTCGGGAGGAATGCTCGACAAAAAAAAAAAGAGAGAGACAAAAAAGAAATAGCCGCAAATCGGGAAACCGAACTCGAGCCACTCCCAAAAGCATAAACAAACTCTGGAGAAGTGTTTCTTCCGCAAAAGATGGCCGTGGGCGCAAAAATGCCCCGAACGGAAAAAGGAGACTTCATTCTCCAAAAGGCCAAAACACAACCCCGAGAACCGCCTCAGGGGAGAACTTCGGCCACCGAAAGGACCTCTCCTAATTGAAGGCAAGGTCCGAAAGAGAGCATCATCAGCTTGGCAGCATCAAAGGGAGAAAATTGAGAAATACCTCAAAAGAATTTTTAGGTAAACAGTATTTTTAGCTAAACAGTACTTAGAAAAATTTCTCTTTTCTCCTGCACAGGTTACCCGCCGAACAAGGATGAAGCACGCACGCTCAAAGGCTCGGAATCCATCAAAGGCAATCTAGTGTTCGCCTGAAAAGTCTTTGATAACCGAGAAAACGAAGTCAGCCAGCAGAAAGGCCAGGGAATGGTTCTCCGAAGACCCCTAGTCGTCACTACAGAGACCGTTATCCCTACAAAAGTAGTTCGGCCGACAGGTGTCCGGTTAAAGAAGAAATCACCTCGGAGTGAGAATTAAGCTCGCCCTAGTTGATGAACACTAAGAAACGGCCAAACTCAAAAGAAAGGTTTTTTCAGCGAAAATCGGCGATAAGTGCGAACCTGCATGGAAGGACAAGAGGAATACGGAAGGAAGATCTCGCTCTCCGAAAGGCCGAAACCCGAAAAACCACCACGTGGGGTGCTTCGGCCAAACAGGAAAGAGCCTTGCTCGGTGAAGTCCGAAAGAGAGTATACGACCTCGGCAACACCGAAGGGAGAAAAACTGAGGAACAAGGCACCTGGGCACCTTCAAGAAATTCTATACTTAGAATTTTCAGACAAGAAATAGTGCAAGCCAGGAATTCGTCTGAGTACTAAAAAGTTTTCTCCTGTCTGAGAAGAATCGCCGAACAAGGACAAAGCAAGCATGCACTCCCAAAAATCTCCTGTTCCTCCCGAGGTTGGCAGGGTCATAAAGGGGGGAAAGTGTATCCACGGCCGAACAAGGGTAGGCTAAAAAATTTTTTTTTTTGCCCAAGGGAATTTCACCAACTACGCAAGATCGCCCGAAAAAATAGCTGGAAAAACAAGCAAAAGAAGTATGCTTCCGAAGCCTCCAAACTGAAAGAGTTCGGGACAACGAGGAAACAAAAGAAGCGCGTTTCTGAAGTCCTCTAACCGAAAGAGCTCGGGACAACTGGGAAACCGAAAGATTGATCAAAAGACTTAGCCAAAAATATGAAGGAAAAAAATTCATTGATACAAGGAGAAGATTACAAGAAGTACAAGAGAAACACGAAAAGAAAAAATCCTAGGGTGCTTAAGGATCCCCGGCAGCGCGAGAAGTTCCAGCTCCCGTGTCTCTAGCCGTCGCCTTCGGCGCAGGTAGAGGAACAGGTGGCAGGTTGAGGTGATCAGCTTTCGACCAAGTCCACCGAGGACCCTTGGGAATACCCAGGGCCGAAAGAAAAGAGGTGTCGAGGTCCGGATAGCGTTGCAAAAATTGATGGCGAGCTAAACAAAAGCCGTCCTGAAAGGACACCTTTGACATCTGGACGGCTTTATCCCTCTCTACATCTAGCAAGTCCGCCTCATTCTCAAGACCAGCAACCTCTTTCTCGAGACCCAGGATCTCCTCCTTCAGACCGGCAATCCTCCGCACCAATCCCTTCGCGTTTCTCCTTTTCGCCGCACTCCTCCTCAGAAAATAAACCCTGGCTTGAAGAGCCGCCTTTTCGGCAAGAGTCTTCTTCAGAAGGGCAGCTTCTTCTTCTTTCTCCTTCTGAATAACCTCATTGGCCGAAGTCAAGCGCACAACCTCCTCGCCAAGGTCGCTCATTTTACGGGAAAAGTCCTTCAAAAGGTCCGATTGGCCTATGAGGAACTCATCCCGGAGCAGAGCAACCTTCTCCCTGGCTATGCGCCTTAACTCGACATTGGCTATGTCCAAGTTAATACAGAAGAGCCTAGCCTGCTCCAGTTCACTTTCAGCCCGAGCTCGGGCAGAAGACTGCTCTGCCGCCCAAAATCGGAGGTGTTCACTGTACCCCAAAAGCTGCGAAAAGAGAAGGAGAATATCCTCAGGGAAAGCAGCATAAGGAAAGGCAAAACACTTGGGCAAAAAAGAGAGAAGGCTACCTGAGCGGCGCGTTCAGAAATTCTAGTGGCGAGGATATCCCCAGAAGCACACTCCTCGGCAACTGCCCTAGAAGAGGCTTCTGTAAGAACACCCCTCGCCATCTGGGGAGCCATCTCTTGGCAATCTCCGGAAAACAAGTTCATGTCTTCCGTGAAAGACCAAAACGGCTCCCTCGGAATTTTGTCTTTCGGGAGAAGGGAGTCCCGAAGAGCCCGTCTTCGGGCATGATCAGCCATCCATGCGGGGGTCGCCCGGTCCTCTGCAAAATGGAGGGGCGCGAGTCAGGAAGGGCTCCCCGAAAACATAAGTTATGAGCAAGAACGTATTCGGAGCAAACCTGGTGCAACCCCGGTAGTATCCTCGGTAGTGTCCGCCGCAAAGGCCGGAATATACTTGCCTTTGTCCTTGCGACGTCTGTCCAACTTTTGAATAGTTGGACTCTCGGGCAAAGAGCCTGAAAGCCCCACGGGCGAGATGGGACCCGATGGAGTGAAAAGGGTGACTACTCCGGCGGGCACCTCGGCCGCCGCAATATCTGCCTCAGAAGATGTCGCAGCTACTTCGGAGGGGGTGACAACCCTGGTGGATAACGGAGTAACATCAACCATGGCCAAGGTTGCAGTAGCGTCAGTGGAAGTGGCCATCGCATCGGTTGAGATATCAACCTTGGTGGACGTAGCAATAACTTCATCGACCTCCACCACATCTTCGGAAGGTGAAGTAAGGGCTCTCTTCTTTGACCTCTTGGCCGAAGACGGTCCGCTCCCAGTAGACTTACGCCTTTTGGAGCCACTTTTCTTTGCTTGTTCTCCCTTCTCTACTTGACCAAGGAAGAGATTCTTGTAGTAGGCGGCAGAATCGTCAGCCATCTCTGAAAAAAAAAAAGAAAGGGGGGAAAAGCATCAGTACGAGCCAAAGGCGTTTAGCCAAAAAAGGAGTTTCCGGGAAATAAGAAAGGCGTCAGCAAAAAATTGAAAAAATACGACTTCGGGAAATTGAGAAACTAGCAAAAGTCGAACAACTCCCAAGGAAGGCACTCACGAAAAACCTTGCCAAAATCAGGATTCCTGGATGCCGTCGTAAATAGTGGCCGGAAATCGCTCCGCCGTGCAGACCGTCGCTCAAAGAAATGAAAAGAGCGAGAAAGCGAGAGCAAGGGGGAAAGCACAGAAAAGAGCAAAAGGAAAGAATGACAAAGGGAAAGCTTATATAGAGCAAAGAAAGGGCAATTGAAAAGGCGTCATAACTGCTGCATGGGAGCGAAACGTCACCATAATTACCCTTCCCGCGCAAAAAGACGTGCCATACCAATTGACGCTTGCCACGTGTCGGTCATCGCGAGAAACTAGGGCATGTTTTCTGACATCCTAAAGATTTGGGTCTAACCCCAGATTGACGCGCCTAGTTTCAAGGCATGGCAGTTCATTGACTTAAGACAGAAAAGATAAGAGTGGACATCTCGGACATCTCGGCAACGCCGAAGGGCAGGTATGCGACATTCGCCCGAGCAAACTACACCCTTAAAATGGCGAAGTACCTTTCTTGCAAATGGTATAAGCTGGATCCTCTGAAAGTGCTCCCAAAAGGGCTACAAGCCGAAGTTATACTTCGGCTTTCCGAAGGAGGGCATGTGATGGCCGAAGTGCCATGATCTTGGCCACTAACTTCGGAGGAGGGGCCAAACGCCTGACATATCCGACCTCGGAAGACCCATCGCACCAACCTCGGAGAGTTACTGTATCGCCTCCCCATCAGAGGACGAATGAACCAACTTCGGAAGAGTAAGAACACCCCGAAGAAACGGTGTCACCCCGGGAGAAGTCCTGCTCGCCTGCCCAAAAGGTAACGTTGACCGAGGGACCTCGGAGGGGTGATGGGTGATACGAAGGAGTCTCTGACATATTTGCCCGTACGTCCTAGACGTTGACCTCAAGCATTCTGACAGGCCACTGTAGTCCGTCCTCTGGCACACTGAGACACGATTTTCGACAAACATTGCCCGAGAAAGCCTGCACACGGCTGACCACTTTCCTGTTTAAGAGGTACAGATCCTATCCGTCCATACACGTGTCACAATCAGAAGGGTTCATTTTCTCCTATTTACAGCAGGAAAAACTCTGGGCAAGAGGGGGAGGGGGGCTAGACAGGAGCTTTGGGGGAATACTCCAGAGTCCCAGTTTTCTCCTCTCTTCTCTTCTAGGCATGCCAGAAAAATGCCTCTGGCGTGATGCTTCTCCTTATGTGCATGCCAGAAAATACCCCCAACTAGTCTATTTTATGCCTATTCTTTGCTATTTAGAGGCACTGACTTGGGCGTCGGAGGCTCCTCCCCGAAAAATCGCTCCGGGGACCTCCTAACCCCTGTTTTCTGTATATTTCAGGTCGAACTGCTTGAAGACGTCAGCTTTTTCAGGCTTCTTCCTGCACCGGAGATCTTTCATGGCCCCCGCTCTCCATCGTAGGACGGCCACTTATGACATCCCCCAGGAGGTCCCTGTCACCCCCGTCGTGGAGCCACGGCGGGATCATAAACAATGGCTAACCCAACGCCATCAGATGTATTATGCGAGGGTCTACCCCTGCCATATCCTTTGGCGAGTAGGCGAACAGTCCTTTATTCATCAGTAGAAATGATACAAGGTTTTTCTTGTCACCTTCGGCCAAGTTTTTCCCTATTCGGGTTTTTTGGCCGGGGACAAGTTCTATTTCTTCCGTTTCTGCTTTTGTGAACTTTTCCGCCTCGCCCGTCTTTGGTTCTTCGGTCGGTAGTGTCCCTCCTACTAAGGTTTGTGCGAAGTTGGCTGCTGGGGCCTTTCGGGCTTTGACAAACACCTTCCTGACCTCGGCTTGGTCGATGAAAATTTCGGCGTCTCCGTCCTTGGTGGCGAAGGTGACTGTTAAGTACTTCACATCTGGGCGAATGTGCAAATTCCCTTGTGTTTGCCTTCCAAGGATGGCGTTGTACGACGAAGGGACATCCATGACAATGAACCTCGTCATTGTGGAGGCAAAAATTTCTCCTTTTCCGTTGATCGAACTCCCTCTCATCATCAGGGGAAGGTCGATCCAGCCGAGGACGGGCAGCTTTGAGGGTCCTATTCCAAAGGTTGGTGAAGTAACAGGCTTGAGGTCGATGCTGGATATTCCCAAGCTTGGGAGCAGATGTGAGAATAGGACGTCGGCGTTTGATCCATCATCAAGCAATACCCTTTTGACGTCCCAATTTCCTATTCTTGCCATGACCAACAATGGGTCATCATGAGGGAAAATGACGGAGGAACCATCTCTTCGGGTGAGTTTTTTCGATGGGCTTTGGTACTCCATCGTTGCTATTTCCCTAGCTTTCCTCTTTCTCCCCGAGGATGGTAGTCCAGTGGTGATGGTTTGTATTACCCCCGCCGAAGGTGGGAGGCGCCTTTTTGGACTTCAGTTCCTCCTTCTGTCGAAGTCATACTCATCTTCATCAGCCTTTCCTTCCTCCTCTCTTCTTGCCTTCGGCGAAGGCATTCGCAGATAGCGCCGCAGTTGGCCTTGCTTAATCAGCGACTCGATATACTTCTTCAACTGGAAGCAGTCTTCGGTGTCGTGACCGTGGTCGCGATGAAACTGACAGAACTTCTTCATATTCTTTTTGTTGTCAGCGGTCATCGCCTTCGGTCGTTGAACCTGGGACCCCTGTTTCTCCATTGTCATGAGGATGTTGGTCCTTGTGGTGTTCAGGGGTGTAAAGTTCGGAGGAGGCTTCCTTCCCCTGAACCTCCGAGGTCGTCCTATTTGCTCTGTCGGATACTTGGCTTGCTGGCTTGATCCTTCGGGACGGGAATGATCGTTCTTTGGCCCCTCCATTCTTAGCTCTTCGGCTGTCATATGCTGCTCGGCTCTTCGGAAAAATTCACCGAGCGTGTCTGGGGGGTCTTTGGAAAACTCGTAAAATAGCTGCGAGTCCCTCCGAAGGCCCCGTATCATGGCGAGGATGCGTATTTCTGGCCGAAAGTCTGGAACACTTAGGGCCTCTCGGTTAAATCTTTCGACATAGTCACGGATGGTTTCCCCGTTCCTCTGTGCTATGTCGAACATCTGCACCGGCATCTTCGCTGTAGGACGACTTCCAATAAACTGCTGGGTGAAGGCAGTGGACAGCTCCTGGAACTCTCTGATGGTTCCTGGGGCCAGAGAGTTATACCATGCTGTAGCAGGGCCGGCAAGGGTGACCTCGAAACATTTGCATAGAGTGGCATCGTCAGCCCCGTGCAACACCATGCTCCGTTTGTACTTCGTCAGATGGGCCTGTGGATCTGTTCGGCCATCGTACGTTTCTAGCCGAGGTACCCGGAAATCACTAGGCATGGCTGCCTCGACTATTGTTCGGGTGAACGGTGACTCATCGCCACAGAAAGTTTCAGATAGTCTGGCCCAGACAGGTCTGCGGGCTACCTGTTTTTCCACCCTTTCCAACCTCGCCAATATTTTCTCCATAAGGAGTGTGGTGCTGGGCTCTTCTTCGGGGAAAGGGGATCGTCGGCATCTCTTCGGGGAGTGAGTTCGGCGCTGAAGGGATGGGGACCTCGCCTCAGGTGACGAGCTCCTTCGGCGCGGGGTTTTGGGTCGCTTGGACTCCGTCTGTCCCGCAAGCCGTGCCCCGAGGGGCGTGTTTTCTGTTGAAGATTCCTCTCGTGGGTCTCCACTTCCCGAAGTATGATGAGCTGATTTAGAACTTCTCTCTCGAGGGCGCGCTGGCGAAGGAGGCCTCTGGGCCTGAGTTTGTTGTGGCCACCTTCTGTCTATCTGCTGTGCCATTTCGGCCACAACAGAACGTTGGAAGTCGCGCAGAAAACTCATGGTGATGACCAGAGGACGTTCTTCCTCAGGCAAGGAAGTCCCTGGAAGAGTTTGCTCAGTAGCCGGTTGGACTTCAGGCGCGGACGGGGACCTCGGAAGTCCCTTGTCCTTAGAACGCCGAGTTTCAATGATGGCAACCTGAGGGTGGTTTCCCACAGATGGCGCCAAATGATGCCCTTCAGCATCTTCGTCTTGCGACATGGTGAATTCCGAGGGAGCTTCCGAGGAGGGAGAACGTCTGACGGAGAGGTTCCCCAGGTGGGAAAGTACCTGAAAGACTCCGAAAAAAGGGTTAGGAGGTCCCCGGGATGATTTTCCGGGGAGGAGCCTCCGACGCCCAAGTCAGTTTCCTGAGAAGGTAAAAGGGGACACTTAGGAAGTTTTGCGGTCTTGCCTGTTTGTGTTTTTTCAGGAGAGAGGAGTCCAATCCCTTGCCAGGACGTGTTCCTGTGTATTTATAGGGAAGCCTGGCCCGTTTAGATCATGACACGTGTTCGGTCAGATCTTTTCTGTACCTTCGGACGTAGGGGACAAGTAGCCAGTGGCAGGCTCCTTGAGCCTTGAACCGAGTCAAGTCGTGACAAGACCCGGACGGCTTCGGCGCGTCAGGCCGCCGTTTCAGGCAGCGTATGGGCGACCTGTCAGAGGCTCCTTAAATGCTCATTAAATGCTCATGCCGTACTCCCGAGGTCCTTTGGGCGAGGTCATCTTTTGGTACGGACGCCTTTCTTCGGGAATCACATTGGTGGCTCGGGGAGTTCTCTAGCTCGGGAGTTCCGCCTTCGGGGAGAATCTCTCCTGCTTTCAGTAGCTGGTTCTTTTCTCCCGAAGGCGATATGTTCGGCTCCCCGAGAGAGTCAGCGACACATTTAGATAACCTGGCGTTTCAGCCGAAGTGCTTACTTCGTCATGCTTGATTTCGCTTCTGCCGAGGTCTGTGGCAATGCTTCTTTCCGAGCTACATCAGGCTCCCCGGACAAACCTTCGGGGAAATTCATACTGGGGGAGGCGATAGCCTTTTGGCTATCAATTGTCACAATTTCAAAATTTGTCACTAAGTTGTCATGACTATATATGAACTTTGGTGTAGTGTTTAAAAGTAAAATAAAAAATGATTTTTTTTATAGAACAATATTTTATGAGCAAGTAAAATAAAATAGAACTACATTGTCCTAAGAATAGACAAATATTTTCAAGTATGTTGATAAAATTCACAACAAATGTGCATGTAGAAAGTGCAACCAAGAAATCAACCCATTTACAACACAAAGATTATTAAAATTTTAAATTGGAACTTGATATTTGATGCTGGTAATATGAGCTCTTTTCTATGTCACAATAAAATAAAAATAAGTTTTGACAACACAAAGATAATGCATGCCATGAGATTATTAAAAATTTAAAATGGAACCTGGTATTTCTTGATGGTAAAAATGGGTTCTTTTCCCTTGGTGTTTCAATTATCTACGTCAGAATGAAATAAAAATAAGTTGCTTTACCCCTGAAAGAAATATGAAGAGATGTTGAAATTTTACAAATTGTGATCCTGTAGTTGGAGGAGAGGACACTGCATTGACACATTGCTACCTTCCCCGTGCTTCAAAGAATTGAAACATTCCATGGCCGAAGTGGTACCTTTCCCTTGCTTTAGGGAATTTTGACTGAGAAGCGCATTGCTTCAGAAAGAGGAGATGATTTTGGTAGGCAAAAATAAAGTGAAAAGTAAAAAGTGAAACTGCAATGGTGGTGTATTTATACTCATTTCTGGTAACTATAAGTAGATGGCGACTGTAAAGTAGTAAAGGGTGGAGAGGCTAGTGCAGGGTGTTAAATGGGAAAAAAAAAGTCTCACATGCGATAAAGGTGGAATATATATGGAGGTAGGAATGTGGTCATGTGGATATATTCATAAAAAACTGTATTTTTGTCAGACTAGAAGTTTATCTCTAAGGAAAATAAAAATAAAAAAAACAAAAAAGTGGTACATGTGTTAAACTCTAATAATTTATGGTAGACTTGTAAATATGATTCAAACTAGATAAAGTCGATCAGACAACAAATTATTAGGTGACGCATGTTGTTTTGAAGGAGTATTCTGAAAATTCACAACGTATCTGTATATGGTTCGTTTTCGTTTACAGTGTCATCTTATTAAAAAATTTTAATCTGTTACAAATTATGAAAAGACAATTCTGCCAAATGCCTGCTAGTTGCTATATTAGCAGATTCTATCCTCGAGGAAAGATAACGGTGCAAAGGACAAGGCAGGTTAGAATCAGCAATCCAAGAGTACTTCCTCCGATACTCGAAAAGAAGCAGGACCTTTGTCAAACAAAGAAGAGTTCAGGCCCTTCAATTATAAATAACGAGGCGCTCACGAGCAGAGGAGCTGCATTCCGAGACAAGAAGCCTCTTCGTTTGCGAGGAAACTCTGCAACAAAATCTGTCAGCGAAAATGAGCAAAGAAGGCGGAAGCGATGGCGGCGACCAAATCGCAATTACGGTGAAGTTCGGAGGACGATCGATTCAATTATCGGTATCGCGAGACTCCAGGATCAAAGACCTCAAGAATCTTCTTCAACCTCTCACCAATGTCCTCCCACGCGGCCAAAAACTCATCTTCAAAGGTCTCTTCTCAATTTTCTCTTTCTGGCCCCAATTATTAGTCTCGCATGGGGCGATTTGGTTTTGACTCTTGTTTTGTTCTATTGGAAAGGGAAGCTTTTGGTGGACGCCATGACACTGAAGGAATCGGAGGTAACGAATGGGGCTAAGGTCATGCTCATGGCTTCTCAGGGTTTGCACCAAGGGGTAGCTATTCGCACTTTGATTCTTTCTTTTTCGGTTCTTTCGCGCATTTGGTTGAAAATTGAAGTTAGTTGGAGATTTTACTTTTTGATCTTCGTCTTTGCTGAGGACCATAACAAGAAAAGAAGAAGAAGAACAAGAAAAGAAATTGAGAATTAGTTGATTCTTGTGACTTGTAATTTTCTCAATTGATCATTTTTTCTTGTTGCGCAAGAAATTTTCTGGAAATTGGGATTTCATTTTTAAATCTAATATAGACCTTCAATTAAAGCTGGTTTTAGTAATTAACTGAAGCTGAAATAAACTGACTCTGGGTTTAAATGCCATCTGAGAATTTCCCACAATGATGTCTCAATAGGTGATGAAATCACAGAACTTTTCCGACACATGAATACTGAAGTCATGGAGCTAATTGATGAACTACAAACAGCATAAGCTGTGTTATTGCATTGTCTTCATGTGGATGCGTTCTTATAGGTTTCCCCTGGTAATTTAGATGGAGCATTGCTTTTCGACTTTGTAAACTAATTCTGGGCCTTGTTTTTGGGTGGAAATGTAGAAGCTAAGCAGATCATTAGAGAAAATCTGGGAATTTGACTTGAATTGTTTGCTTCGTTGAACAGGGTGGTCCCATTCTAAAAGATGCTCAGAGCCGACCCATTTCAAGAACAAGCAACAATAATTCAGAAAGGAATAATGAAAATTTGAAACTTCCAGTGGATAGCAATCGTTTGGGAAGATGGAAGGCAACTGGAGTTATAGCATTGTCTGAACACAGCTTGAAGGTACCCTAGCATAACCTATGACTGATTGACTGATATCAAATATCGTGCTGATTGGTATTGACAAGAATCTCACCTGTATAACTGCTTTTCTGGCTGTGGAAGGCCATACCTGAGGAAGTATGGGATTGTGGACCGTCTGCAAGAATCTTGGATCTCAACAACAATTTTATTGATGTCATTCCTGGGAAACTTGGATGCTTAAACTCCATACAGGTGAACAGAACAGTTTCGTTTTGGTTTTCTGATGCTTATTTGATCATGTAGTGTGATGTTTGTATTTTGTAATTTAATATTCCATGGATATAATTGTTGGAAATCTTATTGCTGTAGAAACTTTTGCTGAATGCAAATGGTCTATCTGATGGATCCATTCACTGGGAGGGACTTACAGCACTAAAGCAACTGTCAGTTTTATCCATTTGTAGTAACGAGTGAGTAATATCCACCTTCATGACTGCATGATTGCTTGAAGTAACTCTTGTGGCAAAGCTTGCTTAGTATTAGAAAGAACTGTTGCAATTTTCTGTTCCTTCCTGATTCATGGCAATTGAAAATTTGAGTCTAGTTGTTGTGTCTCAGCTGTTTGTTTCTGTTGTATATGTAACATCACTAGCAAAACTTATGTGCAGTTTGACAACGTTACCTTCGGCACTTGGTGCTCTGACTTCTTTAAGACAACTTCATGTTGCCAACAACCAGTTGACTGGGCTTCCAATTGAAATTGGACTTCTCACTCAACTTGAAGTTCTCAAAGCCAATGCTAACAGGTAATCCATATACAAGGATGTGAGCTATGTGTATGGCCTTTTCCCTCAACAAAGTGAGAGGAGGAATCCAAAGACATTATGAGAGAGTGATTGTAGTACTTCGTCTTAATTTTCACATAGTACATGGTCTCAACTAGTCTCTGGAATTCTTTCCTGTATCTCGTCTGCTGGCAACGTTAGTGCTGATCTTATGATTCACTTTTCACAGATTCTGGAAAGTATTATATGAGGTTAAATGCATAATTTATGGAAAGTTAAAACTAGAATATATATATAGACACACACACACACACACACACACACACACATATATATTTGTGCTATTCACATTCTTTCTTTCAAGTAATTCTCATGATGAGTTGATGTTTTGAATGGTACCCAGTCTGAAAGAGGTTAGAATCTGTAGGTAAAACTTACACCATGACTGATAGTAACTAATGCCTCTTGATTCTCTTGCTCAGAATAGTCAATGTTCCCGACTGTTTAGGGGATGCTAATTCACTGATTGAGGTACAGTTTCTGCACCTCTGATGATCTTGTTCTCTTTCTGCATGAAGTTGCCTTAATTGAATGCTTAATGCATTGTAGGTTGATCTGTCATCCAATCTTCTGACAAGTTTGCCAGAGACATTGGGCAATTTGAAGAATCTTAAGGTGCATATATACTAGAAATTTTTATCAATCTTGTTTTGGGTTACTTGTTCTTCTCCTCGCCTGGCCCAGGGTCTGTTGTACCAACTTTTTTTATGATTGTGCTTGAGTTTTTTTTTGTGATGATCAAAATATATAGATATATATGATAGAAAGAAAATATCTTAGCTGGAATTAATTTCTCATTAGCCTAGTCTCAAGATAACAGAAACTTTAGAGTCAGTAAGCTGCAGAAGAAACCTGCTCTGAGGTGTCAGTTTGTGTCATATATAATACGTTCTTATTGATAATGCAGGCTTTGTATCTCAGGAATAATGGTCTTAAACTCCTCCCCTCGGCATTATTCAAGAGCTGCCTTCAGTTGTCAATACTAGATCTCCATAACACCGAGATCACCGTGGATGTGCTGCGTGAGGTGGATACTTGATCTGTAGTTCTCTGTTCACTAACCTTACATCATAGTAGGTTAATTTTAGAACCCTAATTCAATATCTATGCAATAGTTTGAAGGATGGGAAGCCTTTGATGAACGTAGACGTTCCAAGCATCAGAAACAATTGGATTTCCGTGTTTCAAGCTCTACTGAATTTGATGAAGGTGCTGATAAGGATTGATTTTTCCTTGGGACGTCCCATTTACAGCCCAGACGAGGTGAACAATTGAACTTGTTGAGTTTTAACACACATTTTTTGTTGCACTTGGCCAATGCAGATGCTACTGGAAACAGAGTTATTAAAAACCTGAGAATTGTGGTTCAAGTTTTTGAGATACTTCACCATTGTTGTATTGAAATGGTTGTACTGTATACATCACCTATGTCCTCGTTCAGATTGCTTTATTACCTGTTGTTGTGCTACGGTGAAATCACCCATGAAATGGGGGAAAGAAATGAAAGCCTTCGAATCAAAGGGTTAATTGCGTTTACTCGCTGAACTCTTGTCAAAATTTCATGTACCCCACTGTGGATTCAAAATATACACTTCCTCCTCCATTTTCTAATATGGCTAGTAGACGGCATGGAAGAACTATTGTATTTTAAGTAGAGAAAATTAATGATAAAAAACTTTGATTCAAATTGTACCTAGATATAAAATAGTAAATGCAATGAATAGGTTTTTTGGAAATTTTAAATTATAATGACTACTTTACTTGAAGATGAGGCAATTATTTTCTGGCAGTTAAATTGACCAGTAATATTAAAAATATGGGGAAAAGTGTAGATATTAAAACTATAGGGATTGAAAGTGCAATTGTAACTAAAATTCAAGGAGCAAGTCTAATTAACCCTAATCATTTTTGGTGTAGCCCTTTGGTAAACTAATTTACTAAATATGAAAATATTACAAATATTTTAGACTGTCCAAAATTAAAAAAAAATGTTCCAATAGTTTTCGGATGGAGAGAGTACATACAAAGCTAAAATTTCGCAATTTTGTGATCCAAAATTAAAACTGAAAGAGAAAAAATTGGTAAATCTACTCTTCCGGACCATATCACTTGCATAGAAACAAAGCCGTCACGTGCATAGAAACAAAAACGGGTACATTGTGGACGCGACGCATGAATATAACCTATGCACGTTAGCTTGTCTTTATTTTTGGATTACTTGATGATACGCTTTATAATTGATTACTCTCATAGCTAGCTACCAATTTAAAAATTATTTACCAGGTTCCAACTGATTAAAACAACTAAAAAGAATCTGACTAATTAAACACACGCTAATATATCTCATATTCTTTTTGGACAACCCTATTGTAACGGGTTACAGATCTGATAATTCAATTTTGGCCATTTGTTTTTAGGGATCCTACTTGGGCTGGCCCCTGACACGTCTATGGTTCTTGTTGAGGTTTGCCTTGATTTTGTTCGTTTTCATTCATCTCACAAGGGCTAGGAAATAAGGCATTATGCCGTAGCTCCATATACCACCCCTCATCCCACAATGGTTAGAAACAAGGCCTTAGTGTCTTAGACTCCTTATATAAGGAGCTTTGATGTGGTTATTGGATGTTATCCTAAAGTTTAGCTAGCTACTTTAAAGAGCTATTTGTAGTTTTTAATTTTCTCTTTTACAGTGAAGTTTTCTTTCAGCTTGCTGCTTGAGATTTTTTCCCCGTTTAGAGGTTTTCCTTTTAAATTCTTGTGTCCCTTTTGTTTTTTTTGCACTTGCATTCTGATTTGCATCTGCTTAGAACTATCTTTGTTGATTCTCATTTTCAATACAAACATTTTCATCATAGCCATCCTAACAAACTGGTATTAGAGCAATGATAGCTTCGGCATAGACAAAGTTGGATATTGCACCACTCACGTATAGCACAAAGTTTTCAATGTGATAAATCAAGATGAAAGAAATTCTTATAGGTCTTGATTTGGATGAAGCACTACTTGAGATGGTGAAGATGTCTGGTACAGACCAAAAGAAGAAGAAAGAATTTGAAGGCACTCGCTCAATTTAGTTGCACTTGTTGACAGAAATTCTTCAAGAGGTGAGCAAGGAGACAATTGCTGCTAGTGTATGGTTGAAGCATAAATTATTTCTCATGACGAAGAGTCTAGCAAATTGCTTATATGCTAAGTCCAAGTTGTACTCGCATAAGCTATTAGAAGGTAAGTCTGTTAAATTGCATCTTGAAGAGTTTAGAAAGATTGTCAATGATTTAGAAAATCTTGATGTTAAGGCTAATGACAATGATTTGGCCATGCTTTTATTATACCACCTGCCACCATCTTACAATAGTTTTCGTGATACCATGCTTTATGGAAAAGATACTATTACTTTAGAGGAAGTTTGTTCTAGTTTATCATCAAGAGATGAAATGGACACTTCAAAGTGTGAGGAAAATGGAGAAGGTTTGTATCCAATAGGTAGGTCAATTAAAAGAAACAATGAAAAAGGTTCATCTATAAGGTCCAAGCCAAAGCATCGAAATCTCCATTGCAATTGTAGGGTTTTGGGAGCCAAATCAATGCGGTGGAAATTAACCAAAATCACTTCAGGATCCATATGAAATGGGGTAAATCAGGTCAGAAATGACTTATTTGATATTGCGGATGGTAGTTGTTTTTTTCAAGTTGTAATTTTTTCACAACTGAATCTCGACTGCAAAAAGTGACTGAAACCTTCAGTCAAAAATCAGTTGAGAATATTGTTGGCTGCCCTGCACCCTATGATTGACTAGTTCAGTCGCTATATTAGCGGTTAGCCTGGTCAATCATTGCAATAAGACTTTTATCTTTTAAACAAAATACATTACCATTTAATATTATTTAATTTAACTTACTTATTTCATTTGTTATTTAATTGATACTTACATAAAATTGGTATGAATATTAGCTTATTTTAATTATTAATAATAAAATGATCAAATGATGAAATTAAAATTTAAATAAAATATATTTATATTAATATAAAAGTCAACATACATACCAAAATATAAAATTCAAAAAAGTTGCAAAATTCAAAAATCAGATCTAGGGAACGGCAGAGATTAAGGCAAATGGTGGCAAGGCCCAGGAGGAGACTGAGTCGAACAAGTAAGGCTTACAAGGTGATAGTAAAGAACGACAAGGAATGACAAGCAAGCTAAAGAGGTGATGGCGAGGAGGCTGACACCACTAAAAAAACTTGAGGAGAAGTGGACAACAAGGAAAGTGGATGATGAGGGAGAACGGATGAATGGAGAACTGATGAGCTGAGCTAGACCGATGACCGAGGATGCGAGGAGATGCGAACGGCGAAGAGACGGCAACTAGCGAGGAGATGGCGAGGAGTGAGGTCGACTAAGGACCGATGAACGAAAAGTGGACTGAGGAGCGAGGCGGGTGAGGACAAGCAGTGAGCAGTGAGGTGGATGAAGGGTGAGGAGAGGTTAGAGGGATGATAAGGAGGTGGTTATAAGGGAATAAGGAGCAAGGAGCAAAGTAGATGGAGAAGAGATGAGAGGGAGGCAGTTATGGGTTAGGTAAGGGATGAGAGGGAAGTGGCTGTGAGTGAAGAAGAGATGAGAGGGACACTAGCTTTCATATGGGTTATGTTAGGGTTTTATGATGCTAGCTTTTATGTGTTAGGTTTCATATTGTTATTATTTATGATATCTAAAATGATATATATTATTTATTATTTGATATATTATTATATACGATATATATGTATGTATATATAAATATGTATATGATATTGTTATATATGATACATTATGATACATACGATACATTATACTTTATTCATTTCGCAAAAGAAGACCCTTTTACCTTGTTAATTAATGTTTGACTTAAATATATTCATATTAATTTGTATTATAAAAAAATTAAAAATTATATTTATAAACTGGAGTCTCTAACGTACTGTTTTCATATAAAAAATTTATATTTCGATAAGAGATTTTAAAAGAAAGAAACTCATGAATTAATAGTTGTGAATAGTAAAAGGGATAACCTTTGCAAGACATAAGAAGTAATGTATATGATACATAAATTATAATATATGATACATTATATCCATAAAGCTTAATTCCATATCCCTAAACTGTAAACCCTAAACCTAATATATCCCTAAACAATTAACTAAATCCTAAATAAAAATCTCAAACCCTAAATTTCAATATCCTAATACTTAATTAACCCTTAAACCCTTAAAAACCCTAAATACTAATTCTACATCCCTAAACCCTACATAAATTCCCAATCCCTAAATAATAAAAAAAATCCAAATTAACCCTAAATAACCCTAAAACAAATCCCAAAACTTTAATATTGAATTAATTCGATACCCTGACCCTATCTAGCTAATTTCATATCCCTAAATACAAATTTCAAACCCTAAACCCCAAATAAAAATCTCAAACCCTAAATCTATATCAAATACTCTTAACCCTTTACAAATCATAAATCCTAATTCTATATCACTCAATTCTAAAAAAAATCTCAAATCCTAAACCCTAAAAAAATATTAGTACATATATCTCTGCAATCTTAACTCTAAATCATAAAAAACCCTAAACTCTTAAATCAACTTAGCCATTGAAATGATGACTACAGTCAAATTGGACACCTAAAGAATAGACTGAAGAGCAACTAAAGTCAAATCTAGAGAAATTTACTGACTGAAATGTGACTGCAAAGTGGGTGATCGATAGTCACTACAAAAAGAACACATTTTTTTTTCCAACTGATTAGCGATTGCCATGGCTAGCAACTAACCTTTAATCACCATTTTTAGTCATGATTTTACAACTCTCTTGTAGTAATTCAAAATTATTTGTGCATATCAAGTTAAGATCTTTCACCAACTATTGAGCTAAACCATGAAACTCGAACTATTGACATGTTCAAGCTGTTTATTATATCCACATGAGCCAGTTGGATCACCAACCTTCTTTAGGTTCTGATAGGAGCATTCATCTTGTACTCGTAATGTTAGCTCGCGTCCTTCAAAGAAGAACAAAAAGGAAGTGTGGCTAGAGTTTTAAAGCTCTTTCTAGCTTCATCCAGAGAGTTACATCTAAAAAAACACTATATATCCTATATATAGTGATACGTAACTCTAAAGCCAAATAGGTTTCATTACCCTAGCTAATCCAATTAGGCCTAATTTTAGGCTCAATAATGGGCTCAACTTTTAGGCCAATAATTAATCCAAAATTACATGAACCTATAACCAAACAATTTGACCTATGTACTCAAATAATCCAATTAGCTCTAAGTGTACGACCTTATAGGTTCCTATCATGTTTGCAATGATCATAAATCATATTTATAATAACAAACAATGAGCAGACACATCATTATTACCTAAGTGATAAGTTAGTCAGTGATTCAACTAAACTTCTATGATCATTATTCATATATGTCATTGTCCTTTTGTCCAAAATATTAAGACTGAACATAAGGCATGGAACATGTCATCCTTGTATAGTTCAATCTGTGGTTTCTTGATTCCCAAGTAGACTAACTGAAACTAATGATATTGATATCCTATATGAACTCATCTGAATATGGTCATGCATTTCCTCAGTCTCATTCAATCAAGGGGCCCAAAGATATCACTCTTGGTATATGAGAAGGACAAATATCATATTAATCATTCAAATCCCTTCACATGATATGTGATATACTCAATGACCACCTTTATGTTCACTCAGTTACAAACAACAAGGAGTAGTATTAAAGTATATGACTCACATGTGGGGAACCTTAATGACCTAAGGTTAAAAGACTATATATACCATGATCATTCTAAAAACTACTTATGACACTCATAAAATGATCCATGTAGTGTTCTTATAGCAGGTCAGTCTATTACACAAGTTTTCCAACTTGTACCCATATATAAACTACATATCTCATATTAGTCTTCACATATGGTAGTCTTTATATGTTATTGCAACTCACTCCACAATAATACTAGACTAGAGACATTTAAGAATACTATTATTCTTGGGTTATAATTATGTCCAATTATGTTACACAGAAACAAATAGCAAATACAACAATTGGAATAATGCCTCAATAAAATATCATGACTCAATGTGAAAAATACAACCATCTCATTATTGGCTTTTAAGCACAACACTAACAGCAACTACTATAAGAAGAAAAGTCATATTAAAGTCAATTATCACAAGTTAAAGAAAAAGAATCAGAATGTTGACAATGCAAGCAAGAGCAAGTAGAAACCACTAGATGAGACTAACATTGTTGTTCATGAAGATGATTTTGCTTTAGTTGCTGAGGACACATTGATAGATAGTGCAGAAGCTCATGTAACATAGATAGATAATAGCAGGAATGGCAAATGAACCATGGATTCAGCTTGCATAGTCCATTTGACTCCCCATAAGGACTGGTTCTACACATATGAACCACTAGATCGAAAAATAGTAATGACGGGGAATGACAATGCATGCAAGATTATGGGCATTGAAAATATTAAAATTTGGATGCATGATAGGATAGTGAGAACACTATTAAATGTTAGGCATGTCTTTCATATAAGGAGAAATTTAATTTGTTTGAGCACTTTGGAAGAGAATGGTTGTGAGTTTGTTGGTAAGAATGCTTCACGGAAGATCGTCAAAGGATTGCTGATGGTCATGACAGGCCAACAGAATGGAAAGCTCTACACTTTAGATGGAAAGATTATGGAAGGCTAATCTACATTTGCTGAATCATTTATGTCCGATAAGGAAATGACAAAATTATGGCATATGCGACTAGGCTATATAAGTGAAAAAAGCCCTTTTGAGTTGAGCAAACAAGGATTACTCAAAGACCGAAAGGTTACTAAGTTACATTTTTGTGAACATTGTTTATTTGGTAAGAAAAAAAAAAATTCTTTTATTACTATAGCAAAATAATACTAAAGGAACTTTTGATTACATCTATGCTGATGTTTGGGGGCCATCCCATGAGACATATCTTGGTGGAGCTCGTTATATGGTTACCTTTATTGATGATTTTTCAAGGAAGGTTTAGGCATATTTGTTGAAGCACAAGAGTAAAGCTTTTGTCACCTTCAAGCAGTGAAATACCATGATTGAAAAACAAACCTGGAAGCAGATGAAACAACTAAGGATAGATGATGGTTTGTAATTATATTCTGGAGAGTTTAACCAATACTGCAAGGATTAGGGAATTGTGTGCCATTTAACCATTCCCGACACCCCACAACAAAATGGTGGATTAGAATGGAAGAATAAAACCTTGTTGGAAAAAGGTAAGGTGCATGCTTTCGAACTCAGAATTGGGGAAGAAATTTTAGGCAGAGGCAATCTTAATAGCTTGTTTTCTGATAAATAAATCTCCTCATACATTTATTGGTCTAAAAACACCTAAAGAAGTTTGGCCGGGTCAGCTAGCTAACTATGATGATTTTAAGATATTTGGATGTCCAGCTTATGTACATGTAAGCGAAGGGGAGTTGAAAACTAGATCAGTTAAGTTTGTGTTTCTTGGATACACTGCAGGAGTTAAAGGGTACATGTTGTAGAATTTGAAAACTTGCAAATTTTTCACATCTAGGAATGTTGTGTTTGATGGGACATTCATGTTGCATCAAAAGGAAGAGTTGATTGTTACTAATTCTATTAAGAAAAATAAGACTAGAAGCAAGATGAAACTCCAAATACATTACAATTGTTATAATCAGGATGTCAAGGATGCACAAGTTGAGGTGAAGCAACAAGCCTTTCTAGAGGGCATTTAGCCTTTTCATTCTATTGTTATTAATAGTTCTCACTATAGCAATCAAGGTATACCCCGAAAGAGATTAACTAAGGAATCATACTTTGTTAGGCTTGCTTTTGCAGCTATTGAGGAGATAGAGACTTGTTTTGAGCCTGCTAATTATAAGGATGCAACTGTCTGTCCAAATTCTACTAAGTGGGTTATGGCTAGACAGGATGAGATGAAATCGCTTAAAAAAAATGACACTTGGACACTAGTAAAACTACCTAAAAGTAAAAAAGGCAGTTAAGTGCAAATGGGTATTCAAGAAGAAAGAAGGGATTCCAAGAGTTGAAGAACCAAGGTATAAAGCTAGACTTGTTGCAAAGGGTTTTAGACAAGTTTTAGGAGTATAATTTAATGGAATTTATTCAACTATCGTGAAGCATAATTCTATTTGATTGTTTCTTGGTCTCGTTGCATTAGATGATCTTGAGCTAGATCAACTTGACGTTAAAACAACTTTTCTACATGGTGATTTAAAAGAAGAGATCTACATGGAACAACCTAAAGGATTTTAGGCCAAGGGCAAAGAGGACCATGTCTGCAAACTTGAGAAGTCATTATATAGTCTTGACCAATTGCCTCAACAATGCTATAAACATTTTGATATATTTGTTTTGAATCTTGGTTTCAGGAAAAGCAGTTATGACTTGTGCATTTAGGTGAGACCAATTAAAGATGGTTCCTTCACATATTTACTGCTTTATATGGATGACATGTTCATCGCAGCAAGGAATAAGTTATAAATTGCCAAGATTAAGGTTCAATTAAGTGCAGAATATGACATGAAGGATTTAGGTGCAGTAAAATGCATCATAGGCATAGAGATCAGGCTGGATCATAAGGCTAGGAAGCTCTATCTTTTATAGGAAGGTCATGTACTTAATGTTCTGGAAAGGCTTAGCAAGTGCAAAGCAAAACTAGTTTCTACAGTTCTTGTTGTACACTTTATGTTATCATCACGTCAATATCTGACCACAAATGAAGAAATTGAGAAGATGGAGAAAACACTGTATGCTAGTGTTGTTGGGAGCATTATATATGTAATGGTTTACACATCCTGACTTAGCACATGCAGTTAGCGTTGTGAACTGTTACATGGCTAATCCAGGAAACAAGCACAGTAAATTGGATATTAAGGTATCTAAAAGGTATGACTACATCTTGTTTTGAGTTTGGTGATTCTACATTTGGATTAGTTGGATACATGGACTCTAATTACATGGGTTATCTTGACACTTGATGATCCACATTAGGTTATATCTCCATTTTTAGTAGTTGTGTTGTGAGTTAGAAAGCTTGCTTGCAAGCAACGGTTGCTCTTTCGACTATAGAAACAGAGTATATGGTAATCACTAAAGTAATAAAGGATGCAATTTGGCTTATGAATATTTATACATAGCTTACTAAGGATGATCTTAGCTTGGAGATATATTATGACAGCCGAAGTGCTATTTTCTTGACAAAGGATAACATGTTCCATGAGCGTACTAAACATGTTGAGGTCAAATATCACTTTATTTGTGAAGTTATTGATAAAAGTGATATTGTGGTCAAGAAGGTCAGTACGTTGGATAACATTACTGATATGACAACAAAGACTCTTTATAGATCTAAGATCCAACATTGTTTGGACTTAGTTAATCTCGTTTATTGAAGTATCATTTAAATTGGAGGTGGCCGTGAAGTTCAGAGAATGAGGTTATAGTTCAAGTTTGCTCAATTTGGTCTCAATGTGGAGTTTTGTTAATGTGCAACAACATTGATGCAAGGTGGAGATTGTTTAGATTTGCCTCAATTTTGTTCTTTGCCCTTCATCCAACATGGGCTAGGAAATAAGGCTTTATGACTTAGTTCCCATATACCTCCCCCCCATCCCACATTGGTTAGAAACAACTTAGTTCCTTAGACTCCTTATATAAGGAGCTTTGATGTGGTATTAGATGATGTCCCATAGTCTAGTTAGCCACTTTAGAGAGCTATTTCTAGGTTGTAACTTTTTCCTTCATGGTGAGGCTTTCTTTTGTGTGCCGCTTGAGGTTTTTCCCTATCTTGGGGTTTTCCTCGTAAATTCTTGTGTCCCTTTTACTTTGTGCTTGGATTCTGAATTGATTCCGCTTAAAGCTATCTTTGTTAGTTCTTATTGTTACCACCTCACAAAATGGGAGAATTACAAGTGTTTCATAATGGCTAAAAACCATTAATTGTGTAATTCTCACTTGTGGCAACGTGGTTTTTTTGGGAGTCGCCATCAATCGGTTTCACCTAGGTCGATTGAAAACTTAAAAATGGTCTATGATAGTTCGAGGGTTCGGGAGTACGGTTACGTGAAAATACCTTTATTCTAATGGCCAAAATTAGTACCTTAGTTGATTTTAATTTTGTTTTGCTTGCTTTTAAATAATTTCGGTTCATTTTCAAACCAGAAATTTTAACTGAATCATCCAGATATGGACTTTTAAATCAACATGGACTTCTAAATCTTGATACTTGATTTTTTTTAATTTTTTTTAATAAATTTGATATTTTCGAACCATGAACTCTATCGAATCACCCGGATTTGAAGTTTAATGAATTTTAATTTTTATCTATTATTAAATATTTTAATTAATTATCAATCCAGATCATAAATTCTGCCGAATTATCCGAATATGGATTTCTGAATCTTGGTACTTGATTTTTTATTCATTTTTATAATAAATTTGATATTTTCAAACCATGGACTCTATCGAATTACCTAGATGTGAAATTTAATGAACTTTAATTTTTATTTATTATTAAATTAATTATCAATCCATATCATAAATTTTACCAAATTATCCGAATATGGATTTTTAATGATCTTGATATTATTTTTTTTATTTTCCTTCTCATTTTTTTTGAAAGATTTTTTTTAATGAAATGATTATCCAATCCATATATCTTATTATATCAGTTGGATATGGATCCTGAATTTGTTTATATTATATATATTTTTAAGAAAAAAAAAGTACTTATTCAAAACCATTAATTTTTATTGGATCATCTGGTTATGAATTTTTTTTAATTTTTTTTATAAACGGAATAGGAGGCTAGACTTTGTTATTTAAAGGAAATAATAAAAGAAGATAAGTGTCTTGACATTCCAAATAATGTTAAGAATGGCGGAAAAATAAAAGACCGGGGGGGGCTTGGTCGTAATAGAAATAATAAATAAGGAAGTAAGATGGGGCTCTTGGTCAACCATAAAAAAAATGGTAAATAAGAAAATAAGGTTAATCATCCACACAAAGAAATAATAAGACGTAGAAATTAAACAAAAAGTAAATAAATAAAGAAAGTGGAGCGCTTAGCCATCCACGTAAAAAAAATAAAGTGCAGAAAGTAAATAAATGAAAATAAATAAATAAATAAATAAAGTGAGGCACTTGGTTGTCCACGTAAAAAAAGATAAAGTGCAGAAAGTAAATAAATGAAGAAAAGTAAATAAATAAATAAAGTGGGACACTTTGCCGTCCACGTAAAAAAAAAATAATAAAGTGCAGAAAGTAAATAAATGAAGAAAGTGAGACACTTGGTCATCTACGTAAAAAAAAAAGATAAAGTGCAGAAAGTAAATAAATGAAGAAAAGTAAATAAATAAAGAAAGTGGGACATTTGGCCATCCATATAAAAAAAAATAAAGAGCAGAAAGTAAATAAATGAAAAAAAAGTAAATAAATAAAGAAAGTGGGGTACTTGGCTGTCCACGTTAAAAAAAATAAAGTGCAGAAAGCAAATAAATGGAGAAAATTAAATAAATAAAGAAAGTGGGACACTTGGCCATCCACGTAAAAAAATAAAGTGCAGAAAGTAAATAAATGAAAAAAGTAAATAAATAAAGAAAGTGGGGCACTTGGCTGTCCACGTAAAAAATTAAAGTGCAAAAAGTAAATAAATGAAGAAAAGTAAATAAATAAAGAAAGTGGGGTGCTTAGTTATCCACGTAAGAAAATAAAGTGCAGAAAGTAAATAAATGAAAAAAAAGTAAATAAATAAAGAAAGTGGGGCCCTTGGCCGTCCACGTAAAAAATAAAGTGCATGAAGTAAATAAATGAAGAAAAGTAAATAAATAAAGAAAGTGGGGCGCTTAGCCATCCACGTAAGAAAATAAAGTGCAGAAAGTAAATATAAGTGAATAAAGTGATAATAAAAAAAATAATAATAAGGTGGGGTGTTTGGCCATCCACATAAAAGTAGAAGGTATAACATTCTATAAAAAATTAATAAGAAAGAACAGAAAGAAAAGAAAAATAGAAAAAAAAAAGTTGTTGTTAATAATTAGTTCTACAAAATAAGAAAGTTAGTGACTTATATGAACAGAACAGAAAATCAGAAGGGCTAAAAAGGGGTTTTACCGAAAAATAAGGTGGCTGGGTCGGATCCGGGTCGGGTTCGGTGGTCAGAAACGGTTTCGCCTTCAATTCTTCATTTTCCGGTGACGATAGAGGGATAGGGCACCTGGGCTCCACCGGCGGCGATGTGGCGACCTCAAAGGGAGGAGGAAGACGACGGAAGGCGGTTTTTGTGGCTGTTTGTGGCAGTGAAGAGAAGCGGCGAAGCGCGCGGGACGTGCCAAGTTGCGGTGGAGCTTCGAACGGAGGAGCCAAGAGGAGGAGAAGGCGAGGGCGAGGGCGGCACGGCGACGGAGTCGGGTTCGGACGGGAGGCAACGACGGTGTGGAAAACGGTAAGGGGTAAACAGAAGGGAAACGGCGAACGGAGAGAGGGGGGTCCAAATAGAAGTTTAGGATTTTTTGAGTGAGGGAGGAGTAGCCAGGGACTATAGCTACAGTTTTGTCTTTTTAAGTGAGGAGCTCAAATCTTGCCAATTTTCGTGTCTTTCTTTGCAGATTTGGGCCCCTATTTATAGGGGAGGAAGCATTGGATTCATTTAATTAAAATAAATTGAAATTTAATTAAAAAAATATTTAAAACATAATTTAGTCAAAATTATAGTCTTAGTCCTTCACCTTTCACTGACTACTAGTCTGATCCCATATTTTTCACGCAATTACAAATTAGCCCAAATTTATCTGTTTTGTCAATTTAGCCCAAAACCTTACGAATAATTACCAGATTTCTGTAGAATTTTCAGATTATGTCAGACTTTTTCCAAACTTCTCAAGTTTTACAGATTTACCCCAAACTTCTCAATTTTGTCAGTTTTTAAATTCTCCCTTTTTATATTTTTCAATTATATATATTCATTATTTTTCAACTAACCCTACAAAACAAAATGCCCCCCTAAACTCATAAATTTTTTTAATTTATTTATTATTATTTTTTTAATTTTTTATTTTTCTTAAAAAAATAATAACCGGACGAAATTGGGTGTCAACATCACCATAGTGATTGAAGTGTGGGGGGTAAAAGGCATGATGAACACCTCCTTAAAAGTGTTCCAAGTTGGTAACTTGGCCCCTAAGAAAAGCCTAAAGGATTGCTTGTTTGTCAAGCAACCTATGGACTTTTTTGTAAGGTTTTGGAAATTCAGGTACTCAATTGTAAAACTCTCAAGAAAGAGACTTGGAGAGTTATGGGAAGGATATAAACGGTATGAAAGTGCTATTGGAGGACCAAATTACTCATGGAAGACAAGTTTAGATAAAGGAAACACTAAAGACAATAATGACCTAAATGTCCTAGTGTAAACCTTAAGGTGTTCAAGCTTTTGGCTTAAGTCTAAGAGTGGAATTGTGGGGTTATCCCACCATGGGGGAGGCAGGCAAGACTTGATAATTAGTAAAAAATATTGGACATATGTGTACCAATTAGTTTAAGACAAAGAAACCATAATTAGTGAGAAAAAAATGACATAAAACAAGGTTAAGCTTGTTAAGTGTGTTTTGTGCCCTTAAGCTCATTTAAGGCCATTTAAGTGGCCAAATCACTTATCCCTCTCTCATTTTAGTCCTCCCCCAGCCCAAGAACACAACCATACTTCCTCCATAGCCACCACAGCTTCAAACTTGCAATTGATTAAAATTGAAGGCAAAAGAAAGGAATTGGAAAAAAAAACTAGAGCTATTCCTTGGATACTTCAAGGATCAAGTTTGATTTTTGGCCTACCCACTTTGGTAAGGGTTCTCTTGCTCTCATGGAATGTTTTCTGTAATTTTCAAACATCCATGGAGCTAGGGCTAAGCTTGGAAGAGAGCCATGAGCTTGATGAACCAAGCTTAGTGAGGGGAGTGCACTTATTGAAGGTTTTGTGACCTAGTGTGATGTGCACAATGATGACAGTAAAGTGAGGGTTTCTAGAGCCCAAAGTTAGTACTAACTATTATTAAAATCCTCCTAAGACCAAGCATTAGCTTGAGGAGGGCTTCCATAGTGATTTATTTAAGTTTATTGCATGCTTTACGGACTAATCTATGGTTATTGTTGTTGCTGCATTTCATATGTTTGTTGGTTGTGAATGGCTGCTGCATTTGGTTGCTATATCTTGTATATATGCATTGTGGTTTTTTTGTTTTAGTGTCTTTGGATGCAGGTTTTGATGATGGTCACATAGCCTATTGAAACCAAGTGTTACCCTTACTAAGTTTCTCAATGAAACTTACTCCCTTCAATTCTGTCATTTCAAGTCCATCAGAAAGATCACATTCAAACTGACCTTTTTTGTTTGAGTTTTTATTTGAAATTTCAGGTAAATGAAGTTCCATATGTCTAGTTATGATCTGGAAAGTTTGGTGGTTTTAGGAGTACATTTGATATTTTTAATGGTGGTACTTATTGTATTGTGCAGCAGCTGTACAACATCCTGTTCTGGAGTCCATTGTATCTCAGGAACTCCTGTAACTTAGGGTGCATATTTAGCTTAGTTAATACCGTTATGTAGTGCATGTATGCATGTAAATATCGTGTATGTAAGATGAGACAAGTATGTGAACATTTGAGTAATGTTTTGGCTATGTAAGTGATGTGGTGCAAAGCTGCCTATGTGTAAATGATAGGCTGCTTACTTGTAAATTATGTTTTGACCACATAAAATTGCTAGATGGAAGAGCATGTAAATCCTCTGTGTAATGGACATATATGGGATAGCCTTGGAGGGTTTTCCCCTTGTTAATGAAGTGTTTGCACACTTATGAAATTTTGTATGGGTAAAATGGTCCAAAAGTTGCTAGAATTTTGATCCTGTGCCTAAAGCTGAATATCGCCCTGTGTAGAAGGAATCTTGGTATGAAAATTTAACCACACCTAGAGAACATCTAGATGTTGAACTTGGATTTGGAATTTCTGAATTTGGAGCCCTGTAGCCAAAGATATGACATTGAAATTTTGGGTAAGTTACTGTTCATTTGGTCAGAATTTTGTAATCAACTTAAAAAATCCATAACTTGGTCCATAGGTGGGCTTTTGATGTAAAACAAAATTCATTGGTTTGCTCTAAGTCTCTAATTGGTAATGGAGCAAAGAAAATAAGGGGGTACATGGCTAGAATGATACAGTTTATTAGTGGAAATTATAGGTACAATGGCTGGTCACTAGAACTTAACAAGATTGCCTAAAGTGTGGTAGCCAAGATTAAGACTTGTGCTAGTGTTTTCCTTCTTTGCTACCATAGTGTGCATAAAATGTGAATATGTGTGTGATGGTTGGACCAATATGCATGTGTTTACATAGTGCCCAAGAGGGCCACTGGGTATGCATACTAAGGATAGTGTTCTGATGGCCTACAGGACATTACCAATCATGGGAGTCTAAATGCACAGTTTTGGCACCATAATTAGACTACCCCGGAGTGGGTAACAAAAGTTGGTATCAGAGCATGGTTTATATATGTACATAGCATATAGTTAAATTGCATGCACCTAAATACATGAACTCTATTTGGTCAGCTGCTAGTGTCAAGTACCATTAAAATACCTATGATATTTATATTTGCTCTATGTTGCATCATCAATTCAGGAAGTAAACATGGTTGCCACAAGGAGGGAGGAACCACCCCAAAGGCCTCCTACTGATTATGGGCAACAAAGAAATGGATAGAATAAGGGAATTAGGGGCAACAGGGGGTACCAAACCCCGAAGTGCCTCAAGTTTGGTTAGAGCTTTAGAGAAACTTAGCTCTAATCAATGAAAACTTA
The DNA here is from genome assembly GCA_005392925.1 of Aquilaria sinensis. Taxonomy (NCBI): domain Eukaryota; kingdom Viridiplantae; phylum Streptophyta; class Magnoliopsida; order Malvales; family Thymelaeaceae; genus Aquilaria; species Aquilaria sinensis. The sequence continues at coordinate 39,349 of SMDT01000314.1, forward strand.
ATAAGACTGATTCAAGCACAACAGCAAGGAGTCCAAGTAGCTCCAGCAGAACCAGTTCAGGATGCACAGCAACAACCAAAAGAGGATACTAGGAACACATCTGAATATGTTCCTTCTGGAAGCTTAGAAGACACAAATGATGAAACTGTTGAGGAGGAAGATGAAGATAGGAGAAATCCAAGAGGAAGAAGACTAAGGTCTGAGATTGGTCAGGTATCCAGGACTAATCCCTCAGTCTATGACCATTCCTCCACTAGGAATGAGATTGAGGATGGCCATGAGAGAAGATCCAGGAGAAGGCAGAGAGATCATAGAGATCATAGAGAGCATCACCATACAGAGGGCTCTCACAGATCCAGGAGACATAGATCAGAGGATCTAGAAGGCCTAGATGAGGTCAGACTGTTGGAGAGGTTCCAAGGCCTAAGACCTCCACAGTTTGATGGAAGAGCTGGGCCAGAGAGAGCTGAGGAGTGGTTAATCTTCATTGAAAAAATGTTTGAGAGGATGCCACTCAGCTCCACCAAGAGAGTGTCACTGGCTACCTAAAATCTGGTTGGCAGTGTAGAGATATGGTGGAGGAGTAGCAGAGATAGATATGCTGTCCAGAAGGGCAGAACGCCAGGAGAAGACATTGAAATGACTTGGCTAGAGTTCACACAGCTATTCTAGGAGCAGTACATCAGTGATGCTATCAAGGATATGAAGCAAGCTGAATTTGATGCTCTAAGGCAGGACAACCTCAGTGTCCTAAAGTATGAGCACAAATTCAATCAGTTGGTGAGGTATGCTCCTCAGTATCATGGACTAGAGGAGTTGAAGGCCAAAAGATTTGTCAGAGGCCTAAGGTCAAACATTAGAAAGGCTGTTAGACCTTTTGGAGCAGTTACATACTATGAAGTAGTGCAGAAAGCTCTATTAGTAGAGCAAGAGGAGTATGAGACTAAGTACTTTCCCAATGGACCAGGGGAAAGTAGTCAGGCAGGAGGCAAGCAGAAGAAGCCACCACATGGCAAGGGAATTGCCAAGAGTTCCCATTTTGGTAGTGAGGGCAAGGTTAAGGGGAAGTTCCCTGGCCTAAGGTGCCCTAAATGCAAGAAGTTTCACGGAAAGAAACCTTGCTATTTTGACACCTAAGCATGTCTAAGATGTGGATCCATGGATCTTGGATCAAAGACTGTCCACAGGCTCAAAGGAGGCCAGAAGACCAAGGTCCAGTAAGGCCTATTGGGGTAGGACCTAGAGGCGGAGCACCAAGGGAGGGACAGTAGAGGCTAGTTCCTCCAGTGCCTTGGCCTCTAGTGCAGAGAGCTGGCAAAGTCTTCCAAGTAGAGAGGCCAGAGACATCAGAGTAGGGAGGAGCACCAAGAGGTAATTTGCTGGAGTTATTTTCTCCGAGGGTAACTTCTAGATGTTGTCGTGCCTTTGCCAATTGTCACATTTTCGGACAAATTGCCTTACATCCTTTCTTAGGGTAGGCCAAAAGTAACCTTGGTGAAGTAGTACTCCGGCAAGGGCTTCTGTTCCTATGTGGGAACCGCAGGCCCCCTCATGAACTTCTTCGAGGATTGTTCTGACATCCTCTTCACTTATGCACCTCTGCAAGGGACTTGCATACCCTTGTCTGTATAGTTCCTCCCCGATGAGGAAGTATCTCCCAGAGCGTTTTCGCACTTTTGCGGCCTCGGCAGGGTCTTCGGGGAGTGCCGAAGTTGCAAGGTATTTCTTGATGGAATCTTGCCATCCTTCTCCCGAGGTTGCTACGCACATTAGCTCTGTGCTGGGTTGACTCAGCACCTCGGTGGGTTCCTTGGACTTGGCCAAGGTGTCAGCTTCAGCATTATCTCTACGAGGCACATTTTCTATATGTACCGAGTCAAACTCTTTAATGAGTTTCTTGACGAGGTCATGATATTTTGCCAAGGTTGGATCCTTTGCAGCGTAATCTCCTGTCATTTGCCGGACTACTAGCTGTGAGTCGCTGTGGGCCTTAAGGTTTCTCACACCAACTTTTCTGGCCAGTTTTAATCCTGCTATGAGGGCCTCATATTCGGCGATGTTATTGGTGACATCAAAACCGAATTTGATGGCTTTGGTGGCTTCCATACCTTCGGGCCCCCGAAGAACCACTCCAGCGCCTTGGTGTTCGGCGCCTGAGGCTCCATCGACAAAGAGTTTCCACTCTGGTTCAATCCTTATCAGGTCTTCCGAGGTAACTTCAGCATTCTCGATTTCTGGAACTTCGGCGATGAAGTCTGCCAATGCTTGGGCTTTTATTGCCCTTCTTGGCTCGTAAGTGATGTCATATTCTCCGAGCTCGATACACCATTTTGACAGCCTTCCCGAATGCTCTACCTTCTTCATTATGTCACGAAGAGGTAGGTTACTTCGGACAATGATGGCGTGTCCTTGAAAGTAGGGCCGTAGCCTCCTACCTGCGAGTACTAAGGCATAAATGGCTTTTTGGAGCAATGGGTACCTGACCTCGGCGCCGTGCAGGGACTTGCTTACATAATATACTGGCCACTGCCTCCCACCCTCTTCTTTCACTAGGACTGAACTCACAGCTTTTTCAGTGATGGCAAGGTAGAGGATGAGAGGCTCTCCTTCCCGAGGTTGCCGAAGTGTTGGCAGACGGGTTAGGTAGCTTTTAAGCTCATCCCAAGCTTTCTGACATTCTTGGTTCCAAGGGTGCTCCTCGGTTCCGGAGTTGCCTTCGCTTTTGGTTGCTTTGGTAAGCACCTTGAAGAATGGTCGACATCGGTCGCCGTACCTGGAAATGAATCTACTAAGGGAAGTGATTCTTCCGGTAAGCCTTTGTATATCTTTAGTGGTTGTAGGTGTTCGGAATCCTAACAAGGCTTTGACCTTTTCGGGGTTGGCGTCTATTCCCCTTTCTGACACCATGAACCCGAGGAACTTACCTGCGCTCACTCCAAACACGCACTTCTCGGGGTTAAGGTGAATGCCGAACTCCTGAAGTCGTTGGAAGGTTTCGTCTAAGTCCAAGATATGATTACTAGGCATTCTGCTCTTAACTATCATATCATCAACATACGCTTCTATGTTCCTCCCGATCTGGGAGTCGAACACTTTATTCATCAACCTCTGATAGGTAGCCCCTGCGTTCTTAAGCCCGAAGGGCATTCTGACGTAGCAGTAGGTACCAACTTCGGTGATGAAGGCGGTTTTTTCTTCATCTTCGGGGTTCATCCGAATTTGATGATACCCGCTGAAGGCATCGAGGAAACTGAGAAGACCGTATTCAGCGGTTGAATCCACCAATTGGTCTATAGCTGGCAAAGGGTAGGAGTCCTTTGGACAGGCATCATTCAGGTTCCGAAAATCGATGCACATTCGGAGCTTTTCACTCCCTTCTTTTGTGGCGATAACCATGTTGCTGAGCCATTCGGGGTATTTAACTTCTCTTATTACCCCTGCCTCAATCAGGTGCTTAACTTCGGTTTTAACGAAGGAGTTCTTATGAGCCGATAGGTTTCATTTTTTCTGCCGAACCGGCCTTGCGTCAGGGCGTACTTTGAGACTATGGTGGATTATGCCGAGGTCGACCCCAGGCATGTCTTTCGGAGAGTAGGCGAATAGATCTTTGTTCATTAACAAGAAAGATACAAGCCTATCTTTGTCACCCTTGGCCAATTTTTTCCCCACTCGGGTGTTCCGGCCGGGGACCAGCTCTACATCTTCTGTTTCTACTTTTTCCAACTCCTCTACTCCCTTTTTTGCTGTCTCTTCGCCTGTCATGACGGCTCCTTCAGTAGCCGAAGTCTGTACTTGGACCTTCGCTGGGCTTTGTCTAGCCTTGGTGAAGACCCTCCTGACCTCGGATTGGTCAATGAAGATCTCTGCATCTCCTTCTTTAGTTGCGAAGGTGACTGTTAAGTACTTTACATCTGGGCGGATGTGGAGATTGCCTTGAGTTTGCCTTCCGAGGATGGCGTTGTATGATGAGGGAACATCAATGACGATGAACCTCGTCATAACGGAGGCGAACAGTTCCTCCTGACTCTGAGGCGAGGTCCCTTTCAGCATTAGGGGCAGATCGATGTATCCGAGGACGGGGAGCTCGGATGGCCCAACCCCGAAGGTGGGGGAATTGACTGTGTTGAGGTCGCCTTTTGAAATGCCTAAGTTAGGCAGTAGGTGCGAGAAGATGATGTCGGTGTTGGAGCCGTCATCCAGAAGTACTCTTTTGACGTCCCAACTCCCTATCCTTGCCATGACAAGGAGTGGGTCATCGTGGGGGAACTTCACAGTGGACCCGTCTTTGCGAACAAGCCTGTTCGGCGAGTTCCCATACTCCATTATGGAGATTTCTCTTATCTTTCTTTTCCTCTCAGCCGAGGGTATCCCTGTAGTGATGGTTTGGATGACCCCTGCTGATGGTGGCGGATTCTTTCGAGGACTTCGGTCACGACGTCTGTCGGAATCATAGTCCTCCTCGTCCCCCCTTCTTTGTTCTTCCTTTCTCCCCTTCGGAGAAGGCATTCGCAAGTACCGGCGAAGTTGGCCTTGCTTTATCAGAGACTCGATGTACTTCCTCAGCTGGAAGCAGTCTTCGGTGTCATGGCCATGATCTCGGTGGAATTGGCAGAACTTCTTCATGTTCTTCTTGTTTTCCGAAGTCATGGCCTTTGGCCTTGGAACTGTAGTCCCTTGCCTTTCTAAGGCCATGAGAATGCTGGCCCTCGTGGCGTTCAGGGGAGTGAACGTCATTGGCCTTTTACCCCTTTGTTTTCGGGGCCTTCCTCCAACCTCATTCTGGTAACGAGGCTGGTGGCTTGGTCCTTCGGGCCGAGGGTGTTCCACCTTTGGTCCCCCCATTCTGAGTTCTTCGGCCGTCATGTGCTGTTCGGCCCTTCGGTAGAACTCCCTGAGGGTGTCTGGGGGGTCCTTGGAGAACTCATAAAAGAGCTGGGAGTCTCTCCGAAGTCCTCTTATCATTGCGAGGATGCGAATCTCGGGCCGAAAGTCGGGCACGCTTAGTGCTTCTCGGTTGAACCTTTCGACGTAGTCGCGAATGGTTTCCCCACTTCGCTGTGCTATGTCGAACATCTGCACCGGCATCTTGGCCGTTGGCCTGCTGCCAATGAACTGTTGGGTGAAGGCAGTAGACAGCTCCTGGAAACTCAGCAAGGTTCCGTGGGCCAGGGAGTTATACCATGCCGTTGCTGGACCGGAGAGGGTCACCTCAAAACACTTGCAGAGGGTAGCGTCATCTGCGCCGTGGAGCACCATGCTTTGCTTGTACTTTGTCAGGTGCGCCTGGGGGTCACTACGCCCATCGTAGGTTTCCAAGCGTGGCACCCTGAAGTCACTAGGCATGGGCGCCTCCACCACTTCCCGTACAAAGGGTGACTCTTCTCCGGTATAAGCGTCGGACAATCTTGACCAGACTGGTTTTCGGGAGATCTGCCTCTCAACCTTTTCCAGTCTTCCAAGGATCTTCTCCATGAGGGTAGCTGTGTTAGCTTCCCCTTGCTGCCTGGTGGTCGCCGGCAATGGTGAACTTCTTCTCCTTCTCGGAGAGTAACTTCGGCGGCGAGGAGACTGGGACCTTCGGTACGGGGACGGACTCCGCCGACAGGAGGTCCTAGTTTCTTTTGGGGCCCTTTCTCTGGTGGGTCGTGCCCTAGGGGGCACGTCCTCCGTCGAAGATGCGTCATGAGAGCCCTCACTCCTGGAACTCTGGTGGGTGGACCTCGGGCTTCTCTCCCGGCGCGTTGCCGAGGGGGAGGCCCTTCGGACCGAAGGAGGCTGGGGCCACCTCTGGTCGAGTTGCTGAGTCATTTCAGTGATGATGGAGCGCTGGAAGTCTCGTAAGAAGCCTAACGTCACTGTTAGAGGGCGGTCGTCCTCCGGCGTAGAAGTCTCTGCAGTGGGCTGCTCGGTCGCCGGCTGAGCCTCCGGCACAGAGGGGGACTTCGGGAGCCCCTTGTCTTTGGAATGCCGAGTCTCTACGACGGTGACCTGGGAAGGGTTTCCCACAGACGGTGCCAAATGATGCCATTCCGCATCTTCGTTGTGCAACATGGTGAGCCTGGAGCAGGAACTTCCGGTGAGGGAACGCCTGGATGAGGGGCCTCCGGTGGGAGAAGGACTGCAAGGACTCAGAAAAGCAAGGGTTAGGAGCTCCCCGGAGTATTTTCCGGGGGAGGAGCCTCCGACGCCCAAGTCAGTACTTTGTGAGAGTAGAGAAAGGGAATAGTAAGCAGAGTATAGCAAGAATTCCCTGTTACCTCTTCGTGGTCCTTATGAAAGCACTGTGCAAGTATTTATAGGAGGGCGCAGGGAGAAGGCCGTTTGACATAGCCTGCTGAGATGGTGACACGTGTTCGGCCTGATTTAGTCCGTACCTCTGCAGAGGGCTCCTCCAGCTGGCCTTAGGCCGTTCTGACCAAGGGTGCCAGCGGGGGTGCTGTGACAGGGGTGCCCGTGTCAGGGGTGTGTGTGAGGCTTTTGTGTCAGAGGCTCCTCAGCCGTTTTGTCGTATGTCCACGTGGCCTTTTCGAGGGACCGAACTTCTTCGGAGTACAGAGCTCATTCGGGGAGGTGAGCTCCTTTAGAGGGAGGTCCCTTGTTTGTACGAGGCACCTTCGGTTGGGCTCTTTCGAGGTCAGGCTCGGGTACCTGATGATGGCACTTCGTGAGTGCGCTCCGAGGGTGGCCCAAAGAGTATCCGAAGGTGGTCTTGGGCACATGAGGTTGGTGCGAGGTCACCCTCGGGAAAGATGGTGACCCCTTCTAACCGAAGTTGCTCCCATGGGTTTCCTAAGGGTAGCGCCTATCCAGCTTGTCCGAGGGTGCTGAGGCCCTTCTTTTGCCGGGGTTTTGTCGTGTCTATTTTGACCGGAGGTGGTGCGCTGGCCAAGGGTGGTGCGCACATGCGAAGTCCTTCAGGGGGCGATAACCCTTTGGCTATCAAAGACCATGACCAAGAACGACAGATGAAGGAACTCACAATGGATGATCTTCGTGGGTAAGAAATCGAGACTATGATGGCCCTACGTGAGTCAGCTATGCAAAAAAAAAAAAAGAGTATGGGATCACACATGTAGAGGCAACAGACCCTAGGAGAGATATTGAAAGAGAAAATGTGTCTCAAATTTTGGTTCCTCATGCATAACCATCATTAATCATGACCCAGATTAGTAACAATGACATATGAAAGGTTTATATAGATGGAGGGGCTAATGTAAATGTGATTTTCAGTTATGCTCTAGAGGCTCTTCACATTAAATGGTCTTATCCCATTCCAATGTGAGGGTTGACCTATGGCATAAAAAAGGAGTATGCCCTAACCTTGTGAACTGCCTAGCTGCCATTAATGTTCACAAGGGTGATCTCAAGAGCAAGGAAACAATTTAGTATTCCCAGGTAGTATAATTCTTGGTAATCAACATCCTATAGACCTATAGCACCATCTTAGGAAGGCTAGATCAAGTGTAGTTCCAAATCTGAATGGATATTCTCATGCTGACACTGACCTTTACGAGCCCTCAAGGTGACACCAAAATTTGTATACCCAAAGGTTAGCCTGGAGATCTTATGTTGTGAGTCTCCAAGGTCCCAGTAATGGGAAGACGCCAAGAATAGGAAAGCAAAAACACTAGTGACATAGAAAAGAGGGCCAAAAGTGCAAGTAGCCATTCTCAAACCTAGTGTTGAGAGTGCAGAGCAGAATCCTAGGCCGAGAACCATGACTCCTAGTAAGGTACTTTGGTTTCTTGGTATTCATTACCTATGTTGTGTATGTAGAATCTCTTTGTGTTCCATGATAAGGAAACATGAGAAAAAGTGGGGAGCCAAATGATTAAGGCCCTGGAATGGCGAGGAAAACCTCCAAACAAGAATACCTACAGGATCATCTCAGAAGGAAAAGGGAGCGGATGGCTTGATCGCCTGGATACACATTATATCTCTCTACAAAATTTCATGTTAAGATTAGTAGGGCGATGAACACTTCAAAATTAGATGATGAATGGCATGGGCCTACTCCTGAATGGTATTATCTCCATGACCTTATCCTTCAGACTCTTGTTGGTGAGCTTGTTGATGATTTTATATTCCTTGATGAATAATGAATAGTGTTGCAATGGAGGCCATTGTGACCATGATCTCCGCGACCACCAAATCCATGGTAGAATAACACTCATTCTTTGCCATTGCGACCATGATCTCCACGGCCACCAAACCCACAATGGAACGACCCTCATTCTTCGCCCCCTATTAACCATTTTCCAGATCTTGAAGATCGATAGAGAATTAAAACAAAATGGGGTTACAAGAGTTTTATGCTAGCTTGCAAATCATCACTCCCAACCATATGAGAGGAAGAAGGAGCCCATGAAAGATGAGCTCCAAAGAGGGGTCGATAAATTGAGGAAAGATAGGGAGATGCCAGCCTATTGGGCATCCTCACATATAGTTGAAACTTATTGATGATTTTGCATACCTAATTCTTGATTTAGACTAATATCTAAGCAGATTGTAATGGCAAGTAAATCCAAAAAGTGTCTTGGGCTCAAAAGTTTAAGGAAGGAATCTTATCTAAAAGTAAAATTGAAGCACTCTAAACCTCAAGGGATGCTTCTTCCAATGGCTTCCCAGGGCTCACAGTTAGTCTGTAAAAGGACCAATGGGCATTTGCCTAGGCTTCTAGTGAGGAAATAAGCGACAGACCGTTATTGAAGGGATTTGGAAGAGGGTTGAAAAGCTCCCAAATGAAGCACCTGAAGCTGAACCTGATCCAAAATGGCAAAATCCAAGCAAAAAGGCCCTCAACAAGCTAGGAAGGACCACACACAACCTCTAGAGAATGTAGGCAAACTCTAACCATATTTTTGGACGTGATACATTTGTGTACTTAGAGTGAATTGGACATGTTGAAGTACTTAACTCTCAACATATAATATAATTTCACTTTCCTATTTGGTTGATGGTTTACTTATTAGAGATTCATGGTGCTCAACAAAGCTCACCTTGGATTTTGGTCCTCACGTATGCAATCTCGGTGAGTGGCTGCGACCTCAAAGTTAGGCCTTATAGATTTTAGCCCCTTGGGTGTGTTATCCCGGCAAGTGGACTCTGATGCCTTCAGCATCTTCATCTTGCGACATGGTGAATTCCGAGGGAGCTTCCGAGGGGGGAGAACGTCTGACGGAGAGGTTCCCCAGATGGGAAAGTACCTGAAAGACTCCGAAAAAAAGGGTTAGGAGGTCCCCGGGATGATTTTCCGGGGAGGAGCCTCCGACGCCCAAGCCAGTTTTCTGAGAAGGTAAAAGGGGACACTCAGGAAGTTTTACGGTCTTGCCTGTTGGTGTTTTTTCAGGAGAGAGGAGTCCCATCCCTTGCCAGGACGTGTTCCTGTGTATTTATAGGGAATCCTGGCCCGTTTAGATCATGACACGTGTTCGGTCAGATCTTTTCTGTACCTTCGGACGTAGGGGACAAGTAGCCAGTGGCAGGCTCCTTGAGCCTTGAACCGAGTCAAGTCGTGACAAGACCCGGACGGCTTCGGCGCGTCAGGCCGCCGTTTCAGGCAGCATATGGGCGACCTGTCAGAGGCTCCTTAAATGCTCATTAAATGCTCATGCCGTACTCCCGAGGTCCTTTGGGCGAGGTCATCTTTTGGTACGGACGCCTTTCTTCGGGAATCACGTTGGTGGCTCGGGGAGTTCTCTAGCTCGGGAGTTCCGCCTTCGGGGAGAATCTCTCCTGCTTTCAGTAGCTGGTTCTTTTCTCCCGAAGGCGATATGTTCGGTTCCCCGAGAGAGTCAGCGACACATTTAGATAACCTGGCGTTTCAGCCGAAGTGCTTACTTCGTCATGCTCGATTTCGCTTCTGCCGAGGTCTGTGGCAATGCTTCTTTCCGAGCTACGTCAGGCTCCCCGGACAAACCTTCGGGGAAATTCATACTGGGGGAGGCGATAGCCTTTTGGCTATCACAGGCCCCCCCTCGAAAAAGCCGAAGTGGAGACTTCGGTTTGTTCGCTTCCTGAGGGCCCCTCTTTGGGCCTTGAGTGCAGTACTTGTTCCGAAGACGGACCTTCCGTCCGAAGACGTAGGCTTTTCTTCCATAGCCTGTCTGTTGGTGTCTTCGAAGTAACCTGCTTTCCAGCTTTTTAGGCCTTCCTCGAAGAAGCCGAAGTGGAGACTTCGGTTCGCTGTCTTTCCGAGGATGCTTCTCGGGAGTTTCTAGGGAGTGTAACCTGTGCCGAAGATACACCTTTTTGTCCGAAGATACGGACTGTTCGGCCATAGCCTGTCTTTTGGTGTCCTCGAGGTAACCCACTTCTTTACTTTTGTAGGTTAGTGAAACGTCGCGTCTCGTAACCAGACGTGTCAGTCTGGAGCGGCGCGACGTCTGTCAGAGGGCGTGTTCCTCTTTTGGTGCGATGGCTGACACGTGTCGGCTTTTTGTTGGCTGGGGTTGCATCGGTTACCGCGGGCGCGCCTTTTTAGGTGCAGAAGGGCAGTTATGGCGGCGTTTTGCCTTCGCAGAGTACTTATGACGCCGGTCCGCCTACCCCCCTCGGCCTATATATATGCTCATTCCGTCATTTGTCTCTTTTGCTTTTGCTTTTGCTCTGGTTTTCCTTCTGCTCTCTTCTGCTTTTCGCGGCGGTTCTTTCACCTGAGCTTTTTTCCGGTCATCTTTCACGACGGCGTCTTCACACCCAGATTACGGCAAAAGATTTGGTGGGTTTTGATTTCCAGAACTCTTTGTTTTTCAAAGTTTGCCCGAAGTTCATTTTTGCCTTTTCCGAACTCGTTTTTCAGCCAAAAATGCAGATTCCTGAAAGTTGGCAGCCTCTTCTTTCTCACCCTTGTTGCACCACTCCTGCAAAATTAGCGAAGTGGAAGAAAATTTTTTTTCCTTCCTTCATACGCTGTTACGAGGTTGCCACGTCCTGACCACTACAGTTTTTCAAACCATAGTAACGAGATCACCGTTTTCCGAGCTCAACTGAAAGCCGGACTTCGGTTCCCCCCTCCGAAGTTGATTTGCGACTTTTGCCAATTTCATGGCATTGCCGTAAATCAACTTCCTCCGAACTCGTACTGCTATTTCAACGCCTTCCTCTGTATGTGTGGCATTTTCAAAATAGAACCCCACTTCGTCATTTTTATGCAGTACTACAAGCTCTACGTGGTCCCGAAGGGTGGCTTTTACTTCATGCTACCTCGGGGATCCGGGAGCAAAAAGTATATGTTCACCTTCGCCACTAAGGACAGCTGGCGAGGGTGGCAAAAAAAGTTTTTCTTTCTGAAGATGGAGGAGGCCTGGTCGCATGTTCCGACCAAGTGGGCTCAGGGACGGTTGGAGGACGACGTCGTAGATCCGAGGATACTGTTGACTCCCGAGTTGGTTTCCGTATTCGCGGATTTCGACGGACGTATCCGAGCCGTCGCCGACTGGGGTCCCGAGGTCCCTTCGCGCCCTCTTTACCCCTTCCCCATCAATTGGAGGTTGATGACCGAGGAGGTCCTTCGGGAGCTCGGGGTGGTAAAGGAGCACAAGACGGACCTCGGGATGCCGGCTCCTGCCATCGCCGGGAAGGACTCCTGGCTAGTGCAACTCCTTCGGGAGGAAGTTTCTTTCGAAACTTTTTTTGAGAGTAAGTTACTTTCTAATCTCCTTGTTATAACTTCGTTCCGGACTCACAATGATGTCTTTCTTCGTTTTCAGAAATGGGCGAGGACACTGCTGCCTTCTACAAAGCCCTTTTCACTGGTCAGCCCACGAAGGGTGAGCAGACGAAGAAAGCTGCCTCCCGAAGACGGAAAACGTCCGGGGCTGGGCCGTCTGTTTCCAAACGGGCGAAGAAGGAGGTGCCCCCCCTCTTCCGGAGACTTCTGAAGAGGTGGCCGAGGAGCCCGAGGCTGCTAATGTGCCTCAGCCCGAGGTTGCTGCTAAGGTCCCTCCTCAAAGCCCTACCCCGTCGCAGGCTCTTCTGGGCGCCGTGGTTGTCACACCTCACTCAGGCCCTGGCCTAAAAGTTCCTAACTAGCTCACAAGCCCAACTTCATAATTAGGTTCCTAGCTCTCGGCCTAGCAATCAAAGGCAACTTTTAAGTCTTATTTTCTTAAGTTAAGAGGCCTGGGAGGTGGCCCAGGTGGCTTTAACAAAGGTCCATTAACAACTTGCAGCAAGGGCAAGGCTCAAAACCCCTAACTTGTACAACAAGCAAGGTTTCAAATAATAACTTGCATAACAAGCAAGGCAACACTTAAATGCAATTTAAGTGCATACATGGTGTGCATCAAGTGTACTAACTATATGGCAACCAAGAAGCCCACAAGGTTGGTTTAGATTTCTGAAAACCACAAGTGTTATAAGCATGGTGCTCTCGGCCAACTAAGGTACATATACTTGTGTACAACATTTTTCTGATGCAAAGCCCATACTAATCACATAAAGGTGCCAAACCTTGGCCCATAACATCCAGCATACATAACAAGCTTAATGCCATCCATAACCCATACATAACTTGGCATACAAAACCCATAAAGCATCATAAGTCTAGGTGTTAAAGACTACACATATTAACACAAAAAGGGTAGTCTACCTAGCAACCATAACATGGCTACACATGCCATGAAAACAAAAGTACTCATGCCAAGTTATTACATACCAAGGCCATACTCCTAATGGTCAAACAGAACCTTCAAAATCCCATATAGAAGTACACACTACAGCACTAGACCTATGGCCATGTTCATGGTCATAAAGGTGAAAACCACAATCAGAGCTAAGGTCCAGGTATCCATGCTTCTCCTAGACAGTTCCCACTCTACAGCCTGCAAACTTAAATTGTAAGTCTCGGCCGACTAAGAATAAGACTTGTAATGAAACCAAATTACTAAGCCAAGCACTCATTGGCACATACCTTGTAAAACAAGCAAAGTTAGTGCAAACACAAGCAACAAGCTAGTAAACTCTACTCAGGCCGAATGTCCTTGCCTAAAAAATAAAGGATGGGCAGTGAGCATATAACTCAGTAGGATTCACCTTAAACATATACAACTCATATTGAGTCTATTTAGTTAAGCTGAGTAATCACTCAAAGCTTAACCTCCCATTAGATAGCTCAACCTGCAAAACAAACACCAAGACAAGAAAAACAGGCATATGCATATACAAGATGGGTAACTATGTCAAATAATTCATAAAGGGGGTTAGCATGCACATAGAAACACCAAAGCACACAAGTACACACCCACACTCCACATTGTAGCTCTCGGCCATATAAGCCATACATGTACCCATGTGCATTTCTTGCACACAAACTCACCAATATACCATTCCATTTGGAGCTCCCAAAATGCCAAGCAAATAGGCCACATTTACTTGCATTTCTAGTACATGTACCCATAGTTAATTAGCTAATCAACAGAACAACCAAGTATAACCAATAAGCCCATCAAGTAACTAAGGTCATATGGCACATTTTACCATCACTTAGCCACTCTAGACACTTGAATCATGGTGTACATTACCAAGCAAAGTCAAGTGCTAGTGAACCCTACCTCAATCGCTCTCGGTCATATACAAGCTTTAAGTGTCCAAGTGTTCCTCAACCTCAATGCCTATCATAGTAAAACATAGGCATTAACACACAAACTCATGGATTAAACTACCATGATTCATATGAAGAACACTATGATATTCCCACACTTAAGCTTCTCGGCCAAAAGGCCCAATATATCCATACAAGTGCTGCCCATCATTCTAACATTCCATATGATGTTCTAGTCATCAATGTACATCATCCATGGCATCATTGCCAAGTAACCAAGTGAAATGCACTATGTTACCATAAACTAAGCTCTCGGCCAAAATACACATTTTCACATATTTGTGTCATTCATCCAACTAACCCAAAACATGCTCAAGTGACCATCAAATGACAATGCTCATGGCACAATTACCATGTAACTCATTGAAGTACATCATGATATTCCAAATCAAGTTCTCGGCCAAAGTGCACACCTTCACATACATATGTTCTCTATCAACCAACTCCACACATACACATCAAAACATCAATAACTAATGTTTCATGGCAATATTACCATCTATTCCAACAATGGGCACTAAATTATGCCACTTCAAGCCCTCGGCCTTAAAGCTAACTTTCACATATCAATGTTCCTCATCATTCTACACTAACATATGACCATCAAGTCATCAACTAACATCACTCATGGCATTAATGCCATGTAAACACAAGAAGAACATGATTTACCTCAAAATGCACTTTCGGCCAACACACTATCCTTCACAAACTTGGTGTCCTTCACCCCAACAACCTAACACAAGGTGAAATAATTATTAACAAGCATCACACATGGATTAATTTCCATGAATTCCAAGAAGAACACCAAGAACACTTGTTCATCACATTCGGCCAACATTCCACTTTCAAACCGAAACATTTCTTGCTCATTTAACTTAATACATCTTCAATTGAGCACTTAGGATCCTTGTACATGGAAGAACTACCATGAATTCAAGGAGATATGGACTTTACCTCAAAACCCTAGCTCAATTAAGCTCGGTTTCCTTGAATCTTCAAGAACCAAGCTTGATTCCAAGCAAGTACAAGCCGAAACAAGCCTTCCAAGCTTGAACCCTTCACGTACCTTCAAGATTCTTGAGTTTCAAAGCCAATTTGTGAAAGAACTCAAGAGCAACTCTTGGTTAAGCTATGAACAAAGCAAGCCCGAAATGAAAAACATAGGCTTTGACTAGTTTCGGCCGAATTAACTTGGGTTTTAGTTAGCTAAATGCTAACTTTTGCCTTCCACTTTTTTGCATGTAGCACTGCAGCCCTCAAATCCATATAAGTACAATGCCGCCCTTTAAACTTGTGTTCAAAATGTCAATCAAGTCATTCCTTGGCCCATTATGCCAAGCACAAAGTAACACAAGTACCAAGGTGTTATATACACACACATGCATAACCGGCCATGACTAGATCACAAACTAGTTAGTTTGTTTAGTTAACTAATGAATAGTACACTTAGTGGTAGACAAGAATGTGACTAGCAATCATTGTTGTCTCCCAAAAATGGTCTAGTCTTGGACTAGCCATCCCAGAATTTTGCATGGCCAACAACGCCATCCTTAAGTTTGTGGTTTCACTTATACCACTCAACTTAGTGCACAATTTAGTCCCCTTTCTCTCTTTTTTCTGTCAGCTTTCCCATGGCACATTTTCTATGTGCAATTAAGTCCTGAAAGTCTCCAGTTTTGCACATAAGTCACTGTACTAGTCTCCAGAGCTTCTCTTATTTCCCATTTCTGTTTCCTCTCATTTTCTTTGGTTTTTCTTGATATTCCTTGGCCCAAGCCAAGCACTCAGGAGGTGCCTAACAGTGGTAGAGGCCCCTTCTGCCGAAGAGCAGCACCGAAGAAAAGGCAAGGGGATTTCTGCCGAAGAGGCTCGAGCTTCCGACGACGACGTCGTCGAGGTGCCAGCAGGTTTGTTCTTTTAACAAACTGTGGTGCTCCTCTTTTTTGATGATCTTTGAGGTTTTCTTGCCCTGACCAATTTTCTGTTTCGTCGTGCAGAAGAGTCGCTCACTCCGGGTTGGGTAGCTGAGCATGCAAAGAGGAGAGCCCTTCGGGACGCCCGCATCCCGAAGGGAAAAGTCCCGAAGGAGCCTTTCTGGACGTTTACGGAGGACATGAATTTGTACTCCGGAGACTGCCAGCAAATGGCTACAGAGATCTCGAAAGGGGTCCTCACCGATGCCTCCTTCAAGGCCATTGCCACGGCTCACCCGGGCGACGATTCTCTCGCCGCGAAGCTTTCCGAACACGCCGCCCAGGTATACTTTGCGTCTATCTTCCTCCCTTGAATTTTTTTTCTAAGTGTTTGGTTTTCTCTTTGTCTTAATGACCTCGCCTTTATCCTTTTGCAGCTTCTGGGATACGCCGGCTTTCTCCGAGTTCGGGTGGCGAGGCAGACGGAGTTCCGAGCTAAGGCCTTAGAAGCCATAGAAAAAACTAAGGCCATGTGCTCGGAATTAGCTGTCAAGAACCTGCAGCTGGCTCAAGCTGCGGAGAAGGAAGTTGCCACCCTTCGGGAGGAGTTCCAGAAAGAAAAAGAGGAACTTTTGAGGGACTCCTCCCAGAAAATTTCTGACCTCGGCTCCCAAATGGCGGAGCTGATCTCGGCAAATGAGGCGCATCAGAAAGAGAAGTCAGAGGCCGAAGGGCTCCTGGCGAAGGCGCTTGCTGAGAAGGCTGCGCTCCAAGCCGAGGTCGATGCTATGAAGAAGGAGCCGGAAAAGAAGAAAGTGAAGGAGCTGAAGAAGAAGGTCTCAGATTTGAAGAAGGACTTCGAGGAGCTTGAGGTCGAGAAGGACAAGTCTGACCAGATGACCAAGGTTGGTTTTCAGGACGGGTTCTGTCTTGTTCGGCACCAAGTCCTTCAGAGGTTCCCAGATCTGGACCTCTCTTTCCTGGCGGCCCTGGACATTCCCGAGGGACCTCGGTGGACCTGGTCTAAGATTGATCATCTGAACCTGCCTCCTTGTATTCCGGCGCCGAAGGTGGTGCAAAAGGACGCAGGAGCCGAAGACTCCCGGGACGCCGAGAACCCTTAGTTTGTTCTAGGGCCCTTTTCCTTCTTTCTCTTCTTTTTTGTATTTCTTCTTCTGGCTATCTTTTTTGTAAGCACACTTATCTCAATAAAGACCTTGAAAATTTGGCTAAGTCTTTTCCTGAGATTCTTTGTTTTCCTTTGTCCCGAACTTTATTCGCTCAAGAGACTTCGGAAAACTTTGTCTGTGCTTATCATGGTGACCTCTTTCGCGAAATCCTGATTTGTTCAACTTATGCCCAAAAATTTTGGCTAAGTCTTTCGCCAGATTTTCTCTGTTGTCCCGAACACGTTTGCTCAAGAGACTTCAAAAAATAATACTTTCATTTATTTTAGCCGGCTACCTTTGCGGAATTCACACCACTGATGCTTAGGACTTTTTGGATAAGAAACATTTTATGCTTTAGAGAAAATTTTTGTTTCTTTGTACAGCACGGTCTTCTTCGCCGAGATTCTAAGCATAGAATTTTCTCAAGGCGTCCGAATGCCACGTATTTTTTAATTCTACGCCTTCGGAATCGCCGAGCTTGTAGACCTCTTTTCGTACTTCGGCAAGAACCAGGTAAGGGTCTTCCCAGTTGGCGCGAAATACTCCGTGGGATGGCTTTCGAGGTGCGAATTCATTCTTTCAGAGAACGAGGTCTCCTCTCTTTATTCCTTTTGGCCTGGCGCGCAAGTTTATAGCCGCGGCCACTCTTTGCTGAAAAGCTTTTCTTCTTAGTTCGGCTATTTCTCTGTGTTCGCCGACGAGGTCGAGCTTGGTTCTCAGGCCGAGGTCATTTCCATTTTCATCAAAAACTTGCACTCGAATTGATGGTTGCACTACCTCGATTGGGATGATGGCTTCTGTACCGAAGATGAGTGAAAAAGGCGTTTCCCCTGTGGCTCTTCGGGGTGTTGTTCGGTAGCTCCACAGTACACTCTGGAGTTCGCCTGGCCATTTCCCTTTTGCTTCCCCCAGCCTCTTTTTCAGACCATCTTTTATGGTCCTATTAGATACCTCTACTTGGCCATTGCTTTGAGGATGGGCTACTGGGGCGAAGTGCATCTTTATTCCGAGGTTGTTGACAAAGTCCTGGAACCCTTTGTCAATAAACTGGGATCCATTTTCGGCTACCAGTATCCTCGGTATGCCAAATCTGCATACAATGTTCTTCCATACGAACTTCTGCACTTCTTTAGCTGAGATAGTTGCTAATGGTTCTGCCTCGACCCATTTAGAGAAGTAGTCTACTGCGACTACGCAGAATTTCACGCCTCCGGGGGCTGTTGGGAGCGGCCCAATGAGGTCTATGCCCCAAACTGCGAAGGGCCAGGGATAGTCAGCCGAAGTCACCATTTCCGAGGGTGTCCTCTGGATTTTTGCGTGTTTTTGGCAGCTGTCACATTTTCGGACGAACTGTCGGGCATCCTTTCTTAGGGTAGGCCAAAAATATCCTTGGCGAAGTACCACTGCGGCGAGGGCGTCAGTTCCAATATGTGAACCACAAGCGCCTTCGTGGACTTCTTCGAGGATCATTTCAGTATCCTCTTCGCCAACACACCTCTGTAAAGGATTTGCATATCCCTGCCGATACAGTTCTTCGCCTATTAGGAAGAATCGCCCAGAGTGTCTTCGCACTTTTGCGGCTTCGATGGGGTCTTCGGGGAGCGCGTTGTCCACAAGATGCCTCTTTATTGGATCTTTCCAGCCCTTTTCCGAAGTTACTATGCTCAGTACTTCAATGCTCGGGTGGTTTAGTACCTCGGTGTATGTTTTGGCCTTTGCCAGGCAATCTGCTTCGGTGTTTTCCCGATGAGGTACATTTTCGATGCGTATGGTGTCGAACTCTCGAATGAGCTTTGATGGCCTGGGGCCTCATCGTTTATAGTCATGATGACTGGTGGAAAGACTTCTGGGAGGAAGAACGCCTGGAGGATGGATCGCCCAAGGGAGTGTGCCTGAAAACTCAGAAACAAAGGGTTAGGAGGCCCCCGGAGTGTGTTTCCGGGGGGGGGGGGGGGGGGGGGGGGGGAGCCTCCGACGCCCAAGTCAGTGGTTGGCCAAGAAAAGGCAGAGGAAATAGCACACAAGAGCTGAAGAGTCTCGCCTGGTGATTTTCTCAGAGTCTGGGAGTGAGATCTCTGCCAACCAACCTCCTGCCAAGTATTTATTTCCTGGTATTTATAGGAGTGCCTAGCCCGTTCAGATCGCGACACGTGTTCGGTCGGATGTTTCCTGAATTTCTGGGCGTAGGAGACAGATAGCTGGTAGCAGGTTGCCTTGAGCCTTGTGCTGAGATGGGCCATGATGTGATTCTGATGGCGTTCAGCGTGTCAGAGCGCCTTTTGAGGCGGCTTGTGACGTCTGTGAAAGGACGTGTCAGAGGCTTCCTTAAATGCTTCCATAAATGCTCCTGCCGTACTCCCGAGGTCCCTGGGTGAGGTCGTCCTTTGGTACGGACAGAGCCTCTTCGGGAAACAAGCCCTCAGTTCGGGGGTTCCCAGTTTCAGGGAGTTCCGCCTTCGGGGATATCATGTTCGGCTCGCTATGTCTGGTGCCGCTTTTCCGAAGGCGATCTGTTCACAACCTTGGGGGGGCAAGTAGTGTCCTCGGGTTTTCCTGGCGTGCCGGGCTCGGAGCTCTTCGGCTATCTCCCGAGGTGCATGATCACACCTTTTCTCGGGTAGCGCCAGCTTCTTCTGGCCATTCTTGTGGCAGGGAGTTCGGCCAGATAGAGGCGATAGCGTTTGGCTATCACATGCCCCCCTTTGGAAAGCCGAAGTGAAGACTTCGGTTTTGCATCTCTTTCCGAGGTTGTTTATGGGAGTCTCTTTGGAAGCTTAACCTGTTCCGAGGATGCGCCTTTTGCCCGAAGATCATGGGCTCTTCGGCCTTGGCCTGTTCTTTGGTGTCTTCGAGGCGGAGCCTGTGCCGAAGATACACCTCTTGCCCGAAGGTCATGGGCTGTTCGGCCATAGCCTGTCTCTTGGCGTCCTCGAGTTGGCCTGCTCTTTGTTTCTGCAGGTCTGTTTGGCCAAGCGTGTCAGTCTGAGCGGCGCGTCCCAGTTTTCCAGGGATGTCAAAAGACGTGTCCCAGTTTTCAAGGGACGTTTGGAGGATGTGTCCCCCATTTTTGCGCAGCGGTTGACACATGGCGCTTTGCCATTGGAGGAGAGTCGCGTCGGTTACAGAGGGCGCGCCTTTTCAGGTGCAGAGAGCAGTTACGGCGACGGTTCGCCTCCAAAGGGTACTTATGACGATGTTTCGGTTACCCACCTCTGGCTTTATAAATAGCCCATTCCATCATAAGTTCCTTTTGCTTTTTCTTCTGCTCTTTTCTCTGCTTTGCCCCTGTTCTTGCATTTTCTTGCTTTCTGTGGCGGAGCTACCTTAATTAGAGCTTTTTTCCAGCCAACTTTCACGACGGCGTCCTCAGATTTTGGCAAATCTTTCGGTGGGTTTTTGTTTTCCAGTGTGTTTTGATCCCTCTGTTCTTTTCAGTTTTTCTCTGGAAACTGTTCTCTTCCGTTTTCAAACTCGTTTTCATGTCGAAAATGCCCATTCCTGAGAGCTGGCAGCCTCTTTTAGCCCATCCTTGTTGCACCACCCCTGTAAAGTTAGAGAGGTGGAAGAAAAAATTCTTTCTTCCCTCTTACGCCATTACTAGGCTGCCTCGTTCTAGCCATTATGCTTTTTCAAACCATAGTAAGGAGGTTACCATTTTCCGAGCCCAGCTGAAGGCCGGTCTTCGGTATCCTCCCCCGAAGATGGTGTGCGAGTTCTGCAAATTTCATGGCATTGCTGTGAACCAGCTTCCCCCGAACTCGTTCTGCTATTTTAACGCCTACCTCTGCATGTGTGGCGTCTTCGGGATAGAACCCCATTTCATAATCTTTATGCAGTACTACAAGCTCTCTGTGGTCCCGAAGGGTGGCTTCTATTTCATGCTACCTCGGGGATCCGGGAGCAAGAAATTCATGTTCACCTTCGCCACTAAGGATAGCTGGCGGGGGTGGCAACTGGCGGGGGTGGCAACAGAAGTTCTTCTTCCTGAAGATGGACGAGGCCTGGTCGTACGTTCTGACCAAATGGGCTCAGGGAACACTGGATGTGGACGTTGTTGATCCGAGGATGCTGCTGACCCCAGAGTTGGCTCCCGTGTTCGCGGATTTCGACGCCCGCATTCGGGCTGTCTCTGACTGGGATCCCGAGGTCGCTCCGCGCGCCCTTTACCCTTTTCCAATCAACTGGAAGTTGATGACCGAAGAGGTCCTTCGGGAATTAAAGGTGGTAAAGGAGCACAAGACTGACCTCAAGATGCCAGCTCCTGCCATCGCCGGGAAGGATTCCTGGTTGGTCAAGCTTCTTAAGGAGGAAATTTCTTTCGAAACGCTTGTCGAAAGTGAGTCATCTTCTACTCCTTTGCTGTTTTTTTCCTCGGACTTACGCTGATGTTTCTCTCCTTTTTCAGAGATGGGCGACGGGACTGCCGCCTATTACAAGTCCCTTTTCACCGGCCAAGTGGAGAAGGGCGATCAGACGAAGAAGGCGGCTTCCCGAAGGCGAAAGTCTACTGGCGCGGGTCCTTCGAGGAAACGGGCAAAGAGAGCTACCCAGGTTCCTTTAGAAGAAATTCCCGAGGAGACTGCCGAGGAGCCTGTCACTGATGATTCGGCCGTCCCCTGATTCCGGCGCCTGAGACTGCTGCTTCCGAGGTCCC
The DNA here is from genome assembly GCA_005392925.1 of Aquilaria sinensis. NCBI lineage: Eukaryota > Viridiplantae > Streptophyta > Magnoliopsida > Malvales > Thymelaeaceae > Aquilaria > Aquilaria sinensis. The sequence continues at coordinate 60,688 of SMDT01000314.1, forward strand.
TTCAACCGACGTCCCTCCTCAAAGTCCTACTGCGTCGCAGGCCCTCCTTGATGTAGTGGTAGAAGTACCTTCTGCCGAGGAGCGGCGCAGGCGGAAGGGCAAGGGCATTTCGGCCGAGGAGGCCGAGGACTCCGAGGACGTCGTTGTCGAGGTTCCACCAGGTTTGTTTCCAGACAAAGTGTACTTCCTTTGTTTTTTCTGGATTGCCTTCTTTGTCTTTAATCTCCTTCTCATTCTTGCCACGCAGTGGAGTTGACTACCCCTGACTGGGCGGCCGAACATGCTCGGAAGCGAGCTCTTCGGGACGCCAAAATCCCACAAGGGAAGATACCAAAGGAGCCTTTCTGGACGTTCACGGAGGACATGAATTTGTACGCCGAGGACTGTCCTCAAATGGCGAAGGAAATTTCGAAGGGGGTGCTTATTGAGGCCTCCTTCAAGGCTATAGCGGCGGCCCATCCGGGGGATAACACTCTCGCCGCAAAGATCACCGAGCATGCTGCTCAGGTATATCCTTCACAGCTCTTTCCCTTCAATTTTTTCCTAAGTTTTTGGCTCTTACTGACCTTGCGTTTTATCTTTTTGCAGCTGCTGGGGTACGCCGGCTTTCTCCGAGTTCGGGTGGCCAGGGAGGTTGCCTTCCGAACTTCGGCCACTTAGACCATGAATGAGGCGAGGATCGCACTCGCGGAGTCGGCCGCCAAAAACCAGCAGCTGAAAGAGGCTGCTGAGAAAGAAGTGACTGCACTTCGGGAGGAGTTCCGGAAGGAAAAAGAAGAACTTCAAAAGGATTCCTCCCAGAAGATTGCTGACCTCGGTGATCAAATAAAGGGGATGCTCACCGCCAACGAAGATCTTCTCAAGCACAAGGCTGCTTCTGACAGCCTTATAGTGTCGTTGACGAGTGAGAATAACACTCTTCGGGCTGAGGTCGAGTCTTTGAAGAAGGGGTCCAAGGGGCGTTGGAGATAAAGGCGCTGAAGGAGGAGATTGCTGAACTGAAGGACGACCTTGACGACCTCGAGCTTGATAAGAACGAGTCTGATCAAATGGCCAAGGTTGCCTTTCAGGACGACTTCTGCCTTGCTCGTCACCAGGTCCTCCAGAGGTTCCCAGATCTGGACCTCTCTTTTCAGGAGGCTCTAAACATTCCTGGGGGACCTCGGTGGGAATGGTCCAAGGTCGAACATTTGAACCTTCCTCCTTCAATTCCAGTGCCAAAGGTGGTGGAAAAGGGCGGGCCAGCGAGTGGCTCTTGGGACGCCGCGAACCCTTAGGCTATTTTTTAGGGCCCCTTTTCCTTCCCTTCTATTTTGCATTCCTTCTTCGGGCACTTCTTTACGGTAAAGCAGCTTTGCTCTTAATGATGATTTTTTTGGCTAAGTCTTTTCTTGCAAGTTTCTTCATTTCCATTGTCCCGAACACGTTCGCTCAAGAGACTTCGGAAAACCTGCGATCAAAGAAACTTTTTTACCTTCCTTTGTCCCGAGTGCGTTTGCTCGAGAGACTTTCTGGAAAGTCTGAAAAATTTGACTAAGTCTTTTTGCAGGCTTTTGCATTTCCATTTTGTCTCGAACATGTTCGCTCGAGGGACTTCGGAAATTCCTTAGTCAAAAAATTTTCCTTCTTTTCCTTTTGTCCCGAGCATGTTTGCTCAAGAGACTTAGGAAATCTTTCGAGAGTTGTTTTCCATTTTTCCCGAGCGTGATGGCTCAAGGGACTTCGGAAAACTGTCTCTGCGCTTATTTCGGCGAGTACTTCTGCGACGTTCTTGTTTCCCATCTTTCCCGAGCATGATGGCTCAAGGGACTTCGGAAAACTGCCTCTGTGAGATTTCTCCATCTTTTCCCGAGCGTGATGGCTCAAGGGACTCTGGGAGGTCAATCTGCGCTTTATTACGGCGAGCATCTTCGCGGAATTCTGCTTTGCACAATTTTGGATACTTAAGAACTTTCCTTAAGAGCATTCTGTACTTACAATTCCTCCGCTTCATCTTAGGCGTAGAATTTTTTCAAGGCGTCTGAGTGCCAAGTATTTTTCAATTCTACGCCTTCGGCGTCGCCAAGTTTGTACACGCCTTTTCGTACTTCGGCGAGAACCAGATAAGGTCCTTCCCAGTTTGCGCGAAGTACTCCGTGGGACGGCCTTCGGGGTGCAAAGTCAGCCTTTCGGAGAACGAGGTCTCCCTTCTTGATTTCTTTTGGCCTGGCCCGTAAGTTTACAGCCGCGGCCACTCTTTGCTGAAAAGCTTTTCTTCTCAGCTCGGCTATTTCTCTGTGTTCGCCGACGAGGTCGAGCTTGGTTCTGAGGCCGAGGTCGTTTCCACCTTCATCAAATATTTGCACCCGTACTGATGGTCTGACTATCTCGACTGGGATAATGGCCTCTGTCCCGAAGACTAGTGAAAAGGGAGTTTCCCCTGTGGCCCTTCGGGGCGTCGTTCGGTAGCTCCACAATACGCTTTGGAGTTCTCCTGGCCATTTCCCTTTTGCTTCTCCCAGTCTCTTTTTCAGGCCATCTTTTATGGTCCTGTTCGATACTTCCACCTGCCTGTTACTTTGGGGGTGAGCTACTGGGGCGAAGTGCATCTTTATTCCGAGGTCGCTGATAAATTCTTGGAATCCTTTGTCTATGAATTGGGATCCATTATCAGCTACTAGTACCCTCGGTATGCCAAGTCTGCATACAATGTTCTTCCATACGAACTTCTGCACTTCTTTTGCCGAGATAGTTGCCAGCGGTTCTGCCTCGACCCATTTAGAGAAATAGTCCACTGCTACAACGCAGAATTTCACGCCTCCGGGTGCTGTGGGGAGCGGCCCAATAAAGTCTATACCCCAGACTGCGAACGGCCAAGGATAGTCAGTCGAACTTACCATCTCCGAGGGTGCCCTCTGGATGTTCGCGTGTCTCTGGCAGCTACCACATTTTCGGACGAACTGTCTTGCGTCCTTTCTCAGGGTAGGCCAGAAGTATCCTTGGCGAAGTATCACCGCTGCAAGGGCATCAGTTCCGATATGTGAGCCACACATGCCTTCGTGGACCTCTTCAAGGATCATTTCAGTATCCTCTTCAGCCACGCATCTCTGCAGCGGGTTTGCATATCCCTACCGATATAACTCTTCACCAATCAGGAAGAATCAGCCGGAGCGTCTTCGCAATCTCGCAGCGTCGTCGGGGTCTTCGGGGAGCATATTTTCTGTGACGTATCTCTTTATGGGATCTTTCCATCCTTTTCCCGAGGTCGCTATGCTCAGCACTGAGATGCTCGGATGATCTAGCACCTCGGTGTATGTTTTAGACTTCGCCAAGCAATCTGCCTCAGTGTTATTCCGCCGAGGTACATTTTCGATCCGTACGGCGTCAAACTCTTGGATGAGCTTTGCTACCAGCTCGTGGTATTTTGCCAAGATTGGGTCCTTCGCCCCATAATCTCCTGCCGTCTGCCGAACTACCAGCTGGGAATCGCTGTGAGCCTTTAAGTTTCTCACGCCAATCTTTCTGGCCAAGCGTAATCCCGCTATGAGGGCTTCATACTCAGCTACATTGTTGGTGACGTTGAAGCTGAACTTGATAGCCTTCATTACCTCCAGGCCTTCGGGGCCTCTGATAATTACTCCAGCTCCCTGGTGTTCGGACCCCGAGGCTCCGTCTACGTGCAAGGTCCATTCTGGCTCACCCTCTTTTGGATCTGAATGGCTCTCCTCAGTGGTGGGTATTTCGGCGATAAAATCTGCCAGTGCTTGAGCTTTTATGGCCTTCCGAGGCTCATACGTGATTTCGTGTTCGCCCAGCTCTATGCACCACTTGGAGAGCCTTCCCGAATGATCAACTCTCTTCATGACATCCCGTAGGGGCAGACTACTTCGGACGATGATGGGGTGAGCCTGAAAGTATGGTCGCAGCCTTCTCCCTGCAAGCACCAAGGCGTATATAGCTTTTTGAAGCAAAGGGTACCTGACTTCGGCGCCATGCAGGGACTTGCTGACATAGTAGACCGGCCATTGCTTTGGCCCTTCTTCTTTCATGAGGACCGAGCTCACAGCTTTTTCTGTGACGGCGAGGTACAGTACGAGGGGCTCTCCCTCCCGAGGTTGTCGCAGAGTCGGCAGGCTGGCCAAGTAGACTTTGAGTTCTTCCCAGGCTTTTTGGCAATCTTCATCCCAAGGATGATCATTCCTTCCGAGGTTGCCTTCCATTTTTGCTGCCTTTGTGAGGACTTTGAAGAAAGGTCGACACCTATCTCCGTACCTGGAAATAAACCTGCTCAGAGAGGTTATTCTTCCGGTGAGTCTCTGCACGTCTTTGACTGTGGCAGGAGTTCGGAACTCAAGCAGAGCCTTAATCTTCTCGGGGTTAGCGTCAATGCCTCTTTCGGATACCATGTACCCAAGGAACTTTCCCGAGGTTACCCCGAAGATGCACTTTTCAGGATTGAGCCGAATCCCAAAGGCTCTGAGCTTTTGGAAGGTTTCCTCTAAATCTGCAACGTGGTAGCCAGGCAGCTTGCTCTTGACTATCATATCATCAACATACACCTCCATGTTTCTCCCCATTTGGTCTTTGAAGACCTTGTTCATCAGCCTCTGGTAGGTGGCTCCTGCATTTTTGAGCCCGAAGGGCATCCTGATATAGCAGTATGTTCCTCCCTCGGTGATGAAGGCAGTCTTCTCTTCATCTTCGGGGTCCATCCTTATTTGATGGTAGCCACTGAAGGCGTCTAGGAAACTAAGGAGCCCATATTCAGCAGTTGAATCTACCAGTTGATCTATTGGCGGCAGAGGGTATGAGTCTTTCGGGCAAGCATCGTTCAAGTTTCTGAAGTCGATGCACATCCGGAGTTTGCTGCTACCTTCTTTTGTGGCAATGACCACGTTGCTTAACCATTCGGGGTACTTGACCTCCCTGATAACTTCAGCATCTAGGAGACGCTGGACTTCGGTTTTGACAAAGTTGCTTTTGTGGGCTGAGATGCTTCGTTTCTTTTGCCGGACAGGCCTTGCTTCCGGGCTTACTTTGAGGCTGTGCTGTATTATGCCAGGGTTTACCCCCGGCATATCTTTCGGCGAGTAGGCAAACAGATCTTTATTTTTCAGCAGAAAGGATACAAGATTTTCCTTGTCACCTTCGGCCAAGCTCTTCCCTATTCGGGTAGATTGTCCTGGGACAAGCTCTACTGCTTCCGTTTCTGCTTTTGCGAGATCTTCTTCTTTGCCTTTTTCTGGCGCCTTTGCCTCCACCGTTTGTGCGAGTTGCTTGCCGGAGCCTTTCGTGCTTTCACAAACACCTTTCTTACCTCGGCCTGGTCTATGAAGACCTCTGCATCTCCATCCTTGGTGGCGAATGTGACAGTCAAGTACTTCACATCAGGGCGAATGTGCAGGTTTCCCTGTGTCTGCCTTCCAAGGATGGCGTTGTACGAGGACGGGACGTCCATGACGATGAACCTCGCCATTGTGGAGGCGTACAACTCAGCTGCTCCGTCTACCGAAGTCCCTTTCATCATCAGTGGGAGGTCGATCCATCCGAGGACGGGCAGTTCGGATGGTCCAACCCCGAAGGTGGGCGAGGTGACAGGCTTAAGTTCGCTGCTGGAGATGCCCAAGCTCGGCAGTAAGTGCGAGAATAGGACGTCAGCATTTGAGCCATCATTAAGCAACACTCTTTTGACGTCCCAGTTCCCTATTCTCGCCATAATCAGCAGCGGATCGTCGTGGGGGAAGACGATGGTGGAGCCATCTTTGCGAGCCAGCTTCTTTGAAGAACTTTGATACTCCATGACTGCAATTTCTCTGGCTTTCCGCTTTCTTTCCGAGGATGGGAGCCCCGTGGTGATGGTTTGGATAACCCCTGCTGGAGGTGGAGGGCGCCTTTTTGGACTTCGGTTTCTCCGCTTGTCGGAGTCATAGTCTTCGTCTTCGGCCCTTTGTTCCTCCTCTTTCCTTCCCTTCGGGGAAGGCATCCTCAGGTACTTCCGAAGTTGGCCTTGTTTTATCAGCGACTCTATGTACTTCTTCAGCTGGAAGCAGTCTTCGGTGTCATGACCGTGGTCGCGATGAAACTGGCAGAACTTCTTTGCATTCTTTTTGTTATCGGCGGTCATGGCCCTTGGTCGCCGAATCTGCGCCCTTGCCTTTCCAGCACCATGAGAATGTTGGTCCGTGTAGTGCTCAATGGTGTGAAACTTTGGGGTTTCCTTCCCCGCATCCTCCGAGGTCGTCCTGCCTGTTCGGTCGGATTACGGGCTTGCTGATTGGACCCTTCGGCGCGGTGGTGATCGGGCTTCGGCCCAGCCATTCTCAGTTCCTCGGCTGTCATGTGCTGTTCTGCCCTTCGGTAAAATTCTCCGAGGGTCTCCGGGGGGTCCTTTGAGAACTCGTAGAACAGCTGTGAGTCTCGCCGAAGGCCCCGTGTCATGGCAAGAATGCGGATTTCGGGCCGGAAGTCTGGGACGCTCAGAGCTTCCCTATTGAATCTTTCGACATAGTCTCGGATGGTTTCTCCGTTCCTCTGCTCTATGTCGAACATCTGGACAGGCATCTTCGCAGTAGGCCTGCTCCCAATGAATTGCTGTGTGAAGGCTGTGGACAACTCCTGGAACTCAGTGATGGTCCCTGGAGGCAATGAATTGTACCACGCAGTTGCTGGCCCTGTGAGGGTGACTTCGAAGCATTTGCACATGGTAGCGTCATCAGCACCGTGCATTATCATGCTGCGTCTGTACTTCGTCAGATGGGCCTGTGGATCAGTACGGCCATCATAAATCTCCAGCCGAGGCACTCTGAAGTCACCTGGCATGGCTGCCTCAACGACGGCCTGAGTGAATGGGGAGTCATCTTCGCAGAAGGTCCCCGAGAGTCTGGCCCAAACGGGTTTTCTGGCCATTTGTTTCTCCACCCTATCTAGCCGTGCTAGTATCCTCTCCATAAGCACTGTGGCGCTAGGGCCTTCTTCAGGGAATGGAGATCGCCGGCGCCTCTTCGGGAGGCGAGTTCGGCGCTGAGGGGACAAGGACCTCGCCTCAGGCGACGAACTGCTTCGCTGTGAGACTCTCAGTCGCTTGGACCCGGTTTGTCCCACAGGCCGTTTCCCGAGGGCTATAATTTCTGTGGATGATTCTTCGCGAGGGTCTCCACTCCCCAAACTGCGATGTGTAGACTTGGGGCTTCTCTCCCGAGGGCGTGTCGGTGAGGGGGGTCTCTGGGCCTGTGCTTGCTGTGGCCACCTTCGGTCGATCTGCTGTGTCATTTCAGACACGACCGAATGCTGAAAGTCTTTCAGGAAGCTCATAGTGATTACTAGAGGGCGGTCTTCCTCGGGCACAGAAGTCTCTGGGAGTGTTTGCTCAGCAGCCGGTTGTGTCTCAGGCGCGGACGGGGACTTTGGGAGCCCCTTGTCCTTAGAACGCCGAGTTTCAACGACGGCGATCTCAGAGCGGGTTCCCACAGACGGCGCCAAATGATGGCCGGGGGCCTCATCGTTTAGAGTCATGATGACTGGTGGAGAGACTTCTGGGAGGAAGAACGCCTGGAGGATGGTTCGCCCAAGGGAGTGTGCCTGAAAGTCTCAGAAACAAAGGGTTAGGAGGCCCCCGGAGTGTTTTTCCGGGGGGGGAGCCTCCGACGCCCAAGTCAGTGGTGGCTGAGAGAAAGGCAGAAAAAATAGCACAAAGGGCTGATGAGTCTTGCCTGGTCAGAGTGTGGAGCCGTATTTCGCCAGCCAACCAACCTCCTGCCAAGTATTAACTCCTGGTATTTATAAGAGTGCCTAGCCCGTTCAGATCACGACACGTGTTCGGTCGGACGTTCCTGACTTTCTGGGCATAGGAGACAGATAGTAGGTTACCTTGAGCCATGTGCTGAGACGGGCCATGATGTGATTTTGATGGCGTCAGCGTGGCAGAGCGCCTTTTGAGGCGGATTGTGGCGTCTGTGATTGGATGTGTCAGAGGCTTCCTTAAATGCTTCCATAAATCTCCTGCCGTACTCCCGAGGTCCCTGGGTGAGGTCGTCCTTTGGTACGGACAGAGCCTCTTCGGGAAACAAGCCCTGAGCTCGGGGGTTCCCAGCTTCAGGGAGTTCCGCCTTCGGGGATATCGTGTTCGGCTCGCTATGTTTGGTGCCGCTTTTCCGAAGGCGATCTGTTCACAACCCTGGGGGGGCGAGTAGTGTCCTCGGGTTTTCCTGCGTGCCGGGCTCGGAGCTCTTCGGCTATCTCCCGAGGTGCCTGATCACACCTTTTCTCGGGTAGCGCCAGCTTCTTCTGGCCATTCTTGTGGCAGGGAGTTCGGCCAGATAGAGGCGATAGCGTTTGGCTATCAAGGGGTGTTTTCCCGATGAGGTACATTTTTTATGCTATCAAGCTTCGTCACCAGTTCGTGGTATTTTGCCAAAATTGGGTCTTTTCGCGCCGTAGTCCCCTGCCGTTTGCCGAACTACCAGCTGGGAGTCACTGTGAGCCTTCAAGTTTCTTATTCCAATTTTTCTGGCCAGGCGCAACCCTGCTATCAGAGCTTCATACTCAGCCACATTATTGGTGGCGCTGAAGTTGAACTTGATGGCCTTTATCACCTCTAGACCTTCGGGTCCTCTGATGATTACTCCGGCTCCTTGGTGTTCGGAACCTGAGGCTCCATCCACATGCAGCGTCCATTCTGGCTCACCTTCGCCAGGATCCGGGTGGCTATCTTCGGTGGTAGGTACTTCGGCGATGAAGTCAGCCAGTGCTTGAGCTTTTATGGCTTTCCGAGGTTCATAAACAATGTCGTGTTCGCCAAGCTCTATACACCATTTGGAAAGCCTTCCCGAATGATCAACTTTTTTCATAACATCCCGTAGAGGCAGACTACTTCGGACGATGATGGGACTACTTCGGACGATGATGGGGTGAGCCTGAAAGTATAGCCGCAATCTTCTTCCTGGCAGCACCAAGGCATATATGGCTTTTTGGAGTAATGGATACCTGACCTCGGCGCCGTGCAGGGATTTGCTTACGTAATAAACTGGCCATTGTCTCGACCCTTCCTCTTTCACAAGGACCGAGCTCACTGCTTTTTCTGAAACAGCGAGGTACAGGATGAGGGGCTCTCCTTCGCGAGGTTGTCGCAGAGTAGGCAGTCGAGACAAATAGATTTTAAGTTCTTCCCAGGCTTTTTGGCAATCCTCATTCCAAGGATGGTCACCATCCCCGAGGTCATTTTCTCTTTTTGCTGCCTTAGTAAGGACTTTGAAGAATGCCCGACACCGATCTCCGTACCTGGAGATGAACCTGCTAAGAGAGGTTATCCTTCCAGTGAGTCTCTGCACGTCTTTCACTGTGACAGGAGTTCGGAATTCGAGCAGAGCCTTAATTTTTTCTGGGTTAGCATCAATGCCCCTTTCTGATACCATGTAGCCCAGAAATTTTCCCGAGGTCACGCCGAAGACGCATTTTTCGGGGTTAAGGCGAATTCCGAAGATTCTGAGTTGTTGGAAGGTTTCCTTTAGATCTGTGACGTGGTCGTTAGGCACCTTACTTTTGACTATCATGTCATCAACATAGACTTCCATGTTCCTCCCTATTTGGTCATGAAAGACTTTGCTCATCAGCCTTTGGTAGGTGGCTCCTGCATTTTTGAGCCCGAAGGGCATCCTAGTGTAACAATATGTTCCACCTTCGGTGATGAAGGCAGTTTTCTCTTCATCTTCGGGATCCATCCTTATTTGATGATACCCACTGAAGGCGTCGAGGAAGCTTAGGAGCCCATATTCGGCAGTTGAGTCGACCAACTGGTCTATCGGTGGGAGAGGGTAGGAATCTTTTCGGGCAGGCATCGTTCAAGTTTCTGAAGTCGATGCACATCCGGAGCTTACTACTCCCTTCTTTTGTAGCAATGACCACATTGCTTAGTTTTGACGAATTTACTTTTGTGGACCGAGATGCCTCGCTTCTTTTGCCAGACATTCGGGGTACTTGACCTCCCTAATTACATTTGCGTCCATCAAGCGCTGTACTTCAGTTTTGACGAATTTACTTTTGTGGACCGAGATGCCTCGCTTCTTTTGCCGGACAGGTTTTGCTTCCGGACTTACTTTAAGGCTATGTTGTATTATGCGAGGGTCTACCCCTGGCATATCCTTTGGCGAGTAGGCGAACAGTCCTTTATTCATCAGTAGAAAGGATACAAGGTTTTTCTTGTCACCTTCGGCCAAGTTTTTCCCTATTCGGGTATTTTGGCCGGGGACAAGTTCTATTTCTTCCGTTTCTACTTTTGCGAACTTTTCCGCCCCGCCCGTTTTTGGTTCTTCGGTCGGTAGTGTCCCTCCTGCTAAGGTTTGTGCGAAGTTGGCTGCTGGGGCCTTTCGGGCTTTGACAAACACCTTCCTGACCTCGGCTTGGTCGATGAAAATTTCGGCGTCTCCGTCCTTGGTGGCGAAGGTGACTGTTAAGTACTTCACATCTGGGCGAATGTGCAAATTCCCTTGTGTTTGCCTTCCAAGGATGGCGTTGTACGACGAAGGGACATCCATGACAATGAACCTCGTCATTGTGGAGGCAAAAATTTCTCCTTTTCCGTTGATCGAACTCCCTCTCATCATCAGGGGAAGGTCGATCCAGCCGAGGACGGGCAGCTCTGAGGGTCCTATTCCAAAGGTTGGTGAAGTAACAGGCTTGAGGTCGATGCTGGATATTCCCAAGCTTGGGAGCAGATGCGAGAATAGGACGTCGGCGTTTGATCCATCGTCAAGCAATACCCTTTTGACGTCCCAATTTCCTATTCTTGCCATGACCAACAATGGGTCGTCATGAGGGAAAATGACGGAGGAACCATCTCTTCGGGTGAGTTTTTTCGATGGGCTTTGGTACTCCATCGTTGCTATTTCCCTAGCTTTCCTCTTTCTCCCCGAGGATGGCAGTCCAGTGGTGATGGTTTGTATTACCCCCGCCGAAGGTGGGAGGCGCCTTTTTGGACTTCGGTTCCTCCTTCTGTCGGAGTCATACTCATCTTCATCAGCCTTTCCTTCCTCCTCTCTTCTTGCCTTCGGCGAAGGCATTCGCAGATAGCGCCGTAGTTGGCCTTGCTTAATCAGCGACTCGATATACTTCTTCAACTGGAAGCAGTCTTCGGTGTCGTGACCGTGGTCACGATGAAACTGACAGAGCTTCTTCATATTCTTTTTGTTGTCAGCGGTCATCGCCTTCGGTCGCTGAATCTGGGACCCCTGTTTCTCCATTGTCATGAGGATGTTGGTCCTTGTGGTGTTCAGGGGTGTAAAGTTCGGAGGAGGCTTCCTTCCCCTGAACCTCCGAGGTCGTCCTGTTTGCTCTGTCAGATACTTGGCTTGCTGGCTTGATCCTTCGGGACGGGAATGATCGTTCTTTGGCCCCTCCATTCTTAGCTCTTCGGCTGTCATATGCTGCTCGGCTCTTCAGAAAAATTCACCGAGCGTGTCTGGGGGGTCTTTGGAAAACTCGTAAAATAGCTGTGAGTCCCTCCGAAGGCCCCGTATCATGGCGAGGATGCGTATTTCTGGCCGAAAGTCTGGAACACTTAGGGCCTCTCGGTTAAATCTTTCGACATAGTCACGGATGGTTTCCCCGTTCCTCTGTGCTATGTCGAACATCTGCACCGGCATCTTCGCCGTAGGACGACTTCCAATAAACTGCTGGGTGAAGGCAGTGGACAGCTCCTGGAACTCTCTGATGGTTCCTGGGGCCAGAGAGTTATACCATGCTGTAGCAGGGCCGGCAAGGGTGACCTCGAAACATTTGCATAGAGTGGCATCGTCAGCCCCGTGCAACACCATGCTCCGTTTGTACTTCGTCAGATGGGCCTGTGGATCTGTTCGGCCATCGTACGTTTCTAGCCGAGGTACCCGGAAATCACTGGGCATGGCTGCCTCGACTATTGTTCGGGTGAACGGTGACTCATCGCCACAGAAAGTTTCAGATAGTCTGGCCCAGACAGGTCTGCGGGCTACCTGTTTTTCCACCCTTTCCAACCTCGCCAATATTTTCTCCATAAGGAGTGTGGCGCTAGGCTCTTCTTCGGGGAAAGGGGATCGTCGGCATCTCTTCGGGGAGTGAGTTCGGCGCTGAGGGGATGGGGACCTCGCCTCAGGTGACGAGCTCCTTCGGCGCGGGGTTTTGGGTCGCTTGGACTCCGTCTGTCCCGCAAGCCGTGCCCCGAGGGGCGTGTTTTCTGTTGAAGATTCCTCTCGTGGGTCTCCACTTCCCGAAGTACGATGAGCTGATTTAGAACTTCTCTCTCGAGGGCGCGCTGGCGAAGGAGGCCTCTGGGCCTGAGTTTGTTGTGGCCACCTTCTGTCTATCTGCTGTGCCATTTCGGCCACAACAGAACGCTGGAAGTCGCGCAGAAAACTCATGGTGATGACCAGAGGACGTTCTTCCTCAGGCAAGGAAGTCCCTGGAAGAGTTTGCTCAGTAGCCGGTTGGACTTCAGGCGCGGACGGGGACCTCGGAAGTCCCTTGTCCTTAGAACGCCGAGTTTCAACGACGGCAACCTGAGGGTGGTTTCCCACAGACGGCGCCAAATGATGCCCTTCAGCATCTTCGTCTTGCGACATGGTGAATTCCGAGGGAGCTTCCGAGGAGGGAGAACGTCTGACGGAGAGGTTCCCCAGGTGGGAAAGTACCTGAAAGACTAAAAAAAAAAGGGTTAGGAGGTCCCCGGGATGATTTTCCGGGGAGGAGCCTCCGACGCCCAAGTCAGTTTCCTGAGAAGGTAAAAGGGGACACTTAGGAAGTTTTGCGGTCTTGCCTGTTTGTGTTTTTTCAGGAGAGAGGAGTCCCATCCCTTGCCAGGACGTGTTCCTGTGTATTTATAGGGAAGCCTGGCCCGTTTAGATCATGACACGTGTTCGGTCAGATCTTTTCTGTACCTTCGGACGTAGGGGACAAGTAGCCAGTGGCAGGCTCCTTGAGCCTTGAACCGAGTCAAGTCGTGACAAGACCCGGACGGCTTCGGCGCGTCAGGCCGCCGTTTCAGGCAGCGTATGGGCGACCTGTCAGAGGCTCCTTAAATGCTCATTAAATGCTCATGCCGTACTCCCGAGGTCCTTTGGGCGAGGTCATCTTTTGGTACGGACGCCTTTCTTCGGGAATCACGTTGGTGGCTCGGGGAGTTCTCTAGCTTGGGAGTTCCGCCTTCGGGGAGAATCTCTCCTGCTTTCAGTAGCTGGTTCTTTTCTCCCGAAGGCGATATGTTCGGTTCCCCGAGAGAGTCAGCGACACATTTAGATAACCTGGCGTTTCAGCCGAAGTGCTTACTTCGTCATGCTCGATTTCGCTTCTGCCGAGGTCTGTGGCAATGCTTCTTTCCAAGCTACGTCAGGCTCCCCGAACAAACCTTCGGGGAAATTCATACTGGGGGAGGTGATAGCCTTTTGGCTATCAGACTCTACCTTTAAGTTAGGCATCATGAATTTCGGCCCACAAATGTACAATCCTGGCGAGTGGCCTTGGTCCTAAGGATAGACTCTATAGACCCTAGCCTTTGGGGGATGAGGAATCCTGACACATAGTCTCTGGCCTGAAGAGGGCTTCAATGGTTAGAAACTTCTGACAAAAGGCTTTTTGGCCCTCACGTAATGAAGTTATAAAAAGAATTATGATGAGGATTTGGGGTTTTTTGACGGGATGATTTCCTAGTAGCAAGGTGAAATTCTTCTAGAAAAAGAATAATATTATCAAATGTAAAACTCCCCTAAGGCCCCGTATTTGTTAAAAAAGGCAAAAAAGCATGCGAAACAACATTCATTTGGCATGATGGAAATAAGGAAATTCTAAAAGTATTTAAATTCAGAGTGTAGTTATATTTTAGTCAAATAGGCCCTTCAACCTGGGAAAGCTACAAATATTGATTAAAAGGCACCCTACAGAATAAAGGGCAAGGCCTTTAGAAAGAAAGCATCAAGGCCACCAGTTTGGATGAACTCTTGGGTTTTTAGACCACGACTCTTCTCATTATGAACATCATGGAAAGTATCTAGGTGGGATAAGTCCAATCTAGGATGAGTCCCCTCCACTTAATAGTGGCACCAAGCAAAGCCATTGAAGAACTCTAGAATAAGCCCTCTCTCTGCCTTGCCCTACCTTTTCTTGAAGACTCTTAGTCTTGGACTCCATGGTTACCATCTTCTTCTTTAGTTCCTTTGAGAAAAGATCAGGGGCAAGAAATGATTTCTCTTAAGCTTGGAGCTTCTCTTCCAAGGTTTTCTTCTTTCTTTTTAGGGTGTTCACCTTTGGGCATAGATTTTTATTCCAGTGATAAAGCCACTTATTCTCCTTGGCTAACTATTGGTTAGTCTTCTTTAAGGCTTCCACCTAGTAGGCAGTAGCCACCCCATCCAACATGATGGCAACTTGACCAGGGACTTTAGTTAAAAAGGCATTTGTAAAGAAAGTAAAGGAATTAAGGAAAGATAGACTTACTTGGAGAAGAACGGGTCCCCTGTGCCTTAAGCTTGTGGCTTGAGAAGTCCAGTAGTCCTTGAGGATGGCATGTTCCAAAATGAGGGCAAGGCCTTCCAGTATTTGTTGAAGCGTAAAGTCACTATTGTGGGCAGTCTTGCTCTTGGTCACTATAAAATAATGGTTGTATGACACACTTCCATAGGTCTTGAAAATGTCATTCCTAGTGCTTTCGGCATTCAGCCTTAATGACCTTTGGCTGAAGGCCAAAATTTTTCTAAGACCCACCCACATCCATATTAGGACCTTTAGGACATGCCTGCTTAGAAGGAATCACTAGAGCCCTCATTATGCCTTAGTCACCAACAATAAGGGATGGCCCCAGGTTGGTAACTTACTAGACAACGTAGGAGGAGCAGCTCCAATACTCGTCGAAGCTTACTTAAATGTCACAGAAGGAGAGGACTTATTAGTCTTTAATGTCACTAAAAAATGTAGAAGATGAACACTAAATAGGCTAGAAGCTCACAAATGAAACACCAGGCTATGATTTCAGAAGGAGATTAGGGAACTTACCTAAGGTAAGAGGGATAAATGAGATGAGGGCCACCATTATAGGCCTACATCACTTCGATGGGTGCCTCCTCACATCAATGTTTACTACTAGCATAGGGGAAGAGGGCTGATATGGCCTTTAACACTTACCTTTGTTGGTTGGGACCCCTTTTTGCCACCATAGAAAATTTCGGAAGAACCCAAGTAGCCTTTATGGCATCAAGGGCACCCCTGGTTCCCTGAAAGCCTCAGCCATAAGATCACACCTCCTATCCACCTCATGGCTGTACTTGTAAAGCTCTAAAAACACATGGGAAATGACATTAACATTAGGATATCGGGGATAAATAAAGGCATTGTGTAGATATGAAATACTTACTATTCGAGATAATGTCATAATCTAGGGAATGTAAAGCATCCCGGGTATCTAGGGAACTCGGTCTAGCTTACCTACGTATGGTTGGTTGATGTTGCAAACTTTTATGGTGGTTTCATTTAGGTATTACTAAGGGAGGGGGAACAACCTCCCCACCATCTTGTCCTTTACCACCTTTAAAAGATGAAGAACGATATTTCAAGTAGCTGTAAAGGCTTCTAACTTATCCTCCAGGTGAGGGAGGTCAATTATTTTATGGACATAACTTCAATTCATTTGGAGCAGATGTCCCAGTTCTCCTTAGTAGGCACAAAAATGAACTTTTCTTTTTTAGTCTTTTGAACTTTTTGGAATAATGGTGAAAGGGAAGGAAAGATTGTGACAAAAGGAGTTTAGGCAGAGGTTGATAAAATAATAAAGGGACTTTATTAAGGTTAGCGAGTAGAAGGAAGATAGGGATTTTAGAGAGTACTTGGCTCCTATGAAGTAGCACACCAAGAGGAAGCATTTATATACAGGTAGTAGTTAGGGGCCAACTAAGACGAAGGGATTTGGAAGTGGTTGCATAGCTAGGGCACCAGGGGTTGGTGGGAAGTATAGGTCTACCAGAACTTGATCATCATTTACGGTCATCTTTCCCTCCCTTGGCTGGTCAGCTCTCTCATCATTCTTTGAGATGGAAACATTTAGAGATGAGGAAAAGAAATGTTCCTTTCAAAGGTTAGGCAGGGAATTAAAGGTCTGTGTACTCATTAAACTATGATCCCCCTAAAGATTAAGAGGTTGCACTTCCATGGGCTTGTTTTCCACAATAAAGCCAACATCCATCCTTTGGCAGCAGACATCTATGGAAAAGAGAATGAACATTATCAATGTGAGTATGACACCCATCACGAACAGAATAGTAGTGACCCCTTAGAAATAAATAGGTGGAGACCTATGAAAGATAACGAGATGGGGACTTACATGCCCCTTTATGTACCTAAAAAAAAATGGCGATGAGCGCTACTAGAGAATGCACAAAGATTGATTCTAAAAGCTTGGATATAGAAGCAAAGTGGTGTTGCAATTATAGAATGTAGTAGGAGGAAAAGTAGACAAGAAATTGGAATTGGAATAGTAACGTTTAAAACAAAAAAGCAACTAAGATCTTCCAAAAAGGTGAAGAACCATTATTGGGAAGAGATATTTCTGTCCAATGTGAGGCTACCGCTATCAAACCAGCAGGAAGCAGAAGGTACCCAATTCTTTCTGTTTTATCTTTTGGGAGCCTTTTGATATCCAAATGGGATTTGGCTCATTAGCGAGGTTAAGCCTACTGAAGGCGAGATTAGGAATTTGTAAGATACAGCCCATGAATTGGGCCTGAAGCTAGAGGCTATGCAACCCATCCAAAACGTATCTCATTGGTTGAGGAGCTAATGGGTCGATCGTTAGCGAGGAGACAAACGTTATGGAAAATCCCCATAGTCATGTAGGTGGTCATACCATGGAAGGAGTTTCCTATATCACAAGTGGCATTTTAGGGCCTATAAAAGGCTTCCTCCTGGGGGGATCAAGTACCTTTAACACTCCTACTACATCTTTGACTAAGCTAACTCTCTCTCGCAAATTGCTACCGACTTAAGCATTAGAGAGTCTTTCCTAGCACGCACCCTCAGGGTCTTCTAACGTTGCCTTTGCTTGTAAGCCGACTCATCTCTAAGGGTCTCCGACACCCCATTTGATCATTTTCGTATCAGGACTTAATTGCATGCATTTAGAATATTAGGATCGTAATTAATCAAAGACAACATTAGGGACTTACTACCACTACAAGAAAATTAGTTTTTTGTCATAGGGTTTCTCGTCACTATAAATGGGGATTTTCGACACAAAAATGGATTTTGTGACAAATTTGGTGGCGTCACAAAGACGTCACAAATAATTGGGTCACAAATGGTAACTGTGACTCATTTTTTTCACTAAACAAAAGGTAGGATTTTAGTTATGAAATAAGTTGTAACTAAGACTCAAACAACTATGAATAGAGTGTTAGACACAAGTGATGAAGAAGTATTTGTTACAATAATCTTGTCACAAATTAAATTTTTTTTAGTGACACTAGTACTCGCCACCAATTTCTTAATTATTTGTGTCAAAAATGCTCAACCACTTTTAGCTTTAGAACTGTAACTATGTATTTAGTAACTAATGAAATATTCTTTTGTGATGACTTTTTGGGATGGCTTTCTATTGAGCAGACACAAAAATGAAAGACATGTGTGACTTTAATAATTAGCATCACTAATAAGTATATCATTAGTCTCAAATAATAGAGATAAAATGATAATCTCTTAGTCACAATATGTGTCACACCATCATCGCATTCCTATCATTGCTATGTCATTTATAGACCAATTTAACATATAATCTATATTTATCTGGATGGTGGAATCATATACAATTTTTATATCACCCAAAAAGTGCCATACAACATATACATCAAACTCTTCCAGGCTTACAAGAAAAATGCCAAAATGGAAGAGGAAAATAAGGTATAAAAAATTTTTAAGAAATGAAACACCTCAACTAGTCAAGCGAAGAACATTGGAGGTGCATTAGGAACCTTAACATGGGAAGTTGACACTGCCCAAGCAACAAAAGGCCCTTTATTTGAGCACACAAATGAAGACTTGCAAGTAAGCTACAGTAAACAAAAAAAAAAAGACTTATAGCTCATGAAAATGTCCTTGTTGCCTTCAAGTAAGTGTATTTAGTGTAAAGAAACTTATTGGATAGAGAAAAACAACAATTTAGACCTAAAATTGCTTACTGTTGGTAAAAAGCTTATCAATAAAGCAAAGTATCCTTACTGTGATTGCACTTGAGAAAGCAAAGTATCCACTGACTTGGAGTTTATAAGCTTCATTGTTAGAATGTATAAAAGAAACAATGGATTCCATGCAACTGTACTTGAGAAATATAAGTACCTTGTTTGATCATGTTGAACCTACAAAATACAAAAACCCATCAAACCACAATACTGAACTTAAGCAAAACAAAGTAACATTTCAAGCTCAAATAACTCTGCAATATTCTAACTATATGATTAATACCTCTTGATAGCCAAAGGCTATTGCCTCCTCGGTAGTAACTCCCTGCCAGAATATTGGCCGAGGAGTCTGACGTCACCCAAGAGAGGATCTTTTTACTGACCTCGGAAGGTGCGAAGTCAAACACTATGAGCTCGAGACTTCGGTTAGCTCGTCAGGAATTCCGAGGATAACACCGTCTCCATCGAGGGGCCAAACTGACCGTCTTCGGGTAAGAAAGCCATCTCTCTGAAGCAAGGAAGAATCTCCCCGAAGGCAGAAGCCCCGAAGAGGATCTTCCCCGAACAAGAAACACCTGAACAAGGGAATCACCGGACTATGGGTATAAGTCCCGAAGAAGGTGTTCATCAAGGGAACTCCCAGAACTATGGGATAGATCCCGAAGGAGGTGCTCGCACCAAAAGACGGATAGAATCCGAAGAGGGTGCACGCACCGAAGGGCGACCTCGCCCAGGGGACCTCGGGAGTACGATATGAGCATTTAAGGAGCCTCTGACATGTCGCCCACAAGCCCTACACGTCACATCAGAACGGCAAACTGACACGCCGCAGCCGCCCCAGTCCTGACACAACCTGTCCGGGTCCAGGGCTAAAGGAGGCTGCAAACGGCTGCCTGTCCCCTAGGTCCAAAAGTACAGATCAAATCCGACCGAACACGTGTCATGATCTGAACGGACCAGCTACTCCTATAAATACTAGGAAATGGGACTGGGCAAAGGATGGGCATTTTCCTCCCTCTGAGAAAACACAAAACAGGCAAGACACTTTATCCCTTAGTGTTCTTCCTCCACTTTCACTCAGAAAACTGACTTGGGCGTCGGAGGGTCCTCCCCGGAAAAGCAAACCGGGGACCTCCTAACCTCTTCTTTGAGCTTTTCAGGCACACTCAGCTGGGAAACCAGAGCTCCAGGCGCTCGCCTCCTCAGGAAGTCTCCCCACCTGTCAACATGACAACAAACGAAGATGCCTCGGGGCATCACCTCTTGTACACAAGCTGTCAATATTGTCATGGCACTCTTCTGTAGCTATGGAAAAAATAACAAAAGAGATCGATTGCACAAGCAGACCACAGTAAGAATCTGTTGAAACTTCAAACAAAAGGTAGGCCATGATGCCTATGTAACTGTTATCACCAAGATGAGACAAATATGATGTGCTTACAAATAAAATGGCTAATTTCCTGTATCCAGAAGACCTGAAGAGAAATCATCATGAAGAGTCAATTGCACAAGCCTATAGCTCCTGTAATTGAACTCAGCAAAAAAATCATACAATTCAAAGACAGTAATATCTTTGGAATCCAAATGCACAAGCTAGATACCAAGAAACAAACCAAATCAATTTTACTAATGGAAACTTTTGTTAGGTTGACACTATAACCCATCATAAGCAAGAAACTACCCAATTCTATCATATACAATGGCTTTGGTATATTGTACACTGTTGCTTAGAAGATGTCTTTGAATGACAGCTTTATCCACCATAATCCATGAAGAGTGTAAAATCACTGGATCTTTCATTAAAGTGTACTCTAGAGAAAAAAGAAATAATAAGCATGTAAGCATTAGCTTAAGCTCCCAAATCAAAATACATAAATTATGTAACCAAACAAGGACAATAAATAAGCATACTTGAATTGGGTCAAGGAATTCATCAGGTATATCTCCAAGGGCAGCCTCAGTATCCATAGCTTCAAAAGCTGCAACCTTAGCCTTTTTGCTTAACTCAATAAATTCTTGTATAACCTTCATGCTTCACCAATTATCTAAAGGACATCAGTTGCAGCACCAAACAGCTGATGCAAATAAAACACGTTAGATGACATTCAATCACCTGGTGATTTTGAAAACAGTAATGCATGCAACAAAATTCCTCATGACCTAAGTGAAACTCAAATTAGGAAGGATGCTTATCTTTTATATGCTCCACACTTCAGATAGATTCCACACTCCAGATAAATGCAACTTTGTAACTATCAAACATGAAGCAACAACAAAAAGTGCACATGAAACCTACAAACCAGCAGTATATTTCATATATTTCATAATTTAATAAAGGATCATAGAATTCCTTCCTTTTACTGATATAAAAAATAAGCCTTGACAGGTATGCCTTGACTCAAGTACATGGAATAGATGAAACAACCATAAACAAAATAGGAAATTAAAAACCTAAATAGTTTAATGAAAAATATCCTAAATATGAAAACTTTACTAGATAGACATATAACTAATTTTTATACCCATTATTATAATTATTCAATTGTGGAATGTATATAGCAAGTTGTTGCTGAATCATTTTCATCATCTCTTGCTGTCGATTAATACGTTCAGTTTCGCGTTTGACATTTTGCATCTCAAGCAGTGCCCGTTGAGCATCAAGCTCTTCTTGGAGCTTACAATTCAATTCCTCGTGTTCTATTGCTTTTGCCCATAGTTTCCCACCTTTTGCTCCAAATTTTCAGCATGTCTCCTTGTAGCCTCAGCTTTTTCATGAATTCTTTTTCTTTCTTGTGTGCTTGATGAAATTGTTTTGATGCCCATCCCTTTTAGATATCCAGATTTTTTCCCTAAAGCAAGACTAAAGTGCTGAATCATGGGTTGAGGTGAAGCTGCAATAACGCCAGTATGAGTTTGTTCCACTTCTTGAAGATTATTCTATGAAAAGTAATAGAAAAACAATGGGTCAATATTTATTTTTTCGTGTGTACATATTACAAAATATCACAAGAAAATATATCTTTATATATACTAGTAAAAGCTAAAAAAGTACCAATATGGCATCTTCACTAGTGGATGAAGAAGCTCCATCTTTTGTCTTGTGAGTTGCCTTCCAAAGTTCCACCCCATTAGGCCATTCATTGTTTCTTGATTTTTTATTCTTTTTTTTTAACAAGAAACAATGAAATTTAAATAGTATTTCAAACTACACCAAACAAAAAATGGAGAGCCAATTTAAATATACCATATCATAAGCTGTTTGGATTATGGAACGAATGCTTGTAGATGATCCAATTTCTACTTTGCTTTTATTTGTTTTGTTTTTATTACTAGCCAACTACATAAAATAGAATACAACAAAATAGAATTTAAAAAGTAATTAATTGCATCGATAAAAACATGGATTATAAAAACATCTAATTGTTACCTTAAGCTTCTCTGTTTCCCATTTGTTTTCAATTAGCCATTTCCAATCAGCCTCATCAACTTCCTTTGAGCAATTCTTATTTTTCAAATATGTAGTGTGCAACTTGTAAAGTTTGTTCTTGTATTGTTCATTAACTTGATGCATCACAAAGTTTTTGAGATTTTCAGCAAACTTTAATTTTTCTTGTCATATGATAATGTCAAAATAGATATGGGGAAATATGTACAAAGTCCAATAACACACAAAACTTGATCCAAGTATGATAGTAGTATTTACATGACTGTCAACACCTTTAAAATAGTCCAGATAACTTGTTTGTCAATCTCAGGAATATCACCCCAACTTTTTACTTTAAATGGAGCATACTGTTAAACACATATAGTTACCTCAGACTTGAAAACAGCGCATCTTCTCCACAAACCTTCCCGAATTGAAATTGAAGATCAAGTAGTTCACCTCTTTCTTTTTTCCTGGCAAATGCCTCATTTTCTGTAGGCCCTTGCACTTGCTTTCTTCGGTTGTTAAGGCCAGCTGCGTTAGAGCCGTAAGGGAGTGTTGCCATTTTTTTCTCTGTTACAAACATGCACACCTTTTACAAATATCATTACAGCTTAAAAAAACTAATCAACACATATGTCATCTTCATTCATGGGTAACAACACCTTTTCAAGACTCAAGGAAAAATAAAGAAAAAATATGCAGTATCAAGATAAAGAAAAATGAGAACTCAATTGCAAATAAAGAAAGAAAGATTCGTAATCAACCATAGAAATCAAGAACGAATGCATCATCAATTACTAAACACATCAAAACACTTGGCAATAAACTACTGACCACTTCAAAAGCTTTCTGTAGGAATAAAA
The DNA here is from genome assembly GCA_005392925.1 of Aquilaria sinensis. Classification (NCBI taxonomy): domain Eukaryota; kingdom Viridiplantae; phylum Streptophyta; class Magnoliopsida; order Malvales; family Thymelaeaceae; genus Aquilaria; species Aquilaria sinensis. The sequence goes on from SMDT01000314.1 coordinate 83,136, forward strand.
GTGGTGTGGACGACTAAATAGGTTGCACATATATATATATACTAGCTGGAAATTGCTTCCCATTAAAACTATGGCGCTCAAAGTTTGAAGGAATCATGTGAACCAAATATAAGGGGGGAACCAAAATCATTTTCGTTTTGCCGGGGGATTTGATTAGGTAGCAAAAATTACAAGGAATTATCTTTCCAAAAATTAAAAAGAATTATCTTTCCAATTCCATCATTCCTCATATTCGGAATCTCCGCTTTGCTTCTGATCTGAATTGTGTCCATATTCTTTTGCCATAAATAAAATTGAAGAAAGGTTTTAAAACCTTTGCGATCGGGCTTATGGCAGCGCTTGACGAGGTGGGCGTTATCCTATTTTCATTGTCAGCATCGACTTACTAAAGTTCCCGAAATGGAAATCCAATATCAGCAGCGACAGCCTCAGGAAAAAGTCCACGTGTGAAGGAAAATGTAGAGTTTTCTTCTGTCATCAATTTCTTGGGTCTCTCTCGATCTGACAAATCAGTTCCACAGGAAGGCCGATAAGGCCACCATACAACTCAGCAGTGAGATCTTCACATTGTCGTCTGTGCATTTATCTTTGATCGTAGCTAGCGCCGTGGCGTTGAACACGAACCTCTTCATCACGAAATTTTCCTTTTTGATTTCGGTCCTAGAGGAGTGGTCCAGGAGGTCATTTGTAAGTGCAAACAAATTGGCCAGGTCAAAACGGGTTCTTTAAAAAGCATAATAAGCTAGAAAAATTAGTTAAAAGACTTAATTTTTAGGATAAAAAATTTTTAAAGTCCTTTAATGAGTTGGCCACATGCCTTTTGTTTTTTTTTACTCAATGGGACACGACCTCTACATTAACTCATACTATTAAATCATTAAAAACAAAACCTTTGCGCACTGTGTTTTGTTTTCAATTACTGTGCCACATGTGTTTTCTTCTCCAAGTTTAAAATTGATAGCAGCTTCAAGTTTCACATCTATCTTGCGGTGCCCAAACAGAAGTGTTTGCCATATCATTGGCCCTCTGTCTTTCCTATTCAGCTGATCGACAAGAAGAAGCCACGTTTCAATAAACCTGCACTCACCTGGGAAATAGTCTTCTCAGGTTTGATTAACTTTTAAGCTTGGTGTTTGTCAATTTATATATACAAAATTGGAGAGCCATGCAGCTTCACCTGTATGGGATGGTGGAACTTTAGATAATTATGTGTCAATACTTAGGAAAAATTGCCAAGGTTTTTGCAGTTTCAATTCATAGAACAACACTACAGTTGCTCTTTTTACAAGAATGGTGGCCGGTAGAATTATTAAATGTTCAGGAAAATAATTTAGTTAGTTGTTAGTTCAGGCAAATAATTATGATAGTTGTTAGGCTTCCAGGACTCAAAAACCATTAAGCCTCTGCTTAGCCACAACAAAAGAACCTCATACCAAATTATTTTTTTTCTAAGTATTCTTACAGGATGAATAAAAGTTGGATCAACATTGACAGAATGCTTTCTAAGTATGAGAAAGGTGTAGAGAAATTTGTAAGAATGGCTTTTGATGGGCTTGATAGTGGTAGATTACGTCGTTATCCATGTAGGAGGTGCAAGAAAAACTTTTTTAAGAGTCATAACATTATGTTTGAACACTTGATTACACCTGGTATGGAAAAAGAGTATAAGCAATGGCATCATCATGGTAAGCCAGTTCAGATATCTACTCTGGAAGATGATATGGATGATTCAGAATCTAATGGAATGCATGAAATGTTACATGATATTGAACAAGCTAAAAATATTACTTTTAATGAAGGTTTTTGAAGCTGGAAAAAGTAGTAATGCTAGTTTAACTGGTCCGAATGAGGAAGCTAATAAGTTTTATAAATTACTTGAAGATGCTGAACAATAATTATATCCTAGATATGGTAACTTCTCAAAATTATCTTTTGTCGTTCAGGTACTGAATATAAAATGTCTTTATGGTTTGAGTGGTAGAGCGATTGACATCATTTTTTTGTTGTTATCAAAAGCATTTCCAGTTGGAAATAAAGTGCCTTCATCATACTTGGATGCAAAAAACATTCTCAAGGATTTGGGTTTGTATTATGAGAACATTGATGCCTATGTAAATGATTGCATCTTGTATCTTGACAAGTATGTTAGTGCACTATCTTGTCCTGCATGTGGTGCCTCCAGATGGAAAAATACAAAGAAAAAAGTGCAAGGTAAAAGAATTCCACAGAAGATTTTGCATTACTTCCCACTAACCCCAAGGTTGTAAAGGCTATATATCTCTCTAAAAATTGCAGAGGAAATGAGATGGCATAAAGAAAAATTGTCAGATGACCAATACATGAGGCATTCTGCAAATTCCTTAGCATGGAAAGATTTTGATAATAAACATCTTTCCTTTGTCGCTGACTGTCATAATGTGAGGTTAGGGCTTCCAATTGATGGATTTAACCCTTTTGGAAATATGAGTACCGGATATAGTATGTGGCCAGTTGTGATGGTTGTATATAACTTACCTCCCTGGATGTGCATGAAGAGTTCTTATTTTTTTCATGTCATTACTTATCCCTATCCAAAAGCTCCCGGTAATGATATTGATGTGTATCTACAACCATTACTTGATGAGCTAAAATATCTATGGGAACATGGAGTCGAGACTTATGATGTAGCATTGAAATGTACTTTTCAATTACGTGCAGCAGTTTTATGGGGTATCCACGATCTTCCAACATATGCTATATTGTCTGGATGGAGCACCAAAGGTTATTTAGCTTGCCCTTGTTGCAACATGGATACATGTTCACTTAGGCTCCCTAATGGAAGAAAGAATTGTTATATGGGTCATCAGCATGTTTTACCACTTGACCATCCATGGAGAAATGATGCAAAATCATTTAACGGTGAAGTAGAGCACAGAATGCAGGCAAAACAATTATCAGGCAGTGATGTGGTTGAAAAATTAAAAACATTCAATCCGGTACTTGTTATTTTAATCATTTTATTCATGATTTTGACAAACTTGCCCTTTAAATAAAATTTGGTGCTACCAAAGCTAATTATATACATTTTTCTTCATATATTTTTCTTTTTTATGTACACACAAGTAACATTTGGCAAGAAAACAAAAAGAAAAAGATGGGAGGACAATCTACCCGGCAATTGGAAAAATAAGAGCATATTTTTTGAATTGCCATATTGGTCAACCCTCATAATAAGACACAATTTAGACATCATGCACATTGAGAAAAATGTGTGTGATAGTTTGCTCGAAACATTATTGAATATTGCTAGGAACATTATTGAATATTCAAGGTAAGAAAAAATATACCTTTAGTTCTCGGTTTGATCTACAATATATGGGTATAAGGCCAGAACTTCATGCAACTCAAGTAAGTGATGAGAAATGTTCTTTTCATCAAGCATGTTACACAATCCCAGTGAATAAGAGGAAAATTTCTTGTTCTTTCTTAGCTAATATAAAGGTGCCAAATGGGTATTCTTATAATATATCCCGATATGTGAAGGCTGATGAGTGCAAAATATTTAGAATGAAATGTCACGATTGTCATATTTTTCTACATCATTATCTTCCATTGGCAATATGATGGGTTTTCAGGAAAGATGTGTGTGAGGCATTAATAGAACTAAGTATTTATTTTAGAAAGTTATGTGCTAAGAAGGTCAATAGGGAAGATCTCGAGGCACTTGAGAAGTCAATTCCTTTGACTCTATGCAAGTTAGATAAGTTGTTTCCTCATCTTTTTTTGACATAATGATGCATTTATTTGTTCACTTAACTAGTGAAGTTAAAATTGCTGGTCCAGTTCAATATAGATGGATGTTTTTTGTTAAATTTATTTACAAATTCTGAAATAATTTGTGAGAAACAAAGCTTGTCCGGAAGGATCAATTATTGAAGTTTACATTGTGTAAAAGTCTGTAACATTTTGTTCTAGATACTTGCCTAGAATTAAGACACATTTGAATCGGGTTGGTAGAAACTATAAGGGAGTTAATGATGTGTTAGCTATGAGATTTCAGATATTTTTAGAGGCTGGTAAGCAGTTACATGGAAAAAAATATGGAGAGTTAAGCAGGGTTGAATGGGAGCAAGCTAGGAATTATATATTAAAGAATTGTGATGATATTGCAGATTATATCAAGTAAGTGAAGTTTGTTAGTTTTTATGGTTAACTATTATACCTTGTGCTTTTTTTTATGTTATTACTTAATATTTCTATTTATTTCATATCATTATCCATAGGTTGTATAAGGAGGAGCTTTGGAAAGAGCAATGACTATGTAACATAGAAGATAGGCATGAGAGAATTTTTTCAATGGCTTAAAAGCCAGGTAAGTATTTCAAATCATGTGCTATTCTTATTACTTTTTATTTGGCATGTAAGTATTTTTTCAATTGTTGCTCACTATTTTTTACACTTGAAGAATGTTCTTTTACATCATAATTTGGCCTTCATCATTTTCTAATTAAAGACATTAATATTTGGTTTTTCTTTTACTTTGTCTAGGTTTTTCAATTAAAAGAGGAATGTAATGAAGCAGTTGATGATGAATTACTTGCATTAGCCTGTAGCCCTGATAGGAGACTTTGGCACTACACCAGTTATCATGTTAATGGTTGGAGATTTCGCACAAAGGAACAAGATCTCAATTTGAAAACACAAAACAATGGAGTTCTAGTTAAACGAGATGAGAGTATAGGTACCATTGATTATTTTGGTACTTTAACAAACATCATCAAAGTAGAATATCCTCGTGAATATAGTGTAGTTCTATTCAAATGTGATTGGTGGGATGTGTATTACAAAAGAAGAGGCTACAAGGAAGATAAAAATGGATTCATACTTCTCAATACAACTCATCAGTTAAATACAAATGAGCCTTATGTGCTAGCAACTCAAGCAGAGCAAGTCTACCATGTTAAGGATATAAAAGACCCAAATTGGCAAGTTGTGGCGAAGACAAAGCCTCAAGATTTGTATGATGTCACTTATGAAGAAGCTGAGATTGAAACTGAACTTTGTCAAGAAAATAAGTAAATTGGTGGAACATTTTATGAACATGTCGAGAATGTTGAAGTTTGGGCATTGCTAAATTCATCTGAGTTGGATAGTGTAACTGTTCAAGCACGTCCTATTACCCAAAACTCTGCATCAAAGGACATTTGTTATACCGATAAGGAAGATGAATTATTGTTTTATAATAGTAATGATGATGATCCTAGTGATAATGTTACAGAAGGTGATCTTGACGATGATTTATGATTTCATAACTATTATTTGTCAAATTTTATAATCTTTATTTCATTTATATGATTACTTGCTATGGATATTATTTTTTTTATAAATAATAGGTTTTTTACAAATAATAATGCACTGAGAACACTTGTTCTTGACTTATAATTGTTATGATACTTGTTTCTCACAAAAAAAAAAACTAGACTTGTTATGATACAAATATTCATCACCAAAAGTATCATAAAATGTGACTCATTCGATGTTAGTCATTGGTAACTGGCTCTCTAGTGTCAAAGCTTTAGTGACCTTTGTATGATTGTTACTTATAATACCTATTTTGACCAGAGAGTTGATGGTCACAAGAAAGTAATATCAATTGTCACAAAATTATTGATTAGTCATAAATATGTTACTTTCAATTGCAAATAAAAGTGACGACTACTTTTTTTGCCACTCAATAATAATCGTTTGGATAGTTGTATCAGACTACTTCGTATTGTCACTAAAACTACTGCTTTTTGTGACAAATATAGCTATGATAATTAAAAATTCATCACTGAAAGCTGTATTTTTTGTAGTACGAATTCATCCTTTGAATCCAAATCCACTCTTATGCCCGAATCCCTTGAAACCAAATCCCTTGAATCTACTCTTATGGCCGAATCCCTTAAACCCAAATCCACTCTTATCCCTCAATCCGTCATACTTTTTTCCCTCCACACCTTCGGCTTCTCCACTATAGCGTCTCTAGCCTCATTGAATTGGTGCAATAAATCAATCGCAGAAATGGCCTTTTTGGCATCCCTGATCTCATCGAATCGGCACAACAAAATGGCATCTCCAGCCTCATTTGGCCGTACTTTTATCACTCGCCTTTGCCTGCCCAATGTTCGCTTATCAAATTCCTCTCTTACCGTCTCTCACCACTTCTCTTACCACCCTTCCTAATCCTCTTCGCATTAAAGAAGATAAAAGTGCCAATAAAAGAACTAATAGTGTCTTCCTTTCCGTCCCTTCTCGGACTAACTTTCCATATGTTTCAGTGTTGAGGAACTAAGTCATATATAGTTTATCAGATTAGAGGACTAAGCAGTTATGAGTAAGAGTTTAAGGATTAAATCATGCGAGTTTACAAAGTTGAGGGGCCAATCACGCATTTAGGCCTAAAACTATTTACTTTTTCAAAAAATCAAACTGATTAGACATAAACAAGGCTTCTATAGAGGAAAAAAGTTCAGTAATAAGAGAAGTAATATCGTTCCATAGCTAGGTCTCTCCGAAAATATAATACTTCCTTGGTCCTATAATGGATAATACATTTATTTTTGTATAAAAATTAATATGCGTGTAGTTTGTGAAATTTTTTTATTTTTATAATTAAAATTAGAATTAAAAAAAATTGTATTATGTATATTGAAAGTTTAAATTTTGGCAAAAAAAGTATTGAGAGCTTAGTACTAGCAGTAGAAACTAGAAACCGTCACACTATTACCCGCACCAACACCGCCACTATCTCCGCCACCTTCTCAGACGCATTGACTCTCCGGGACCGGCGCAATCTCCTTTGGCCTCTTCCGCTTCCTCTTCTCGTGCGGAATCCCCCGGGCCTTGGCCTGCCCTTCCTTCACTTCCCTCAAGTAAATGCTGACGGCCCGCGCTCCGAAGGGGTTGCCCTCCCGCCGTCTTCCGCTCTCGTCATATGCAGCTCTCAGACGTCCGATGAGCGCGTCGAGGCTACCCCATGCCTGTTTCAGCGGACACGTGCACGGCGCCGGCGGGTTCTGGTGGCCGAAGTAGAGACAGCCGCTGACATGGACCTTGGTCTTCCCGAACTGGTCCAGGTATTTCAGGAACTCGATCACGTGGGCCCCACTGCAGTGAGCTAGGCTCAGCGGGGGTTTGTGGCTCTTCAGGTACTGCAAGAAGGTGTTCCAGTCCCGGCGCTTCTGCAACTCGTACCGGCTAAGCGGGGCTGAGGCGGCGGAGGAGGAGGAGGGGGGGCATGTCTCCGCGGATGGCGCAGGCAGTGGTGCAAAGGGAACTGAGGCGTCGGCAGTGATATTGGGGTCAGGCAAACCCGTATCTGAAGATGAACCCATGTGATCCAAATTTTAGTACCAATCTTTTTGCTGGTTTTTTTTTCCTTTGGGGAAGAAATTTTAGAACTTAAAGTTGGTTTGATATTAGAGGAAAGAAAATTGAGGGAGAGGTTGGAGAGGGTTTGATTAGGATATACTAATGATGGATGAGCCAGAATATGGTTGTTAAAGTATGGACTGGGGTTGAAATAAATACCCAAAGGTAAAACAATTACATGTATATATATATATAAGCAAATTGGGTTAAAAGGAAAAGGCCAAACACCTTAAATAAAATTATTGGATTCGATTAAAAAATTTTGTATGTGTAAAATAGTTGTTTGAGAGAGGTTTTCTTTTGATATCTAGTACTTCCTCTGTCCCGTTAGTTTTGCTCCAATTGCTTTTGCACATACTTTTAGGCCTGTTGTTGTTTTTTACCCATTTTCCAATTTTACCCTCCCCTCTTCTTCCTCACGTTAATCTGTCCCAGACTCCACCACCAGCACCATCACTTCTCCAACGACGCCACTGGCCCTCCATCTTAGCCTCCCACTCTACGTCTCTGGCCCCGTCTCCAGCCTTACATCTCCACCCTTGCCTCCATCCCTGTCTCCCTTCTGGCATTGATTCGTGTCCTCGCTTCATCCCTATCTCCCCTTTGGTCTTGATTGCCTTACACCATCCTCGATTTGCTGGCGTCGCTCCTTCCTCGTTCGCATCATCTGCCCCACTTTAACCCAGCCCCTCTCTATCTTCATCTTGTTCCTTCCGTTGAGAATCGGACTCTATAGCCAATTGCGTGTCCGTCGTCAATCTCTCGTTCATCGTCGATTCGCAATGGAATCACACATCCGTGTCGATCGTGCCTCCATTGCTCATTCACAGTGCAACCTTGCCGGAGGGGAAAAGAGATCAAGGCCGGGGAGGACAATGGAAAATAGGAGATCGAGGCTAACAATGAAGGGAAAGATCAAGGGCAACGAGGACGATGTGCATCATAGGTCTGGGCAGTAAGGACGATGGGCGTTAGAGGTTGAGGATGGCTAGGATGATGGGCAATGGAGGTCAAGTTTCTTGGGAGGAGTGAGGGAGAGGGATGAGTTAAATCAGGGGCATAATAGTAAATGAGATGTTAAAATTTACTTAAAAGGGAAATGGTTCAAGTGTTTTGGGACTGCCTAAAAGGGAAAATTTAGCAAAACTTTTGGGACGGAAAGAGTAATATTTTAAGAATGTTAGTTTAATCTACACTACAAGAGAAAGTGACTATGGCGACCAGCGAATTGGTCAATAATTGGTCACCATTTCACTTTGTGGTGACTGAAAAAATCGGTCATGATGCCCTTCGACATCATTCTTGTGCAACATGGTGAACCTGGAGCAGGAACTTCCGGTGAGGGAACGCCTGGATGAGGAACCTCCGGTGGGAGAAGGACTGCAAGGACTTAGAAAGGCGAGGGTCAGGAGCTCCCCGGAGTGTTTTTCCGGGGGAGGAGTCTCCAATGCCCAAGTTAGTATTAGAGGTAAGTAGGAGTGGAGAGATTTTTCCTTGGAGTCGAATCCCCTAACCTGGGGCGTTTCCAGAATATTTATAGGGAGGTGAACAGGAGAAGCTCGTTTCCCTCAGCCTGCCCAGATTGTGATACGTGTTCGGTCAAATATGGTTCATACCTTCAGGGAGAGGGGGAGCTTCTAGCCGATCATAGGCCGCCTGCCGGGAGCCTAGTGCAGTACAAAGGCGGCGTGTCGGGGGCTGTACGAGTACAATGTGTTAGAGACTCCTCAACTGTTTCGTCATACGCCCACGTGGGCTTTTCGGTGGACCGAACTCCTTCAAGGTATAAAGCTCGTTCAGGAAGGTGAGTTCCTCTGGAGGGAGGTCCCCTGTTTGTACGAAGCACCTTTGGTTGGACTTTTCCGAGGTCAGGCTTGGGTACCTAATGTGGCACTTTGTGAGCGCACCCCAAGGGTGGCCCAAAGAGTATACGAAGGTGGTTTTCGCTATGTGAGGTTGGCACGAGGCCACGTTTGGGAAAGGCGGTGACTCCTGCTGACCGAAGTTGGTCCCATGGGTTTCCTGAGCAGTAGCGCCTATCCGGCTTGTCTGAGGGTGCTGTAGTCCTCTCTTTGCAGGGGTTTTGTCATGTCGGCTTCGACTGGAAGTGGCGCTGTCATGTGAGGTTCTTCGGGGGCGATAACCCTTCGGCTATCACATGCCCTCCCTTCAGAAAACCGAAAACATTCCTTCGGTTTGGGGAGTTCTGGGAACCTTTCTTGTGGCGAACAATGCTTGGTCTTGTTGCCATGATGGGTTTCCATCCAAAGTCTCATTCTCCCTAGGATGGAACTATCGCAAACTAAGGTGCCCTACCGAGGTAGTTTCCCTGGTGTTTGAGTGGTGTCCCTGGCTCTTCCTTCGAGGTTACTGTCTGGGGCGTGTACTTACACTGACTTTTCTGTCAGTGACCCATTTCATCTTCCCTTGTACGTGGGTGTGTTACTTCTGGTAGGGTTATATAGGTCTGCCTGTTGTCAGGGCCGTGCCCTCGTTTCCCGTGTTGGCTTACACGTGGCAGCCGGTGAGCAGCAGACGGTTACGTCGGTTACATTAATTACGTCTCTTCGCCTTCGAGGAGCAATAATGACGATGTTTCGCCCACCCCCTCCGGCCTATATAAACCCCTTTTGCCTCAAACCTTCATACTCATTTCCTTTGCTCTCATTTGCTCTAGAATTCTCTCTTGTCTTTTTCTCCTTTCGGCGGCGGTTCTAGCGGCGGAGCGATTTCCGGCAACCTTTCACGATGGCGTCTAGGAATCCCGATTTCGGCAAAGCTTTCAGTGGGTTTTTTTTCTTTCCGAAGTTCTTCCTTCCTTCCGAAGTTTTGTTTTTTCTTTATTTAGTTTCCCCAAGGTTACCTCTCTTCTTTTTTTAGAAATGTAGAACCCTACTCCACTGATGACTGTCCATCCTATTCCCGAGAGCTTTCTCCCCCTTGAGTGTCATCCATGTTGCACTACTTCGAAGAAAATGATGAAGTGGGTAGCAAAATTCTATCTTCCTACTTACACCGTCCAGAGGTTACCTTCCTCGGTCACGTACGGCTACATGGCCCATTCGGATGAGATCACTATTTACCGAGCCCAATTGAAGGCCGGTCTTCGGTATCCCCCTCCGTGCATGGTGTGCGAGTTCTGCAGGTTCCATGGGATTGCCGTGAACCAGCTCCCTCCAAATTCTTACTCTTATTTCAACGCATTTCTTTGCATGTGTGGGGTTTTTAAGATAAAGCCCCATTTTTCTTTCTTCATGCAATACTATAAGCTCCACCCGGTCCCGAAGGGTGGCTTCTACTTCTTGCTTCCTCGAGGGTCCGGGAGCAAGAAATTTACCTTCACCTTCGAAACAAAGGATAGCTGGTAGGGGTGGCAGAAAAAGTTCTTCTTTCTGTCAGTTCCCGAAAGATAGAGCTACGTTCCGACCAGATGGGGTTCGGGGGTGTTGAAGACTGACGTTGTTGACCCTCGGAAGCTGTTGACCTTGGGGTTGGCCACTGAATTTGACGAGTTTGACCGGCGCATTCGGGCAGTTGCGGATTGGGACCCCGAGGTCCTTCCACGTTCCTTGTACCCCTTTCCCATTAAGTGGGACCTTATGTCTGAAGAGGTCCTTCGGGAATTGGGAGTGATCCACGAGCACAAGTTCAACTTGAACCTGCCCATGCCTGTTCTCCCGAGGAAGAAGGCATGGCTAGTGATGCTTCTTCGGTGCGAGATCTCATACGAGGCTTTTTCCGAGAGTAAGTTATCTTCTAGGTTTTGCTTACATGTGTTCCTTTTGGACTTACACTGATGTTTTTTTCTTTTGTAGAGATGGGCGATCAATCTGCGGAGTTTTACAAGTCCCTTTTTCTTGGCCAGGCCGAGAAGGGGGAGCATACGCGGAGGAAGGCGCCTGCGAAGAGGAAGAAGACTAGCAGGGGGCCATCCAAGGAAAAGAAAGCCAAGGCGGACGTCCTTCCTCCTCCCCCCGAAGACGTCGTCGAAGTGCAGGACCAGTCACCTGCCCGGTCTCCTGCCCACGCCAATCCACCTTCATATCCTGCCACCCTCGAGACTGCTCTGAGTCTGGATACAACTACTGAGACTTCGGTCGGAGAGACTTCGGCTCAAGAGCTCGAGGAGAGCAGGAGAAGGAAGGGCAAGAACATTCCCGGCAAAGTCCGCGAAGTGGGCGAGACCGAGGATGTCGTTACTGAGGTTCCACCAGGTTCGTTCTTTAGCCGTTTGTCTATGAATCTTAGTGTTTTTGGTATCTATGATCTTATAGATGAATGGCTAAGGGATAACGTACTGATGGAACTTCGGCATGATCTTGCAGAGGAGGTGACACCTACTCCCTGGGTGGAAGCTCATGTCCGAAAGAGGGCCCTTTGGGATGGCCATATCCTGAAGGACAAAGTGCCGAGGGAGCCCTTCTGGTCTTTCATGGAGGACATGAACTTGTTCTCCGAGGACAGCCAGTTGATGGCTCCCCAAATGGCGAGGGGTGTGCTGACGAACGCCACCTTCCAGTCGCTCCTCGCCAAATGCCCGAACGAGGAGATCCTCACACTGAGGATGAGCGAACACGCCGCCCAGGTAAATTTCTTCTCTCTTTCTTTGGGGACTTAGAAAAAAAATTTCTGAATTTTTGTTGTCCTTTGACCTTTACTCGTGACTTTCTTTTCTGCAGCTCCGGATGTATAGCGGATACTTCTAAGCTTGGGCGGCAAAGCAGACTGAGGCTCGTTCTCGGTCCGAGAATTCTCTGAGGCGGGCAAAGGAGTTTTCCGCCAAATACGTCCTCAAGTATGGTGAATTGAGCAAAATTGCGAATGAGGACTTGGAGAATCTTCGGACCGAGCTTCGGGAGAGCAAGAAAGAGCTCTTTCTTGACTTTTCGGCCAAGGTTGAGGACCTCGGCGCAAAGTGTGTTGTTCTCTCTTTGGAGAACGAAGCCCTTCAAAAGGAAAAGGCGAAGGACGCTGAGAACCTTGTGAAGGCGCTTGCTTTGAACACCGATCTCCAAGTCGAGGTCGATTCATTGAAAAAGGAGGCCAAGAAAAAGAAGAAGAAGAAACTCGAGAGGGAGGTTGCTGAGCTTACAGCCGAGCTGTCAACTCTGAGTGCTGAGAAGGACCAATCCGACCAAATGATGAAGGTGTCTTATCAAGATAGTTTCTGCTTGGCGCGGCATCAAGTCATTTCTCGGCACCCCGAACTCGACCTCTCCTTCCTGGCCGCTTTGGATTTTCCTAAGGAGTCCAGGTGGACGTGGTCGAAGCTGGAGTTCCTTAACCACCCTCTTGTTGTGCTCGCGCCTTTGGATGCTCCTATCCAAGAGAAAGATACCAATGCTGAGGAGGTTCCGGACGCTCCGGCTTAGCAATAGGCTTTTTCTTTTTTCTTTTTCTTGTAATCTGCTATCTTGTTGATGGCGCTGGGGGCCATCAGGATCTCTATTGTGTGCCGTGGAGACTACAGAAGGGACTTCCGGAGGTGCAGATGAACCTAGGGAGAGGGTGCTCTGTGTGGATCACCTGGGATGGCCGGCAGCGTCTTTGGCTCATGGTAGGAGGGCCTTCTTGAAACACTCAGAAAACAGGGGTTAGGAGGTCCCCGGAGTCTTTTTTGGGGGAAGAGCCTCCGACACCCAAGTCAATGCTTAGCAGAGATGGAGAAAGAGTAGTAAGCACAAGAGATTCTTGCCTGTCATGGCCGTGTTCTCTTTTGAGGGCTGAGAAGAGAGAAGAGAAAAGCCCTTTTACCTCAAAGTATTTTTGGCGGAGAGAGGAGAGAGAGAGAGAGCCCCCTAGGCTCGGACCATTCTCCTGGTAAATATAGGAGGGGGTGAGCCGTTTGGATGGCAACACGTGTATGAACAGATACCATCCGTACTTCTGGGCGTGGGGGCCCTTAGCCGCCTGCAGGCTCCTCGGGCCGCAGCGTAGCCCTGCAGGACATAGGCTGTGACAGCGTGTCAGAGCGTGTCTGGGGGCAGCGTGTCGGGGGCCGTAAAAGTACGGTGTGTCAGAGGCTCCTTGGTGGCTCCTGCCGTACTTCCAAGGTCCCCTGGGTTGACGTCTCCCTTCTGGGTGAGGGGCCTCTTCCTGGATTCGTACTGGTACTTCGACGTATTTACGGGCCCCGAAGTTGGTCTCTTCAGTGGGCTTTCACCTGTAGAAGGTGACTGGCGCTCCTCCTCGAAGCTAGTTCGGTCGCCCTCCCGATGGAGGCACTACGGTAGTTTCCCAAGGTTAGTATTGGCGGGCTACCGAGGTCGTGTGCCTCAGGTGTTTGGCTCCCTTTCTTCGGGGGTCCTAAGGTGTTTGGGGCGATAGCACTTTGGCTATCACTTGTAATGTTGCCTCAGAACTATGAATGAAAATTTTTTCCTAAGTTCCCGTTCTTTCCTTCGATCATGACTCTTTAGAAGTTTGTATAATTCTATGTACACATTTTCCGCAAACATCCACGTCCGAAATCATGCCTTCGGGAAGCGTTGTACTGTTCTTGCTTTAGCGAGATCTTCTTGATATGTGGACTATTTTAACTTTTCCGAACGTATTCCGTCGAGTCTTAGGCTTTGCTAAGGAACTAGCACCTTCGGAAAAAAGTCAAAGTGCTAGAAACCCATTTTAGCAATGTGACCATATTCGGTGTATAAACCACATTTTTACTGGTGATTTCGGGGTGGAGTAAAGACAAGCTTTTCTTGGAAAAAATGTCTAAGTGTAGAATTTTTTCAAAGAATCTGAATGCCAAGTGTTTTTCAACTCTACTCCCTCGGCATCGCCTAATTTGTAGACCCCTAGGCGGATTTCGTCGAGGACCAGATAAGGTCCGCCACAGTTTGGCCGAAGTACCCCATCTGATGGCCTTCGCGGCTTAAATTCGGCCTTTCGGAGGACGAGGTCCCTCTTCTTGATTTCTTTTTTCTTCACATACAAGTTAGTAGCGTCGGCTACTCTTTATTGGAAAGTCTTCCTCCTGAGTTCGGCCATTTCGTGGTGTTATTCGGCGAGGTCTAGTTTTGCCCTTAAGCCAAGGTTATTTCCTCCTTCGTCGAACACCTGTATCCTTACTGAAGGCCATATGACCTCAATAGGAATAATGGCTTCTGTCCCGAACACGAGCGAGAAAGAAGTTTATCCTGTGGCCCTTCGGGGAGTTGTGCGATAGCTCCATAGTACACTTGGGAGTTCCCCTGGACATTTCCCCTTTGCCTCCTTTAGCCTTTTCTTCAAGCCATCTTTTATTGTCCTATTGGATACTTCGACTTACCCATTACTTTGAGGATAGGCTACCGGGGCAAAATGTAGTTTTATGCCGAGGTTAGCCACAAATTCTCAGAACCCTCTGTCAGTAAATTAGGTACCATTGTCGGCCACTATTACCCTTGGTATGCCAAATCGGCATATGATGTTCTCCCAAACGAAATTTTGGGTATCCTTCGCCGAGATTGATGCCAAAGGCTCCGCTTCGATCCATTTAGTGAAGTAGTCCACTGCAACTATGCAGAAGTTCACCCCATCGGGGGCGCTTGGGAGAGGTCCGATGAGGTCAATACCCCAGACGGCGAAGGGGCAAGGGTAATTTGCTGGAGTTATTTTCTCCGAGGGTAACTTCTAGATGTTGTCGTGTCTTTGGCAATTGTCACATTTTCGGACAAATTGCCTTGCATCCTTTCTTAGGGTAGGCCAAAAGTAATCATGACGAAGTAGTACTCCGGCGAGGGCATCTGTTCCTATGTGGGAACCACATGCCCCCTCATGAACTTCTTCGAGGACTGTCCTGACATCCTTTTCACTTATTCACCTCTGCAGGGGACTTGCATACCCTTGTCTGTGTAGTTCATCCCCGATGAGGAAGTATCTCCCAGAGCGTTTTTACACTTTTGTGGCCTTGGTAGGGTCTTCGGGGAGTGCCGAAGTTGCCAGATAATTCTTGATGGAATCTTGCCATCCTTCGCCTGAGGTTGTTACGCACATTAATTCTATGCTAGGTTGCTTTAGCACCTCGGTGGGTTCCTTGGATTTGGCCAAGGGATCAGCTTGAGCATTATCCCTTCGAGGCACATTTTTTATTTGTACCGAGTCAAACTCTTTAATGAGCTCCTCGATGAGGTCATGATACTTTGCCAAGGTTGGATCCTTTGCAGCGTAATCTCCTTTCACTTGCCGGACTGCTAGCTGTGAGTCGCTGTGGGCCATAAGGTTTTTTACACCAACCTTTCTGGCCAATTTTAGTCCTGCTACGAGGGCCTCATATTTGGCGATGTTATTGGTGACATCAAAGCTGAATTTGATGGCTTTGGTGGCTTCCATACCTTTAGGCCCCCGAAGAACCACTCCAGCGCCTTGGTGCTCGGCTCCTGAGGCTCCATCGACAAAGAGTTTCCACTCTGGTTCAGTCCTTATCAGATATTTCGAGGTAGCTTCAGCATCCTCGATTTTTGGAATTTTGACGATGAAATCTACAAAGGCTTGGGCTTTTATTGCCCTTCTTGGCTCATAAGTGATGTCATATTGTCTGAGCTCGATACACCATTTTGACAGCCTTCTTGAATGCTATACTTTTTTCATTATGTCACGTAGAGGCAGGCTGCTTCGGATAATGATGGGGTGTCCTTGAAAGTAGGGTCGTAGCCTCCTACTCGTGAGTACTAAGGCGTAAATGGCTTTTTGGAGCAATGGGTACCTGACCTCGGTGCCGTGCAGGGACTTGCTTACATAATATACCGGCCACTGCCTTCCACCTTCTTCCTTCACTAAGACTGAACTCACAGCTTTTTCAGTGACGACAAGGTAGAGGAGGGGAGGCTTTCCTTCCCGAGGGTGCCGAAGTGTTGGCAGTTGGGTTAGGTAGCTTTAATGCTCATCCCAAGCTTTCTAGTATTCTTGGTTCCAAAGGTGTTCCTCGGCTCCGGAGTTACCTTCGTTCTTGGTTGCTTTAGTGAGCACCTTGAAGAATGGTCAACATCGGTCGCCAGACCTGGAAATGAACCTACTAAGGGAAGTGATTCTTCCGGTAAGCCTTTGTATATCTTTAGTGGTTGTGGGTGTTCGGAATCCTAACAAGGATTTGACCTTTTCGAGGTTGGTGTCTATTCCCCTTTCTGACACCATTAACCCGAGGAACTTACCTGCGCTCACCCAAACACGCACTTCTCGGGATTAAGGCGAATGCCGAACTCCCGAAGTCGTTGGAAGGTTTCATCTAAGTCCAAGATATGATTACTAGGCATTCTGCTCTTAACTATCATATCGTCGACATATGCTTCCATGTTCCTCCCGATCTGGGAGTCGAATACTTTATTCATCAACCTCTGATAGGTAGCCCCTACGTTTTGAAGGCCGAAGGGCATTCTAACGTAGCAGTAGGTACCAACTTCGGTGATGAAGGTGGTTTTTTCTTCATCTTCAGGGTTCATCTAGATTTTATGATACCCGCTGAAGGTATTGAGGAAACTAAGAAGACCGTATTCGGCGGTTGAATCCATTAATTGGTCTATGGTTGGCAAAAGGTAGGAGTCCTTTAGACAAGCATCATTCAGGTTCTGAAAGTCGATGCACATTTGGAGCTTTTCACTCTTTTTTTTTGTGGCAATAACGATGTTGCTGAGCCATTCGGGGTATTTAACTTCTCTTATTACCCTTGCCTCAATCAGGCACTTAACCTCGGCTTTAACGAATGAGTTCTTATGAGCCGATGGTTTCGTTTTTTTTGCCAAACCGGCTTTGCGCCAGGGCATCCTTTGAGGCTATGGTGGATTATGCTGAGGTTGACCCCAGGCATGTCTTTCGGGGAGTAGGCAAATAAATATTTGTTCATTAACAAGAAAGATACAAGCCTATCTTTGTCACATTTGGCCAATTTTTTCCCCACTCGGGTGTTCCGGCCGGGGGCCAGCTCTATATCTTCTATTTCTACTTTTTCCAACTCTTCTATTCCCTCCCCTACTGTCTCTTCACCTGTCATGACTGCTCTTCCAGTAGCTGAAGTCAGTACTTGGACCTTTGCCGGGCTTTGTCTAGCCTGGGTGAAGACTCTCCTGACTTCGGCTTGGTCAATGAAGATCTCTCCATCTCCTTCTTTAGTTGTGAAGGTGACTGTTAAGTACTTTACATCCGATCAGATGTGGAGATTGCCTTGAGTTTGCCTTCTGAGGATGGCATTGTATGATGAGGGAACATCAATGATAATGAATCTTGTCATAATGGAGATGAACAGTTCCTCCTGACACTGAGGCGAGGTCCCTTTCAACATTAGGGGCAGATCGATGTGTCCGAGGATTGGGAGCTCGGATGGCCCAACCCCAAAGGTGGGGGAATTGATTGTGTTGAGGTCGCCTTTTGAGATGCCTAATTTAGGCAGTAGGTGCGAGAAGATGACGTCGGTGTTGGAGCCGTCGTCCAAGAGTACTCTTTTGACATCCCAACTCTCTATCCTTGCCGTGACAAGGAGTGGGTCATCATGGGGGAACTTTACTATAGACCCGTCCCTGCGAACGAGCCTGTTTAGCGAGTTCCCATACTCCATTATAGAGATTTCTCTTATCTTTCTTTTCCTCTCAGCCGAGGGTATCCCTATAGTGATGGTTTAGATAACCCCTGCTGATGGTGGTGGATTCTTTCTAGGACTTCGGTTCCGACGTCTGTCGGAATCATAGTCCTCATCATCCCCCCTTCTTTGTTCTTCCTTTTTTCCTTTCAGCGAAGGTATCCACAGGTACCGGCGAAGTTGTCCCTGCTTTATCAGAGACTCGATGTACTTTCTTAGCTGGAAACAGTCTTCAGTGTCATGGCCATGATCTCGGTGGAATTGGCAGAACTTCTTCATGTTCTTCTTGTTTTCTGAAGTCATGGCCTTTGGCCTTGGAACTGTAGTCCCTTGCCTTTCTAAGGCCATGAGAATGCTGGCTCTCGTGGCGTTTAGGGGAGTGAACGTCATTGGCCTTTTACCCCTTTGTTTTCGGGGCCTTCCTCCAACCTCATTCTGGTGACGAGGCTGGTGGCTTAGTCCTTCGGGCCGAGGGTGTTCCACCTTAGGCCCTCCCATTCTGAGTTCTTCGGCCGTCATATGCTGTTCGGCCCTTCTATAGAACTCCCCGAGAGTGTCTGGGGGGTCCTTGGAGAACTCATAAAAGAGTTGGGAGTCTCTCCGAAGTCCTCTTATCATTGCGAGGATGCGAATCTTGGGCCGAAAGTCGGGCACACTCAGTGCTTCTCGGTTGAACCTTTTGACGTAGTCGTGAATGGTTTCCCCACTTCGCTGTGCTATGTCGAACATTTGTACCGGCATCTTGGCTGTTGGCCTGCTGCCAATGAACTGTTGGGTGAAGGCAGTAGACAGCTCCTGGAAACTCAGCAAGGTCCCGTGGGCCAGGGAGTTATACCATGCCGTTGCTGGACCGGAGAGGGTCACCTCGAAACATTTGCAGAGGGTAGCGTCATCTGCGCCGTGGAGCACCATGCTTCGCTTGTACTTTGTCAGGTGTGCTTGGGGGTCACTATGCCCGTCGTAGGTTTCCAAACGTGGCACCCTAAAGTCACTAGGCATGGGCGCCTCCACCACTTCCCGTACGAAGGGTGACTCTTCTCCGGTATAAGTGTCGGACAATCTTGACCAGACTGGCTTTTGGGAGATCTGCCTCTTGACCTTTTCCAGTCTTCCAAGGATCTTCTCCATGAGGGTAGCTGTATTAGCTTCCCCTTGCTGCCTGGTGGTCGCCGGCAATGGCGAACTTCTTCTCCTTCTCGGAGAATAACTTCAGCGGAGAGGAGACTGGGACCTTCGGTACGGGGATGGACTCCGCCGACAGGAGGTCCTAGTTTCTTTTAGGGCCCTTTCTCTGGTGGGTCGCGCCCTAGGGGGCATGTCCTCCATAGAAGATGCGTCGAGAGAGTCCTCACTCCTGGAACTCTGGTGGGTGGGCCTCGAGCTTCTCTCCCGGGGCGCTACCGAGGAGGAGGCCCCTCGGACCGGTGAAGGCTGGGGCCACCTTTGGTCGAGTTGCTGAGTCATTTCAGTGACGATGGAGCGCTGGAAGTCTCGTAAAAAGCCCAACGTCACTATTAGAGGGTGGTCGTCTTTCGGCACAGAAGTTTCTGTGGTGGGCTGCTGGGTCTGCGGCTGAGCCTCCAGCGTAGAGGTGGTGTTAGGCACCTCCTGAGTGCTTGGCTTAGGCCAAGGAATATCAAGGAAAACCAAGGAAAATGAGAGAAAACAGAAAGGGGAAGTAAGAGAAGCTCTGGAGACTGGTACAGTGACTTATGTGCAAAACTGGAGACTTTCAGAACTTAATTGCACATTGAAAATGTACTATGGGGAAGCTGACAGAAAACAGAGAAAGGGGACTAAATTGAGCACTAAGTTGAGTGGTACAAGTGAAACCACAAACTTAAGGATGGCATTGTTAGCCATGCAAAATTCTGTGATGGCTAGTCCAAGACTAGACCATTTTTGGGAGACAACAATGATTGCTAGTCACATTCTTGTCTACCACTAAGTGTACTATTCACTAGTTAACTCAACTCTGGGCTCCTGCCTCACTTCGGACCTCAATCTCCTGGCCCTAGGATGTCTCCTTTCTTCATCTGCATCCTCCTCCTCTTGGTTTCCTCCAGCTCTACTGGATTGATCATAACCCACTGGCTCTTTGCCAGGCCTCCTTCTCCTGCCTACAGCTTCTGCTGGTTCTACTTCTTCCTAATTCTGGGCTTGGCCTCTAGCCAAGGACTGCATTCCCAGCACTAACTGAGCCACAGTGGCATGTAGTGACTCCATCATCACTTCCATTCTTTCTTGTCTGTCCCTGCTGGGTCCAGGTGCTTGGTACCTGGCAGTGGGCTCTTGAGCCCCATTATGACCCATTTCTTCTGCCTAGGTCTCAGGCACATTTTCTGGTAAGCCCTCAACATCATGGGCTGCGGTTTCCTATTCTTGTCTCAGGGAATCCTTGTCCCTGCCCCTGGTTCTCATCCTGCACTTTCAATTGCAGATATTCACATATATCCAAATAACACAAGTCTTATTCAAGTTAAACCTAAGGGAACACTGTCTAGGCTTAGCTCTGATTGTAATAACAAAGCAGGCTCTAATACCAAACAAAGCCTGTCACACCTCACTCAGGCCCTGGCCTATCATTCTCTAATTTAACTCCCAAACCCAATATTTAATCTCAAGGTGTCTGGTTCGGCCAAGCAAGCAATGGCAACTTTTAAGTCTTATTTTCTTAAGTTATGAAGCTTGGGAGGTGGCCCAGGTGGCTTTAATAAAGATCCATTAACAACTTGCAGCAAGGGCAAGGCCCAAAAACCCCTAACTTGCACAACAAGCAAGGTTTCAAACAATAACTTGCATAACAAGCAAGGCAACACTTAAATGCAATTTAAGTGCATACATGGTGTGCATCATGTGTACTAACTATATGGCAACCAAGAAACCCACAAGGTTGGTTTAGGTTTTGAAAACAACAAACAAAGATGCATAATGCTCTCGGCCTACTAAAGTACCTACCATTATGCACAACAAGTCCACATAACTAGGTTCATAGCCATTCACATAAAAGTGGCAACTTTGGCCCATAATATCCAGCATACATAACTTGGCATCCAAGATCCACAAAACATTCACAAACTAGGCATCCGAGACTACACACATATACAAATCAAAATGGTAGTCTACCTAGTATCTAACATGGCTACATATGCCAAGCATCCATAAGTTGTTCATGCCAAGTACATACAACCCGAGACCATACTCCTAATGGTCAAATAAAACCTTGAGAATCCCATACAAAAGTACACACTGCAACACCAAACCTATGGCCATGTTCATGGTCATAAAGGTGAAAACCACACTCAGAGCTAGTGTCCAGGTATCCATGCTTCTCCTAGACAGTTCCCACTCTACAGCCTGCAAACTTAAGTTGTAAGTCTCGGCCAACTAAGAATAAGACTTGTAATGAAACCAAATTACTAAGCCAAGCACACATTGGCACATACCTTGTAAAACAAGCAAAGTTAGTGCAAACACAAGCAACAAGCTAGTAAACTCTACTCAGGCCGAATGTCCTTGCCTGAAAAATAAAGGATGGGCAGTGAGCATATAACTCAGTAGGATTCACTTTAAACATATACAACTCATATTGAGTCTATTTAGTTAAGCTGAGTAAGCACTCAAAGCTTAACCTCCCATTAGTTAGCTCAACCTGCAAAACAAACACCAAGACAAGAAAAACAGGCATATACATATACAAGATGGGTAACTATGTCAAATAATTCATAAAGGGGGTTAGCATGCACATAGAAACACCAAAGCACACAAGTACACACCCACACTCCACATTGTAGCTCTCGGCCATATAAGCCATACATGTACCCATGTGCATTTCTTGCACACAAAACTCACCAATATACCATTCCATTTGGAGCTCCCAAAATGCCAAGCAAATAGGCCACATTTACTTGCATTTCTAGTACATGTACCCATAGTTAATTAGCTAATCAACAAAACAACCAAGTATGTACATTAAGCCCATAAAGCAACTAAGGTCATTTGGCAAGTTTTAACCATCACTTAGTCACTCTAGACACTTGAACCATGGTGTATAATACCAAGCAATATCAAGTGCCAGTGAACCCTACCTCAAATAGCTCCCGGTCTCAACCAAGTTTCAAATGTCCAAGTGCTCTTCAATCCCAATGCCTAGCATAACAACATATAGGCATCATTATACACATCCATGGATTAAACTACCATGACTCAATTGAAGAACACTAGAATGCACACACTTTAGCTCTCGGCCAAAGTGTCCAATATGTCCATATATGTACTGCCCATCATTCTGTCATACCACATGATACTGTAATCACCAATGAACATTTTCCATAGTAGTATTACCATGTAACCAAGTGAAATACACTATGTTACCATAAACTAAGCTCTCGGCCAAAGTACACATTTTCACATATTTGTGTCACTCATCCAATTAACCCAAAACATGACCAAGTGGCCATCAAATGACAATGCTCATGGCACAATTACCATGTAACCAAGTAAAACACACCATTTCACATTAAGTTTAGCTCTCGGCTAAAATGCCCATAATCACATAACAATGTGCTTCATCAATTTAGTTCATCATATAATCACCAAATCACCACTAAACATGTTTCATGGCATCATTACCATGTACTCAAGTAATGGACACTAAATTATACCACTTCAAGCTTTCGGCCATAAAACCCAACCTCACATAACAATGCTCTTCACCCATTCAATCCAACATATGATCACTATATCATCAATAATCAAAGCTCATGGCATCAATGCCATGTAATTAGAGGTAGAACATGAATTACCTCAAATCCACCTTTCGGCCAACACACTAACTTTCACAAACTTGGTGTTCTTCACCCCAACAACCTAACACAAGGTGAAATAATCATTAACAAGCATCACACATGGATTAATTTCCATGAATTCCAAGAAGAACACCAAGAAAACTTGTTCATCACATTCGGCCAACATTTCACTTTCATACCGAAACATTTCTTGCTCATTTAACTTAATACATCTTCAATTGAGCACTTAGGGTCCTTGTACATGGAAGAACTACCACGAATTCAAGGAGATATGGACATTACCTCAAAACCCTAGCTCAATTGGCTCGGCCTTCCTTCAACCTTCAAGAACAAGCTTGATTTCCAAGTGAACTAAGGCCGAAACAAGTCTCCCAAGCTTGAATTCTTCAAAAGCTTCCAAGATTAGCTTGATTTTGAGGAGAAATTTGGATGAGCACTCAAGGAAGAACTCTCGGCCAAACAAAGCATGGAAACCCGAAAATGAACTAAGTAAAATGGCCTTGGTAGTTTCGGCCGAATGTCTTTAAGTTTTGTTAGCCAAAATGCTAACTTTGGCCTTCCAATAAAAGGACTTCGGGAGCCCCTTGTCTTTTGAACGCCGAGTCTCTACGACGGGGGCCTAGGAAAGGGTTCCCACAAACGGCGTCAAATGATGCCCTTCGACATCACCGTTGTGCAACATGGTGAACCTGCAGCAGGAACTTCCGGTGGGGGAATGACTGGATGAGGAACCTCTGGTGGGAGAACGACTGCAAGGACTCAGAAAGGCAAGGGTCAGGAGCTCCCTGGAGTGTTTTTCCAGGGGAGGAGTCTTCGACGCCCAAGTTAGTATCAGAGGTAAGTAGGAAGTGGAGAGATTTTTCCTTAGAGTCGAATCCTCTTACCTAGGGCGTTTCCAGAATATTTATTGGGAGGTGAACAGAAGAAGCTCATTTCCCTCAACCTGCCCAGATCGTGACACGTGTTCGGTCAGATACGGTCCATACCTTCGGGGAGAGGGGGAGCTTCTAGCCGACCATAGGCCGCCTGGCAGGGAGCCTAGTACAGTACAAGGGCTGCATGTCAAAGCGTGTCTAAGGGCGGCATGTCGGGGGCTTACGAGTACGGTGTGTTAGAGACTCCTCAACTGTTTCGTCGTACGCCTACGTGGCCTTTTTGGTGGACCGAACTCCTTCAAGGTATAAAGCTCGTTCGGGAAGGTGAGTTCCTCTGGAGGGAGGTCCCCTGTTTGTACGAAGCACCTTCAGTTGGACTTTCCCGAGGTCAGGCTTGGGTACTTGATGTGGCACTTCGTGAGCGCACCCCGAGGGTGGCCCAGAGAGTATACGGAGGTGGTTTTGGCCATGTGAGGTCGATGCAAGGCCACCTTTGGGAAAGGCGGTGACTCCTTCTGACCGAAGTTGGTCCCATGGGTTTCCTAAACAGTAGCTCCTATCCGGCTTGTCCGAGGGTGCTGCAGTCCTCTCTTTGTCGAGGTTTTGTCGTGTCGACTTCGACCGGAAATGGCACGGTCATGTGAGGTTCTTCGGGGGCAATAGCCCTTCGACTATCAGGTCACCAATTAGTGGCCAAAATGTTGGTCACTAGAGAGGGTGACCTACTTTTCGGTCAGCTACCAAATGCTTTATATTGCCCGATTAGGACAGTCACCAATTGGTCACAAGATTATTTCTTTCAAAATTTTACATGCCATATTCAAATTCAAATTTTTTGGATACGTTTTCAAAATTTTTCAGATAGTCAATTTTAAAATTTTTCAATATTTTTCATTTACATTATTTTGGTTCAGGTTTTGATTTGGGAAAACAAGCTCCTTCCATTGGCTGTAACAACAAGAGGCAGAGCAAGCAAATACATCATCATTTATGGACTCATATTCTCATGTACGCATCATTAGATCAGGAGCATGGCAAGAAAACACACCTAAAAAAAATTTTTATAGAAGCTAAAAATAGAAACCCAAGAATAGCTTTGAATCAAATGAAACTACAAATTAATTTAACTCATGAACAAAATGTAAATAGATAGAATTTGCGAGCTTGGGTTTTGAAGGAACCACTAATTGAAGATGACGGATCTGTTGCGTTGAATTGATAGAGAGGTGATGGTGGGACTTGATTGGAGGCCGAGGGCGATGTTAGCCAAGGTTGATCAATTGGTGAAATTAGCAAGGCGAAGAGAGAGCCAAGAGCAAGGATGATTCTGAGTAAAGAAAAGCGTGGGAAAAAGTAAGGAGTGGGGACGATTCAAAGCAAAGGAAAGGCGGGGAAGATGAAGTAGAGGAAAGATGGGGAGAGACAAAACAGAGAAAAAATTAGTAACTTTTAATATGGAGAGGAGTAGAAACTTCCTCTCCTCTCAGACAAAGGAAATTAGCGTGGAGAATCACAGAAAACAACAAGGGTGGGAAGGTTATGTAGAAAAAAAAGAAAGAGAGAACCGAGGTATACATTTACAAGAGAAGTGATAGAAGCTTTTTGGTGGCCAAATCAAGTTGGTCACAAGGTTGGTAATTGGTGCTACAGCCTAATGACTGATCTTGGTGACCTAAACTCAATCGTCACTAGCCGGTCAGCTCCTTTTATGGGAGTTTTCACTTCACTTTTTCTTGGCTAATTAAGTAATCAGATACTTATTGGTAGCTTGATCGGCCACTATGGTCTGCCACTAAAACTAAGTTCTGTTGTAGTGTACCACTAAACATAAACCATTATACTGTAGTCAATACTTCACGAATCCGTCACGAGTCTAGTTTTGGGTTCATCTCTTTTGATAACAATTATGTACGAAACTAGGTTAGATGACTTGAGAGAGAGGTAATGATAAGGTTGGAGGCGATTACCTTGGATCGGATATGTCCTGGACCGTGAATCGATGTAGGTTGGTGTTCGGTCTGAATTTTACATGTTTCTTGTAAGAAAAAAAATCAATAAAATATTTCCATCTTTTATAAAGCTTATTAAAGTATAATATTTCAATTGGTATATAATTTAGGCATATAATCATGATGTTGAGAAATAAACACTCGTAATCATGTTTTAGATATCACATCAAAAACCTATTTCAGTTTTCTTTTTCATTTGTTTTGTTTAGATAAGCCGTTTAAGGATGCATTTAGAGAAAATTATAGAAAAAAGATTATTACTGATTGCTTTTATAGATTATGATTATTTCCTCAACTTGCCACAAATCGAAAATTACATTTTAAGAAGTTCGAAAATCATTTTTTTAAATTTTTTTTGTAAAAGACAAGAATGCTTCATTTTTTTTTTTAAGTTGAGCAAGGAAAAAATTTATAAACATTAATTATTTTAGTCCATTTGTACCAAAATATATGTTTGTCACTTTTCATTTTTTTTAATTATGCATGTTCCACCAAAACGCATAAGTGTACTTTTTTAGAATGACAACAAATAAACAACTATTGTTAAATTTGTTTTGAAAATTTAGATACGATCATACATTTTGGACCAAATGTTCAACGCTATGCCTAATAAAGTACATCTGAAAAAGTAACGTTTTGATGAACTCAGAAGGTTCAAGTACAGTCCAAGTTGACAAACTTTTTCTCTCATAATTTAGAAGCTACTTTAGCGGAAAATAAAAATTTGGAAGAAATTATACAAATAGATAAAGTGACAAATATTTTTAAAATAGAATGATTTGATTTAAGAGATTTTTAGTTAAATTAATAGATCATTAGCTTTTAAATGACATTGAATTTTAACCAAAAAAATTAAACAAAGATTTACAATAAGTGATTAAAAAATTTACCCACGTCAAATGCATGGTGATGGAGTGTAGGGACATGTAATGAGGAAAAAAGCTAATAAGGGGTTGACGAAGTATGCCAACCCTAAGAACACGAGTCATACAAATCAACTACTTAGATTTGTACAGGAGTGTAGTAACGCTACATTGCCGACAAACTCTAAGATTTCTTCTCTTTTTAAATGTACTTCAAGATTTTTTGCGGTTTGTCTCTAAAATTACTCACTCTATCTCATATCTATCTCATATATATTAAAATCAAGTACTTTGTTTCTGAGACTAAAAAAGTTATAAAAGTTTTTGTGTTGTTTTTATTTTTTTTCTTTAACTTTTTCTTACATAAATTGAGAAAATTGAAAGAAGGGGATATTGAAATAATAATTTCAAGAATAGTATAGTAAAGTAACTTATTAAATATGGAAATAGTACAAAAATTTGGGGCTATCAAATAAAATATATTACAATAGTTTTGGGATAGAAAAAGTAATTTTTTCATATTTATAAATATAAAATAGCATTTAACGGAAAACTAAAGGAAAAACACTATTATTAAAGATAAAAACTCAAAATTTTGAGAAATGTTTCAAAATAATGTTGGGAGTAGAACTTTGATTCTTCCTTCTAAAATTTCAATTTTAGTCTACAAATAGAATAGTTCTTTTATTGTGCACATATGTCTAATTAGACATACTAACTCATCCTTTAATCTTCTATATATAAGGCATAAATTATTAAAAAAATTGACAAAAATACCCTTAGTTAAAATATTCTTCTCTACAAAAAACCCTAGCTTGCTACTGCTGTTTTCTCTGGCGCTGGCATCGCCATATGTCATGTTCAAAAAAAATGAAAAGTGTCTGAATGGATATCGAAAAGTGTCTAAAGAATTATTTAGAAGTGTCTGACCAATACGCAGACAATTTACTCTTTTAAAAAATAACTAATTGAAACAATAATGTGTAAAAGTGTCTAAAAAAATATTTAGAAGTGTATGAAACGAATGTGTAAAAGTGTCTAAAAAAATATTTAAAAGTGTCTAAAGAAATATTTAGAAGTGTCTGACCAATACGCAGACAATTTACTCTTTTAAAAAATAACTAATTGAAACAATAGAAAAGTGTCTAAACGAATGTGTAAAAGTGTCTAAAAAAATATTTAGAAGTGTCTAAAGAAATATTTAGAAGTGTCTGACCAATACGTAGACAATTTACTCTCTTAAAAAATAACTAATTGAAATAAAGTAAAATGTCTTAATAAAATTGGAAAAGTGTCCTAATAAAATTGTAAAAGTGTCTTAATAAAAGTGTAAAAGTGTAAATGAATGTGTAAACCCAAAAATTGTAAAAATAAAATAGAATGCATCATATTCAATCAGAGCAGAGATCGCGAGATCGCAGCCACAAAGCAGAGATTCGATGAGATCCGATCGTCAGCAAAGATCGGCGAGCCGATAGAGAACAGAGATCGGAGCGGCTTTAAGCGAGAAATCGGAGCAGGCGGAGCAGAGATTTGATCAGAACAGAGATTCAATCGGAGCAGAGATCCGATCGTCAGCGAAAAGCAGTGGAGAGAGATCGAAGATCGGCGAGCCGACGGAGAATAGAGATCGAAGAGTGGCGGAGAGAGATCCAAGAGCAGCGGAGATTGGAGATTGAGAACCGTCGGAGTCGGAGTTGTCAGCGAACAGCGGCGGAGAAGTGGAGAGAGATCGAAGATCGGCGAGCCGGCGGAGAATAGAGATCGAAGAGTGGCGGAGAGAGATCCAAGAGCAGCGGAGATTGGAGATTGAGAACCGTCGGAGTCGGAGTTGTCAGCGAACAGCGGCGGAGAGAACAAAGAGAGGGGTCGGCGGCGATAGATTGAAGAGTGGCGATGGCGGATAGAGATCGAAGAGCGAGAGATTGAAGAGAGAGAGAAACTCTTTTAATTTTAAGGGTAAAATTGTAAAATTAATTACTATGTCTAATTAGACATATGTCCATCATATCCATAGTACAAATAGAATAACTAAAATTGTTTGTGGTACCTGCTGGGCCCGAAGCCTAGAATGTTTAAAAGGATCGATATTTGGTCAACATGGAAAGGGATTGCTATTAAGGCGAGGATCCTACGGGATAAGAGAGATCTCACGCCAAATACACCTCCGGGTAATCAGGGTAGGTCAAATATGCTCTATACCCGTTATCTCTTTATATATTTATATTACAATACTACCCTCCATAATATAAAATAAGTATGAATATATAAAATACCGTGTTTTCTAAATTAGAGATATGTAAAAATTAAATATAAAATATTTACAAAGAAAATAAAAAATATGTACAAATAATATATAATATATGTAAAAATGAGATTATAGATATATCACGGGTTCAACATCTTATAAAAAATATATGTAAATGTGTCAAATCATCATTCCTACCAAAATTGAAAATATGTATAAACGGATATCAAATATATATGAAACTTCATGTATAAAGTAAGTGATAAATATATACAAAAACATGTGTCATATATATATACAAATGAAATCATAAATATGTTACAAATATGTAAATGAATAAACTTTCACTCATGAATAATAAATGTACTTGACATAATTTGTACAAATAAGTTTATTCTTTTGTGCTTATGTAATTATGATTCTGTTTATTTATTTAAACATATTATGTTTTTACAATTCTATTTATGTAGTTGCATATGTTATAATTTGATACTAAAATTGTCAAACTATTATTTTTTGTATGCATATAATTTTATGACTTCGTACGCATCATTTTTTGCATATATACATGTGTATCCAGGAAAATATCAGGGGCTCATTTGAAGAAAGATAGAAAAATAAGGGATAGGAAATTGATTTGACCCTAAAACCTTCAAACATTAGAATGCAGCCCTCGCCGCCGCTCCCTTCACATTCCAAAGTTGCCGGAGCTTCCACCGCCGATGTCCGCCGCTCCCATCCTCTTCAATTCCCACGAAAAGCTCACCTCCCGAACCATCGCATCGGCACCGCCTCGCATGCCTCCCCCATCAGATTCATCGTCTCCATCATCTTCCTCACAGGCTTGAACGGAAGAGAACCGATCCAAATTGTGTGAAAATTAGAGAGATGAATTAATCGATTCATTAGATCCTAGGTCGGGACTGAAGGGACTCGAATCCGCAGCTTCCTCCTACAGGGCGGTGCTCTAGAAGCTAGTTTTCGACAGCGAACTTCCAGACCAGGAAAGAAGCCAAAAAAAGTGGGCGCCCGTAGAGGCAAAAGAAACGATGAAAAAGATAGGATATGAAAGCGATTAGTTAATTTGATTGAGGGTATAAAGGTAATGCTCCAGCAGATTCTTGCAACACTTATAGGTGCGTATGAGAAACATTAAACACCGGGTAAATTGTACCCGTGACCCCTAACATTTTATTATTATCTTACTTTAGACTTTAATCTTAAAACTTTATATGGGACGTCCATAATTTCAATTTTTTTATGTCATTTTAGACCTTTAGGTAACAAAAAGTGTTAAAAATAATAGAAATGGCTAAATGGCACGCCAACTTGGGTTAGTTACCCATGTGGCACAATGAATCACCGACTATAAATGCCCACAATTAGCCACATTAGACAATTAGGGCTTATGTTACAAAAAATGAAGAAACTTAGGGCCTATACAGGATTAGCCCACATTTCTCGTTCCTCTTCCCTCCTCCACCGCTCCAGCCTTCCCTTGCCTCCTCCTGTTGCATGACGTTCCAATGCCTTCCAGCTTTCATCCGCTGCCATTAGCCCTCCTAGTTGGCCGCCCTCGGTCTGCCTAACGCTGCACCACACATCATAGATGTTGCTCCTCTGCCGTCCGCACCAGACCGAGGGAAAAAAGGGGAAGGACGATTCGCGTCCATCTCGACTGCTTCTGGTTCGCCGATTGCCTCCACTACTCCTGGTCATTCCCATTTTGCAATACTGCCACTAAAGGCCGAGCAACCGTCATCCTCCGTTTAGTTGTCCAGCTAGTGAATTGAAGTCAGACCCGTAGCCCGACCCATCTCCCATCGTTAACCCAACGAAGCATTTGGGTAAATTGTACATGTGGCTGAAAACGAGGGTTCGAATTGGATGAAATCAGGGGTTGGAATTGGAGAAAATCGGGCAGCAATTAGTCGAGGCCGGATGAGGCAAAGGAGGGTTGGAGGCGGCGGGGGAGGGAAGAGGAAGGATAGATGTGGGCTAACCCTATACAGGCTCTGAATTTCTTCATATTTTTTTTGTAACATAGGCCTAAAATGTCTGATTTGGACAATTTTGGGTATCTACCCCAAGTTGGCATGCCACGTGGTCATTTCCTTTATTTTTAACACTTTCCATCTTTCAAAGGTTTAAAATGAATAAAAAATTGAGATTGAGGACGTCCCATGCGAAGTTTTGAGGTTAGGGTCCAAAATAGAACAATAATAAAAAGTTAGGCCACGTGTGCAATTTTCCCATTAAATACTACTATCATGGTTAAAATCCAATTGTAGTCCCTTTACTTTTAATGCCATCCTAAAGTGGTCCCTTACCTTAACTTTGACCTTATAAAGTCCCCTATCTAGCTATCTTCTATATTGTATCATAATTGTGATCCTTCCATTAGTTTTAGAGTTTAACTAAAAAGGATGATCATATTGTACAAAAATGAAACTTCAAGACAAACTAACATAGACACATGATCTTGGAGACTTGAAACCTAAATGAACCAAAACTCATATACCCCAAATCAATGCCACCGCTCTCGATCCGCCATCTCCTCTGTCCTGTTGTCCGACGGTGCCTTGGCCAGAGCTAGCCCAACCTCTCGAATCCATTCAATCGCCACTTGAACCACTGGTCGAATTCTTCGAACACGTTAAACTGATGCTCTGCATACATCGGCTATGCGACCCAGAACCACCCGGCTAAACCACCCTTGCTGAGCCACCCCGGTGGCCTAGAACCACCACTTGTGAACTCCTTCAGCAGGACCTCTTCTATGTTCTCGTAGTCCATCGGCGCATCGCCGCTCCAGATGGAGGCTGGTGGTTGCTCCACTTCACCGCAAAGGCAATTTCCTTCACCTACTCCGCACCTAAGATCCCCATGCTCCCGAAGCACAAGAACATTATCGGAATTGATGGCTAATCAACACTACTACCTAGACTTACCTCTGCCTTGCCTAGCAAATTGCATCTAGGGTTCACTGCTCTTCCATTCCCAAATTCAGTCTCGCCACCTCCCCGTTGGCTCTTCCGATTGGGGTTAGCCGAATCAATGCATCGCCAATCATTTTGATTTTGATTGGAGAAGGGGTTTAGATTGGAGAAGCAGAGAAGTTCGGTCGGAGACAGAGTCAAAGGCTATAGAAGCCGAATGCACTTTTGACCTGTTGGCTAATATACATTTAAGTCCCTTAGATTATTATTTTGTGTCAATTCTAACCTAAGGTTTTTTTCCTTCCAATATAGTCACTCATTGTTATGAAATAGGATGCCAAGTGTCAATTTGAGTACCACATAGGCATTTTTTGTTAGAAATAACGGCAGAACTAAGAGTAGAAATCAAAATATGACACACAAGTTAAGTTAGGAGACTTTAATAGTCACTTTTAAAGTTAAAACGACCACTTTAGGATGACTCTTAAAGTTAATAGACTAAATTTAGATTTTACCCGTAATATCATCTTAAACATTTGTAAGTTGAGCTGATTTAAGTTTCGAATGATTTTGCCCTAAAGAAACAAGCTCTCTAGACTTGCCTATGGTTGTACGTAAGCTTATTTATTTATGAAGGCCCACCAACACTCTTTGGAGTTCAACTATTAGTTTGTAAACCAAAAAAAATATTGTGGTATACTATGGTATTTTTTAGTACGGTTGAACTTTTTTATGTACATTTTATTACTTTACAATGGTATACTCAATTTTTCACATAGTACATATCGTTGTATGCGGTTTACAGGTACATAGTTGAGATAATTTTCTTTTAGCATTTTACATTAAAGTACCATACATAAATATATAAAATAGAAAAAATATATTTAATATGCATATTTTGACATAATATTGATTTTTATCTGTATTTTATTTATATTTGAGAAATTATGATGAAAAT
Organism: Aquilaria sinensis; assembly: GCA_005392925.1. Lineage (NCBI taxonomy): Eukaryota > Viridiplantae > Streptophyta > Magnoliopsida > Malvales > Thymelaeaceae > Aquilaria > Aquilaria sinensis. Next base: position 115,777 of record SMDT01000314.1, read on the forward strand.
AATTTGAATACATATAAAAAATGAGAAAATTTAGATTAATATATTTCATCTTAAACTAATATTCTTATTTACACACATAAATTTTGCAATGTTATGTGGCATTGTATATATATGCCATGTGGTATATTTATAATTTACGGGGTGCAACATACCTAATAATAACAGTATTTAATACTTGGATTCATGTTTAGAGATGAAAATTGGGTGGGTCAAGTTAGGTTTAGGTGTGATCATTCATGTTTAGGTTTAGTCGGCTTAGCATCAATTTGGGTTTAAGTAGAGTTCAAGTTAGGTTATTTAGGTGCAGGTTGATATCGGGTTCGATTTTAATTTAGGTCGAGTTAATTTCAGTTTCAAGTAACTTCAAGTTGGGTTATTTGAGTTTCAGGTCAAATTTGGGTTATTATTCGAGTCTAATCGGGTTATTGGTGTATAGGCTGAAATAACTAGATAAATTCAATTTTTTTATTTAGATTTTGCTAAAATTTAAATTAGAGAATTTAATTTTTTATGCAAATATTTGAAAAGTTTAGAAATCCATGTTGCAATTTTTATGAGTGACTAAAATGAAAATTTCAAAATTTAGGTACCTCATAACTAAAAAATTACTAGGCATAAAAAATAATCTAAAAGATTTAATTTAACTACATAAAAATATAGTAATATACAATTATTTTAATACAGATACCTAATTCAAAACTTTGTAAATTCGATTCACGAAACTATAAACTACATAATTTTAGAACTTAAGAAGTTAGTAGAATAAATTACATTTAAATTATGGTGTCACTTCAATTTATAATTTTTTAGGAATTTAGAACCATTATTTAGGGTAAAAAATGAATTACTTTAGTTTGTGCTAATCAAAGAAGAGAAGGAGGATCACCGCCGTCCAAGTCGTGTCCTATCTCGGATTCACTGGTTCCCCCGCCGCTGATTGCCGTTCCCTTGTTAGCCAAGGTCACCGTGGCCGCCGCATTAAAGCCCATTCCCCCGATTGACCCAAGTCATCAACGCCAGCAGAGAATCGAAGATGACCTGAACACAAACTCGCAATCCGACCTGTTCTTTTACTGTCAACCCAACCAAGTTTTCTCCTCTTTTGGTAAAAATACTTGTTTAGCCCCTAAACTTTGTATTTTGGTCACCTGAGTCACTGAAATTTTTATTTTGCATAAAAGTCACTGACAACAACTTTTTTTTTATTGTTTTTATATATTTTTTTTCCTTATTTGTTCAGATTAGTCATGCATCAATTAATTAATAATATCATAAGCAATTACATGTTTAGGCTAGGAATTTAATTTTTGGACTAATCAATTTTTAGTTTTAGCTTTTAAATATTCATAATGCACTACAAAGTTCAATTTTAGAGCATTCATTCCACATGAGTTTAATTATTCTTATTTGTTTTATAACAATGGATCCAACAGTGGACATGTTTGGCATAAATGCGGATGGCTCCAATAATCAAGAGAATGTTAGTGCAAGTGGTGCTAAAAGAGGGCAAAGCAAGTCTTGGTCTAAGGTTAGAAATGAGTTCGAGTGTATTAATGGAGAGCTATATGAAGATAAAGTGAAACGAGCCAAATGCAAGTATTGCAAAGTTAAGGAGTAAAAGGGTGATTCTACAGTAGAAACAAAAACCTTTTGCACTATTTAAAGAAATGTGCCAAATATTAGAGTTCTTGAAATGGCAGTGGTAGTAATGAATGATCATTCAATAGAAAGTTAGATGAAGCTACCTGTAGAAAGTGACAGTGTAGAATCGCAATGAAGCATGACCTACCATATTCTTATGTTGAATATGAAAAGGTGCGTGGTTGTAATTCATATTTGAACCCAAATGTTAAACATGTGTGTCGAAACACCCATAAAGGTGGCATTGTTCAGTTCCATGATAAATTAAGGGAACAACTTAAATCTTCTTTTGGGAACCTTTTTTTTAAGGATTTTTTTAACTAGTGATATATAGACTTCAATGATTGATGAAGGTTATCTTTGTGTCACTGTACATTATGTGGACATTGGTTAGAAGTTGAGGAGTAAAGTCTTGACTTTTTAGCATCTTGAACCACCTCATACTTCTAACATATTATATGAAAAAAATATTTGGTTTCTTGAAAGAATAGGGGATTGAGAGCAAAAATTTTTCCATCACTTTAGACAATGCTAGCAACATGACTAGTATGCAGACTTCATTGTGTGCCCAACTTAACCTCCAGAATGCTTTGATTTGTAGTGGGAAATATTTTCATGTTTGTTGTAGTGCACATACTTTGAATCCTATTGTTCAAAATGGGTTGAAGATAGTTTCTAGGCATCTAAAAAAATCAGAGAAAGTGTTCTATATGTTCGTAGAACAGAAGCAAGAAGGATTAGGCTTTTTTAGTGTGTCGTAGTAGTTGGGGTAAACATTTCAAAATCATTATGGCTAGATGTGCCTACATGGTGGAGTTCCACTCATTTGAGGCTTGAAAGTGCACTTCTTTATCGTCAAGTATTTTCTTAGTTGCAAATTGTTGACATATGTTATAAACATTGCCCTAGTGATTGCGAGTAGGACAAAATTGCAAAAATCACAGCAATTTTGAAGCCTTTTTATGAAATGACTAATCTCTTCTCTGGTTCTTAGTATTCCACCACCAATTTGTATTTTGAGAATATATGGAGAATACAAAAGTTTATACTAAAAGCAATGGATAACCTAAACTTCCAAATAAGAGAAATGACACAACAAATGAATGAAAAGTTTTAGAAGTATTGGGAAGATTTTTCAGTTGTTCTCTAATTTGTAGTTGTACTTGATCCTCAGTATAAATTAGCTTTTCTCAAGTACTACCATGAGAAATTGGGTACAGCTCATGCTTCTAAGTGGTCAAATGTTTGAGATCAATTATATTTGGTTTCCAAAGAGTATGAGACTCGTAGTGGTAGTTCATCTCACTCGTGTGATGTTGGAATTAGTGGTAGACAATCTTGTCGAGAAGTAAATTAAGATCTTCTTGTAAGTAAACTATTTTTTTGTTATTATGCTAATATCTATTCTTTTTATATTTTATGATATTTTCAAAATTGATAGATATGTTGATGTGGATGTAGGATTTTGCCCAAGATACAATGGGGACTTTCAACTTAAAGTCACAGTTTGATCTTTATTTGGGTGAGCCTAAAAAGCCAATTGAAGTTAGATGTCCTTGCTTTTTTTGGAAAGAAAACAAAGCTTGATATCCAATTATAGCACAAATGGTAAGGGACATATTGAGTATTCCTATCACGACTGTTGCTTCATAATCAACTCTTAGTATGGGTAGTACGATACTTAACAAATATATGAATCATCTTGTCCCTGACAATGTACAAGTTTACTTACATCTTATAATTTGGTGTATGATTATAAAGATACAATTTCTCTTTTATAGTTTTTTTTTTATTTCAATACATTATAGTTATTACTAATTTTGCTTCTCAACAAAACTGAAAAGCATGATTTGAAGCATTTGAATGGCATAGAAGTGGAATTTGAGCAGCCAACCAATTCTGAAGCATCTTCTAATTTGGTGTAAAGGTAAGATTACTATTAGTCACTTTATGGAAGTTGGGTTTTTTTAGTGCTTTTTAGGCAATGACTCAATTTATAACTAGGCACAAACAACTCTATACTTTTGGTTTGGTATTTCACTAACTAGAATTATTTAGGCAATTCATAGGTTTTGCAAATATAAATATTTGAAAGCAGATAGTTTAGACTTTGTCATTAGCTTTGTTGCTTGAGACTTTTCACAAGACATATTGTTGCCATATTCTTTTTCATTTTGATGTTTTTCTTTAGTTGCAAAACTTGACATTGGAATGATTTGTTATGTTGCTTCAGGATGTAGATTATTGTTTGTGATTTTAGGCTTTTGTGGTTTTCAATAGGAAATAATGCTTTAAGTAATTTGAACTCGAGCCTATGCGTATTTTGTGAAATCAAATCATCTCAAACCCATGCGTGCTTTACTAGTACTTTGAATTAAAATTTTATATAGTTTAGCCTTGTTATCAAATGTAGAAGGCAACTAACGAGGTTAGATGCTAAAATAAGTCCTTCATATTATAAAGAATCGAAGTTTAATTTAGTAGCTTTATAGGATTATGTTGAAATAAGTCCTTTCAGATTATGATTGTTAAATTAAGCTAACGAATATTGGTGAGATTATCAAATTTGAGAATACTGAAAATTATTAAATCCTCTCAACCAAAAAATCCTAAAAGACTTTTAAACAAACCAAGACAAATTATTTTATTAATTTGCTCTTTAAATTCCATAAGATAACTAAACAAAAAATATTTTTGAAGTACTTTTTGAATTTCTTAAATTGCATGGTCATAATTATTGTACAATTTATATAAATAATCAATATATATAAAATCATAAATTTATAAATATTTTCGACCATATATTTTTATCTTAATTTGGGTTAAATCGGGTCTTGTCGGGTTTAGACTTGGGTATTTTCAAGTTTAGGTCATGTTGGGTTTGGGTTATTTCGGGTTTGAGCCAATTCTGGTTTCGTCCAATTTGGGTTTGGGTATTTCGGGTTTGGATAATTTAGGTTTTGGGTTTTCGAGTTTTACTTTAATTGGGTTTGGGTTCAAGTCAGGTTGGTTACAACAATGTTCGGGTCATTAATTTTTCTAGTCAAATAGGCAGGTCATGTTTGGGTTTGAGTGAGTTAATCCAGGATTTCAGGTCGGGTTAAATTTTGCCATCCCTATTCACATTAGAACGTCTCCAAAAAAATTTTACTTGCCATGTATTGAGATATATGCAGCACATATCTCGCTTTTTTTATTTGTTCTTTTTTTTTTCTTGTGGAGTGCGATAATTTGGGTAAATTGTGCGCACTACCCCCAACCTTTAATTATTGTTCTTGTTCTAATCCTAACTTTCATTTTGCTCGTATAATACCCTAACCTTATTAAAATGTTTCATTTTGGCTCTTTTTTGGACAGAAAGCGTTATGTTGGATGGAAAATACTACATTGGCATGAGATTACAAGGGGAAAATCTAGTTTTAACACCCTAAAAACTTTCTCTTTGTCAAAAAGACATAAAAACTTTGGAGTCCAACAATCCGACCACCCTGTTACTAGCCAAAAAAAAGTTAAGAATTTTAATTGGCCTTCATGGTTTGATACCCTTTTTCGTCTTCTTTAACTTTCTCTTCTATAATTTCTTTCACAACTGAACCAATTTTTTTAAGTCAAGCTTCAAAGATTTGAGGTTTCATAATTTCATATGCAAATATATAAAAATCCAATGAGATTTAGAAGAATTGATAGAAGAGAAAGTTAAAGAGGATGAAAAATGCTACTAAATCATGTAGGCCGATCAAATTCTGAAAAAAAAAATTTCAAAATTTTTGATCAGCCTACATGTTTAATAGCATTTTTCATCCTTGTTAACTTTCTATTCTGTCAATTCTTTCAAATCTTAAGGGATTTTTGTAAATCAAGCTTCAATGATTTGACTTTCAAAATTTCAAATCTAGATTTGTGAAAATCCGCTGCAATTTGGAAGAAATGATAGAAGAGAATGTTAATGATAATGAAAAATGCTATCAAACCATATAACCCGATCAAAATTATAGAAATGTTATTTCTGGCGTGGTGGCACTACTATCGGAAATTCATCAATGCAGCTACGCCACTTGTCGAAACAAAAAATTTTCCAGAATCTTGATTGGCCTATATGGTTTCGTAGCATTTTTCATCCTCTTTAACTTTCTCTTCCATCATTTCTTCTAAATCTTAACGGATTTTTATAAATCTATACCTAAAATTATAAACCCCAAATCTTTGAAACTCAATTTATAAAAATTGGTTGGGCTTTAGATGAAATGGTAGAAGAGGAAGTTTAAGAGGATGAAAAAGGCTACCAAACCATGAAGACCAATTAAACTTCTGAATTATTAATTTCTGGTCGTGACGGGAGTAGTTGGATTATTTGGTTTCAAAGTTTTTAGGTCTCTTTGGCAAAGAGAAAGTTTTTAGGGAGTTAAAACTAACTTTCCCCTTATAATCCCATGCTGACAGAGTATTTTCCATCCAACATAATGATTTCCGTCCAAAAAGGGGCCAAGATGAAACATTTTAATGAGGTTACAGTATTGTATGAGTAAAATGAATGTTAGGGTTAGAACAAGAATAATAATTAAAGGTTGGGGACAGTGCATGCAATTTACTGGGAATAATTCCTTTGGTTTGGTCCTCATTTTGTCTATATCTTCCATTTTCTTACGTTTATTAAGTCTTGGAAAGCAACATTCGTCTTCTTTCATGACAACAACTAGACCAGTAGAAAAGGATACATGATGCGGAAGGGATCGACCACTAATGGTTGTAGTTATAATAATCAAAATCAATCCTTATTTAAAAATTGATTGATTCTATGACTTGTGGCGAACTAATTTTGTCTTTCCTTCTTCCTTCTAGCCCCTCCACCTAAGCGTGAAAAGGACCAGAGGCCAACCATTTGCTTTCATATCTTATCATTTTCTTGCATGATATATTATGATATTTGTTGTACCATAATCGTGAACATGGATTGGTAAATAAAATTGTGCTCCACCTAGGAAACTAGCTACGGTAGTTACGGTAGTAGGTCAAGGTGGCGACTGGTTTTATGTAAGAATTTTGCTAAATGTATTACAAAAAATTTGTACAAAATTTTACATAAAAAAATTGATTTGATGCAAAAAAATTAATGTGTTACTTACTGTTGATATAATAATGGGCTTGACCTAAAATAACCTGCCATTTGGGCTCAATTTGAGATAAAGATAATAGGGCGAAGAGAATCCTCCACTCAAGGAAGAATCATCCAGAGGATAATGACCGATCAGAACAAAATTCTCATAGTCAAGGGGAAATCCTTTCATTAATAGCATTCCTAAGGGGGCACGAAAGAGACACCCAACATGTATAAGTAGGGGATCCTTTATTTTTTGCTAAAACCCTACCTATGTGTACTCCCAACAAAGGTACTAATTTAACTGTCGGAGGGTTTCCCCTGAAGACACTCTAGGGCCTTAATGGTTGTCCTTGATTGTAGATCTAAGGTCTGGTACTACGCAGGTTGTTGACCACCTGGTTCAACCATTTGTATTTGTAGTTTGACTATTAACTTGGCGCTGTCTATAGGAACGTTGGTTAACACGAGATAACTGTAACTGGCCTAGGACTTGTCAAATGGTGAAGATCCCATGAATGGCAGGATGAACCATCCTGAGTTATTTATATAGTAAGGAAAATAATCTAAATGCAGGCAAAAGAGCTATGGGACATGATCTCAGTTACCCCATCAAGACCTCATTAGAGGCAAAGCCCTCACTGTGCTCATAATTAAACAATTTCAGGCCCTCAACATGACTTTTTTTTAGAGACTCCAAGCCACCATTTAGCTAGAGGTAAGGCGTGCTATCCCCTGTAGGGATGCAGTAGAGATCTATCCAGCACCAAAAAGAGATAGAATTTTGCCTAGGGACCCACGCAGGGGTCCTAAGTTCGTTCGATCACCCAGAAGCTAGCAACATTAACATAGTCCTCCAATGATTGGAACAAATAGAGGAGCAACTCAAGGCAACGGTCCTTTTTCCGATGTGATCTTGTATTGGCAGCAAAGATATGAGCTACCTTTATCCAACACTTCTCTGAGGAGATCATCAATGCACCCATACCCAAGGCATTTAGGATGCCAAGGATTGACCAATGAGATGGTCTAATAGATCCTATGAACCACCTTTAAAGCTATGTCACCTCTATGAGACCAAAGGGGAGAACTAATGTAGTTATGTGCAAGACCTTCAGTTCATCCCTAATGAGAATTGTTGTAAGTTCATTCAGGATCAATTGGTGCCATCAGTTCTACTCATTCCAGGAATTGTCATTTAGGCACTTTTTAGGGGGTCATCCTACCCTTAACATGACTACTCTTCTGTTCAAGATATGATAGAACAAGGATGAGTCTTTCTGAAACTATATCAGGAAGTCTAACGCAAGCCTGTGCTAGTTTTGGATCTCTCCCCAAGGTGCACTTATTGGCCTTTGCATATGGGCTGCTACGAGATTTGAGATTGGTGTGGGACCTACATAAAAATCTTGTCTAAAGAATTAAAGATTTGTTGGACAAGACCACCTTATATATGTGTGTTGAAGAGCTTAACAGGCCAGACCCTCAAAAAGGTAGCCAGCATAGGGAACAGTAGAAGTCTAAGGAGATCAGGTCCTCATCGAAAAAGGGGCCTTATTAGAGTGAGACCTCATATACTGCTTTGTAGAAGTCCAGGGCCAACATCCCCTATTTCATGGAAAGAAAGTGAATGGTAATCAATTGGCCACCACCCTTGCCTTTGAGAATGACGCATAATCAGAAAAAGTATTACTGCTATCACCGTGACAAAGGGCACAATACTAAGGAATACTGGGAGCTCTGTGACTTTATCGAGGAGCTCATCAAGGAGGGAAAATTTAATGATTGCATTGCCCGCCAATCTTCCCCATGTAAAGAAGATAGGCTCTGGAGTAGGGATGACAATGAGTAAGACCTTGAGCGGGGATCGTCGCATGGAAGGCTCCATTCACCTAAATGGATGAACATTTATCAAAACGTAAGCCTACTGGCAAGGTTTGTCCACATGCTTACCAAGGGCGAATCCTTCTCATCTATGAAGAGCTAGGCATGGGATACTGCTTAGGTGTAGGCTGTAGATCCTGGGAATGTTCTGATATGGTGAGATGGCTCATACATCTTATACCCACATGTGGACCTGATTCTAATTATTTCCAGAATCAACAATTTTGATCTGGAGAGGGTATACTTAGACATAGGGGCTAATTCAAATGCCATATTCCCATTCTGGTTGGAAAAATCAAGGCTAGTAGTTCTTTGTTGGCCTTTAGCTCAGGGCCCACTTTCACAGTAGAGAAAGACGATGCCCTCACCACCCTGATCCTGATGGGAAATTCTCACAATGGCTTCACAATATGTGGCTTGTAGGAGGCTAAGTTCCTAGACTTGGATGTACCCTTCTTCGACAATGCCTTGTTGGGAAGGCCTCATAGGTATTATTTCATATACGCACTAATGTTAAGTGGCTAATAATGGTTTTCATGAGCCCTGTTAGGAATGCCATTATCTTTGTTTACTAGGCTACAGTGAGATGAAATTACATGGCAAGCCTCAAGGGCCCTAACTCGCTAGGGAACTAGAGGGTTTGAACAACCGCAAGAGAAGAGGGAGGAGGCAATAGAGGAGCAGGGGCCCAATTTACCTGTCAATAAGGAATCTGAGGAGGTGGAATTAGTCCTCAAACAAGTAGTGAAGATCGAAAGGGATCTCCTACCTGAGGTAAAGCATTCACTAGTTGAATTTTTACATGCTAATTCTAATATATTTGCATGGCCTCTAAGTGATATGCCAGTTATTGACCCAAAAATTATCATTCATAACCTATAAGCTGACCCTCATTCTAGCCAGTCCAACAAAAGAAGAGAAATATGACAACTAAAAGAAGGAATTTCATTACGCGAGTGGTAAAGAGGCTCCTAGAGGCAGTAATTATCCAAGAAGTGTGATACCTGAAGTGGCTCACCAATGTGGTACTTGCCGAAAATGAAAATAGAGATGGGAGATTGTGTGTGGATTACATGAAGCTAAATGACACTTGCCTAAAGGACCTGTATCCTCTACCCTTAATAGATTAGCTTGTGGAAATCCTTTTCTTGATGGCACCTTTAGCGGGCATATTTAAATTTTTATAAATCCTAAGAATGAGGGGAAACAGCCGTTGTTATCGGAGAGGCAGTATACTATTACCAGCATATGGCATTTAGACTAAAAATTGTGGTGCAACTTATCAAAGATTAATGGATGAAGTGTTTAAAGGTTAGCTAGGCTAATATCTATAGGTTACATGGATGATACGATCCTAAAACTAGAGCTCTTGATCATCACATTGATGACCTTAAGGAAAGCTTCTAATACATGCATCAATAAAATATGCATCCTAACCTGAAAAAGTGCCTTTTTGGGGTCAGAGCTAGGAAATTCTTCAGATTTATGGTTTTCAAGAGGAAGATTGATGCAAATCTAGAGAAGATAGATGATACCTTGAATATGCCAAACCCCAAAGGCAAAAAGGACATCAAAAGCTTCTAGGAAGGCTAACAGCCCTGGGCTACCTTTTTATTGTGATATGAAGACAGGTGTAAGCCCTTTTTAAAAATCCTATGAAAGGAATGACAATTTGAGTAGATAGATGAGTGTAAGGGCACCCTCTGTCAAATTTAAGATTATTTATGGTACCTGTCCATGTGTACGCTGTAGGGTTTCTAGAGCCAAAACAAGTGTAGCAGAAATTAACCGAAACCCTTTAGGATCCAAGTGAAACATAGTAAATCAGGTGTTCAAAAATTTTATACCTAGTCGATTGAGATCTGTCACCCGACTGTTGAGCCGAATCACTAAAACTTAAATAGTTGACGTGTTCAAGTTTTCTATGTATCCACATAACCACTCGAATCACCATGCGTTCACCATGTTTCGGCAGGTGTGTTCCTCTTACTCCTGCAGTGCTAGCTTGCATCCTCTAAGGAATAACAAGAGGAGAGTACAGCTGCAACTTTAAGAAGTTTTTTGATTTCATCCAAGGGAGGCATAACTGTGAAATTTCTCACTATACAATATATATATAATGAGGCTTAACTCCCAAGCCTAATAGGTTTCAAAACCTTAACATGATTATGCCTAATTTTGGGCTTAATAATGCCCAAACTATTAGCCCAATAATTAATCCAAAATTATCATGAAACCAAAACCAAGCAATTTGACCCATGCACTCAAATGATCCAATTGGCTCTAAGTGTATGACCCAATAGCCTCTTATCATATTGGCAATGATCATAAATCACATTTATAATAAATAATGAGTGGTGTCTACCAACACATCATTGTCACCCAAGTGGCAAGATAGTTGGTAAGTCGACTAAACCTCTATGATCACTATTCATATATTCCATTGTCCCTTTGCTCAAGAAATCAAAACTGAGCATGAGACATAGAATGTGTCACTCTCGTATAACCCAATCTTTGGTTTCTTGATTTTCGAGTAGACTGACTAAAACTCATGACATTAATATCCTATATCAATTTATCCAAGCATGGACATACATTTCCTCAGTCTCACTCAATTAAGGGACCTGAAGATATCACTCCTATTACATAGGAGGGAAAAATTTCATCTTGATCATACAAAACCCTTTGCATGATATATGACATACCCAATGACCACCTTTATGTTCATCTAGTTATAAGCAACAAAGGGAAGTATCAAAGTATGTGACTCACATGTATGGAACCTTGATGACCTTAGGTCAAAGGACTACATATACTATGATCACTATGAGAATCACGTATCAAATTCATATAACGATCCATGTAGCATTCTCTTGGCAGGTCGGTCTAGTACACATGTTCTCCAACTTGTACCCATGTGTAGACTACATATTTCATATTAGTCACCACATATGCTAGTCTTAATATATTATTGCAACCTATTCAACAATAATACTAGACTAAGGATGTTTAACAATACTATTATTCTAGGGTCATATTGGAATAATACCTCAATAAAATATCATAACTCAATGTGCAAAATACAGTCATCTTATGATTGGCTTTTGGGCACAACACTAACAATCTCCCACTTGCACTAAAGCCAATCATTCATGTATCTAATACCAATGGATTTAGAATGACTATTATGCTTCTACTGTGTGAAGGGTTTCATCAGTGGATCAGTAATGTTGCAGTCCATCGAGGTCTTGCATATCCTCGCATCACCCCTTCAACAATCTCTCTAATGAGATTATAGTGTCAGGGTATGTGTTTGGATCGCTAGTAAGATCAAGGTTCCTTAGGTTGTGCGATTGCTATTGTTGTTACAATATAGCTCTATCAGGTTAGCAATGCTTGGAACAACTCCAAGTTTTATGATGAACTTCTTGATACAAACTACCTTATTCATAGCGTCAGATCCGACAATGTATTTAGTTTCTATTGTAGAGTCGGCTACTGTTTCTTGCTTTGAGCTCTTATAGCTCACAGCACCACCACCAATGTAAAACACATAACCAGATTGTGATTTGAAATCATCCTTATTGGATTAGAAGTTGGCGTCAGTGTAAACCTTTACAACGAGCTTATCTTCACCTCTATAAACCATGAATGCATCCTTAGTCCTTATCAAATACTTGAGGATATTCTTAATAGTTGTTTAGTGACTCTCACCAGGGTTTGATTGATGCCCATTTGTCATGCTCAAGGCATTCGAGACATTGGGACAAGTACATATCATGATATACATGATAGATCCAATTGCTGAGGCATATGGAATCTTACTCATGTGTCCTCTCTCCTCAGTTGTACTAGGACATGGAGATCTTGAAAGAGTTATACCATATGACATGGGCAAGAATCCTTTCTTGGAGTCTTGCATGCTAAACCTCTTTAGCACCTTGTCAATGTATGTACTTTGATTTAGGCCGAGCAGTTTTTCAAATCTATCTCTATAGATCCTAATGCCTAACACATAAGTTGCTTTACCTAAGTCCTTCATAAAAATCAATTTCCTAGCCAAGTTTTCCCAGACTATAGCTTGAGAATGTTATTTCCAATAAGTAGTATGTCATCTATATACAGCACCAAGAAAATAATAGTGCTCCCACTAACATTCTTGTTGACACAAGGTTCATCTTCATTTTTTATGAAACCAAACTCTTTGATTGCTTCATCAAAATGATGATTCTAGCTCTGAGAAGCTTGTTTCCATCCATAAATGGAGCTTTGTAACATGCACACTTTATTGGCATTCTCTAAAGTAACAAAACCCTTAGGTTGTTTCATGTACACATCTTCAAGTAGCTTTTCATTAAGGAAGACAGTTTTGACATTCATTTGCCATATCTCATAATCATAGTGTACAGTAATAGCCAATAAAATCATGATGGATTTAAGCATGGCAACTGGTGAAAAAGTCCCATCATAGTCTATATCATGAATTTGCTTGAAACATTTTACAACCAGTCATCCTTTAAAGGTCACATCACCATCCATGTCAGTTTTCTTCTTGAAAACTCATTTGTAGCTTATGGGTTTTACCCCTTCATATGGATCAACAAAAGTCCATACTTGGTTTTTATACATGGATTTTCTCTCGGACCTCATGGCCTCTAGCCATTCCTCAGAATGTGGTCTTGACATAGCTTATTGGTAGGTTGTGGGCTCATCCTGATCCAGAAGCATCACATCATTAGTATAATTCATGATAAATCCATATCTCTCAGGCTTACGCCGAATCTTACCAGACCTATGTGGGCTTTATGCTACAAGAATAGATTCTTGAACCACAACATCTTATGGTGTCTGCTCAGGTTCTATTTCAGGTTCAGTGTTCCCTTGTTGTTCTCAAATTTCTTTGAGTTCTACTTTCCTCCCCCTGGTATTTTTATAGATAAACTCTTTTCCTAGAAAGACACCAGTTCGATCAACAAACACTTTCTACTTAGAAGTATGGTAGAAATAGTAACCCTTTGTTACTTTGAGATACCCAACAAAAAGGCATTTATGAGATTTAGGCCCTAGCTTGTCAGAGGATTGACATTTCATGTAAGCCTTGCAGCCTCAAATCTTTATAAAAGATAGACCGGGATGCCTCCCACTCTATATCTCATATGGCATCTTTTAAACTCATGTAAATGGAACTTGAGTTAGTGTAAAAGTAGTTGTCACTAAAGCATGTCCCCAAAAGGAGTTTGGAAGGTCAGCTTGATTTATCATAGATCAAACCATGTCTAATGGAGTTCAATTTCTACTTTCAGATACACCATTCCATTAAGGTGTACTAGGTGGAGTGAGTTGTGATACTATGCCACACTTCTTTAGATAAACAATGAATTCTCAGTCCAAGTATTCTCCACCTTGATTTGATCAAAGTACTTTGATACTCTTCCTGAGTTGATTCTGTACTTAATTCTTGAATTCTTTGAACTTTTCAAAGGATTCTAACTTATGCCTTTTGAGATACACATAGCCATATCTACTAAAGTCATCAGTAAAAGTACTAAAGTATAGGAAGCCTCCTCTAGCGTGCGTAGACATGAGCCCATATACATCACTATGTATGGGTCCTAGTAAGTCATTGACTCTTTTACTTTGCCTAAAGAAAGGGGTTTTAGTTATCTTCCCAATAAACATGACTCACATGTCTCATAAGATTCAAAATCAAATGAGTCTAAGAGTCCATCCTTGTGGAGCTTGGATATATGGGTCTTATTTATATGGTCCAAACAATGCCAAAGATAGGTCGAGTTCTAAAACATACAAACCATTGCTAAATCGAGCACTACCATAAAAGATTTCCTGGAAATAAATAAAATAGCACTTGTCCTTTATTATAAACGAAAAACCTTCTTGTCCAAGCAAGAAAAAGAAATCAAATTTCTACTAATGGTAGGCACATAATAACAAATTTCCAATTCTGAAACCAATTCACTAGGCAATATGAGAACATAAGTCCCTATGGCTAATACAGCAACTATTGCTTCATTTACCACACGTAGGTCTACTTCACCTTGGGCCAATCTTATACTCATACTTAAATCCTGCCCATTTGTATAAATGTGAGATCCACATCCAATATCCAATACCCAAGATGAGGAAGTGGAAAAGTTAGCCTCTATAACAAAAATACCTAAAGTAGAAGTCTTACTTCCTTTCTCTTTCTCGAGTTCTTCAAGATAGAGCTTACAGTTGTGCTTCCAATGTCTAGGTTTCCTACAATGGAAGCATTCCCCTTCCTTAGCCACATCACTGAATGGTTTTAGTGCACCCCAAAGAAGAATTAGCATTGGACTTTCCTTTAGCCTTATTCTTTTTCTTGTTGGCCTTTTCCTTTCTTTTGCCATTCTGAACCATTATAATGGGCTTAGCCCTCTTAAGGTTTTGCGTAGTAGTTTTCAGCATGTTGAGCAATTAAAGGAGGGAGTTGTCAAGATCATTCATGTTGAAATTCATGACAAACTGACTATTGCTTTCTGGTAATGATTACAGGACTACATCAACAGCTAATTCCTTTTGAAGAGCAAATCCCAAACTCTCAAGATTCTTAATGTACCTAATCATCTTAAGATTCTTAATGTACCCAATCATCTTGAGTAGATGAGGACCCATGGGACTTCCCTTAAACATTTTGTGCTGAAACAATGCTTTAAAGGTCTTAAACCTTTCATGCCGAGCTTGCTCTTAAAAGAGCATTTTGAAATGTTCAATTTTATCGAACGCCCCCATGTTCTCATGTTGCTTCTGAAGCTTAGATTCTATGGTAATTAGGATAAGACATTTAATGTCCAAAGCATCATCAGAATGATTATTATATACATCATTTGCAACTCTTGGAGGATTAGCAACAGGCTTATTTGGTATGGGCTGTTCTACGACATAAACCTTTCTCTCTTACTTAAGGACTATCCTCAAATTTCAGTATGATTTAAGAAAGTTGATCCTGTTCAGCTTTTCCTTCTCAAAAATTGATTGCAATGAAAGTGTTGATGTGTTATGTGCCATGGTAATCTATAATAGTAAATATGCAATGAAAGAATCATGTATTTTAATTCATTTAATAAAGACTTTAATTAAATGATGCTCCCACTATTTTACTCGAAATAATAAGCCTCAATATTATTTCAGAACACCTTGGTGCTAAGGTATTCTATTGGGTCAAGATTCATATTTCACTATGCTTTGGCTTTTTCTTTCAAGTCATAGCTATTTAGGCTGGCAACTCCTTGCCAATTTCATCTCATACAACTCTTGGATAGTAGGGTGAACAACAGTTGTCTAAGCTCATCTCATGAACTTAAGCCTAACTCTATGCCTTTAAGTCCCCAATGCTATTGGGATGACATAGTTAAGTCGGACCCAAAGTTAGGAATTTGGATATCACTCTTATCCAATCTTGTCTTACCAAGATAAGCATAGGTACTTTGCTTTGGCAAACTCACCCAATGTTGATCAACATTTTGACTAGTTAACCAACTTATGATGTTTCTTCATGTAATTCGTATATACTGTGAGTTCCAGTTCATCCATCATGAACCAATCTAATTAATCATGATAAAAAATGATAAAACATAGAATAGATAATGCGATTTGACACTCATTCTTGATTTAAAGTCTTACCAGTTGCTCTGATACCACTTTAGGGTTTCAAGAGCCAAAACAAGGGCAGCAGAAATTAAATGAAACCCTCCAGGTTCCAAGTGAACTAGAGATCAGGTATTTGAAAATTTTATACCTAGTCGGTTGAGATCTTTCACCCAACAGTTGAGTCAAATCACCAAATCTTGAATAGTTGATATTTTCAAACTCTTTATGGTATCCACACGAAGCACTAGAATCACCACGCCTCCACCACGTTCTGGTAGGTGCATTCTTCTTGTGCCTGCAGTGCTAGCTTGCATCTACTAAGGAATGACAAGAGGAGAGTGTAACTAGAACTTTCAAAACTTTTCTGATTTCATCAAAGGGAGGCAGCAACCATGAAACTTCTCATTATATAATGTATATATAATAAGGCTTAACTTGGAAGCCTAATAGGTTTCAAAACCCTAATCTAATTAGGCCTAATTTCAAGCTTAATAATGGCTCAACTATTGGGCCAATAATTAATATGAAATTATCTTGAAACCAAAACCAAACAATTTGGCCCATGCACTCAAATGATCCAATTGGCTCTAAGTGTTCGACCCAGTAAGCTCCTATCACATCAGAAATAATCATAAAGCACATTTATGATCATAAACAATAAACAATGTCTAGCAACATATCATTGCCACCTTTGTGATAGGATAGTTGGTGAGTTGACTAAACCTTTATGATCATTAATCATATATGTCATTTTCTCTTTGTTGAAGATATTAAGAGTGAGTATGAGACAGGAAATGTGTCACTCTCATATACACCAATATTTGATTTCTTGATTCTTGAGTAGACTTATTAAAACTAATGACATTGATATCCCATATCAATTCATCTGAGCATGGCCATGCATTTCCTTAGTCTCACTCAATCAAGGAGCTCAAAGATATCACTCCTATTACGTAAGAGGGATAACTCCCATCTTGATCATACGAAGCCCTCTGCATGATATGTGATATACCCAATGGCCACCTTTATGTTCATTCAGTTACGAGCAACAAAGGGAAGTATCAAAGTATATGCTTGATGACTTTAGGTCAAAGAACTGCATATGCCATGATCACTATGAGAATCACTTATAACACCCATATAGTGACCCATATAGTGTTCTTATGGTGGGGCAGTCCAATACACAAGTTCTCCAACTTGTACCCATATGTAGACTACATATCTTATATTTGTCACCACATATACTAGCCTTAATGTATTATTGCAACCCATTCTACAATAATACTAGACTAGGGATGTTTAAGAATACTATTTTTCTAGGGTTATAATTATGTTTGATTATATTACACAAAAAGAAACATTAAACACAATTATTCGAATAATACCTCAATAAAATATCATAACTCTATGTGCAAAATATAATCATCTCATGATTGGCTTTTGGGAACAACACTAACATAAGTAGCCATGGCCTAACAACCCCCTTGGTCCTCTATTTGATAGTAACAGAGGGGTTAGACAATGCGATCTTGGTTTGAGAGGAAGGCAAGGAGCTATGACCAGTCTACTACATTAGCAAGACTTTGCAGGGGCAAAATCTCGATGCCCCTTACTGCAAAAAGCCGTATTATCGTTAATTATGGATTCAAGGAAGTTGCTGAATTATTTTCAAATGCATCCAATTATATTGCAAAAAGGGTTGCCAATTCATAAGATTATAGAAAAGCCTGACCATTTAGGGCAATTGGCTAAGTGGTGTATTGAGCTAATAGAGTCCAACATTCGCTATGAGCCATGAAAGGCTGGGAAAGGCCAAGCACTTGCAAATTTTGTAGCAAAAATGTCCTCAATCAATGAGCCCTTAAGCATTAAGGAAGATAGAAATGACCTCTTCGAGGAGTGTTACATTGACGGGGCCTCCGAAAAACCACCAAGGTGTAGGGGTCATTTTCAAGGGACTGTCTGGATGGAGGCATCACTGAAAGTGCCCTTTCTTTTCTCGGTGACCAATGATGTGGTGAAGTATGAGGCTTTAATTTTTGGGCTCCGAATGGTCGACTATGCGAGGGTGAAGTGACTGGTAGTCTTTAACAACTCCTAGCTCATGGTAAAGTGAACAAATGAGGATATAGGAGTGAAATATCCTAGACTCTATAAATATTTTAAGTTCCTTAAATAGTTGATTGGAAAATTTAACTATGTGTAGGCTAAGACGATGCCTAAAGTAGTGAATGTAAGGGCCGGCACCCTATCTAAGGACAAAGAAGATGCGTTGATAGAGGTGCTAATAGGGCCTTTAATTCATCGCTAGAATTCTGAAGAGCCACAGAAGTATTGACTGGAGAGGGCCAATACACGCTTGTAGGAAACCCAATCAACTGGATGAGGCCTAAAAAAAGGAAATACATCTTAGGGTCTATTTAGGAAGGTTTATGCTTCTTGGCAGACTCTTTTTAAGAAGAGGATTCATTTCTCCATTATAGAGATGTCTCTCTAAGTCCAATGGGCTATAGGCCTTCACTGAAATTCATCAAGGGGACCGCGGTGTGCATCTCAAATTAGAAGCTCTAGCATCCAAGGTGCTAAGATGAGGCTTTATTTGGCTCTCTTTTAGAAAGGATGTGATGCCGCTAGTACAATAATGTCATTCTCGCCGTGTTAACTCTAGCATCCAAAGGCTTCTTTCCTTTAATGCTTTAACAATAGATTTCCTTTGCCACTTTGCTATTTGGGGGTTAGATCCAACTGAAGCCTTATAGCTGGCATCGGGCCAAATCAAGTACTACATTTTGGCAATAGACTATTTCATTATGTAGATTAAGGCTAATTTCCTCGCTAAGATCACAACCGCCCAAATCATCAAATTCTTGTGGAAGAACATAAAGTGTAGATTCGACTATCCTAGGGCTAACATCATTGATAATGGTAAGAAATTTAATAATGTCCATGTTAGAGAGTTTGCGGAGAACAAAGGCATCAAGCTCTTTTGCTCAAGTCACTCATTCTCAGTCAAACGGATAAGTAGTGGTTGCAAACTGAACCATAAAGGACAGACTAAAAAATAGGCTTATTGAAGCTAAAGGAAGATAGGTCAAAGAGATATCTAGTGTATTGTGGAATTATGGAACAACCTCGATGAGTCATACAAGGGAAAGCCTATTTGGTTTGAGCTATAGAACTAGAGCACTTATCCTCGTGGAAGTAGCCTTAGCATTGTGTTGGGGCAAAGTCTTTGAACTTGAGACAAATGAGGAAGGGTTCAAGGCGAGACTAGACTTTTTTTGCAAAATTAAGAAAAGATGCACATATCTTACATAGGGCATTTAGGCAAAGGACGGCTCATCTTCTCGATGCCAAAGTAAGAATGAAAGAAATACAAGAAGGGGGCATGGCACTTGTAAAATCTATGTTAACTGGTAGGAACATTGGGCATGGGGCCTTAAAGGCCAATTGGGATGTTCCATTCATTGTACATAAAAAAGTTAGGTGAGTCATTTTGAGTTGATGGACTCTAGACAAAAGTGGCCAAGGATGTACCACTTAAATGACCTCTGCCCCTACTATGCATGATTTGTGAAGGAAAAAAAATTCATTCAAACCAAGTTAAGTGTTTTCTTTTAGTCATTTTTTGGAATGGATGTTAAGGTGACTTTAACTCACCTATATGGTTTTTAACCTTTTAGAGTGTCGAAAAAAATATTATTAACTTGAAGGAGAGTTAGTGCATGACTCTAAGCAATTAGAGTGAAGTTTGGAACATTAATCTAGAAATTGAAAAAACTTTAAGAAGATTTCACCTTATAAGGAGCCTTGAGTTATAATCACTACCTCCTAAAATAGAGTAAGAAAGAGAAAATAAAGAGCAATTCATCATGAATGAACAAAATCGAGTTCAGACTATGTCCGAATATGTTGAACTATCACTTGAAAGGATGAAATCTAGTATTGTTAGGCTTCTTGTTAATGCCAACAATTTTATGATTAGGCCAAACATTATTCAGATGGTTCAGAATTGTGTTCAATTTGATAGCTTGGTCGATAAGGATCCAAATGCTCATATTGCCAGTTTCTTGAAGATGTGTAACTCATTTAGAATTAATGAAGTTAGTGAGAATAATATTCGATTGAGATTGTTTTCATTATCATTGACAAGAAGAGGAAATCAGTGGTTGAATTCACTTTAGAAAGATTATGTTACTACTTGGAACGATCTGCTGAAAAGTTTCTAATGAAGTGTTTCCTCCTGCCATGACCTTAAAGTTCTGTAATGACATTTCTTCTTTTATTCAGTTAGATTTAGAGGCACCACATGATACTTAGGAAAGATTTAAAGATTTAAATATTTATTAAGAAAGTGTCCACAACATGAATTGCCCACTTGGTTGCAAGTTCAAACATTCTACAATAGATTGAATTATCCTTTCAAACAGATGATTGATGTAACAGTCGATGGCACTCTAAATAATAAAACACCAGAATTAGCTAAAAACTTAATAAGGATATCGCAATGAATTATTACCAATGGCAATCATCTTCCAGAATTAAACCAAGTAGAATAGTTTCAGTTCAGAGTTATGATGCAGTTTTTATATTAGCTAGTCAGGTGGAAGCTTTGTTGAAGAAAATTGATTGTAATTTTATTACTTGGAGAAAAGGTACAGCAATTTGATTTATGTGAAAATGGTCATTCTAGCCAGGATTGTTAGACATATAACTGGATGAGCAAAACTAAGTAGGTACATTTTGTGGGGAATTCTTCAAGATTGTAGAAGAATCCATACAGCAACATGTAAGGAACCACCTAAATTCTTGTTGGAGTAATCAAAGGCAACAACAACTTCAGCCGAGACCATGACAACCACAGGGAAGACAACAAAAATATGGAAGAACTATTAAATAAGAACATCCAAAATTATAATTCTCAATTTAAGGCAATGGAGTTGTCTTTTCAAAATCAACAAACAAGCCTTCAAAATTTAGGAGTAAAATTCAGATAGGTTGCTAACTTGATTTCAGAAAGGCTACAAGGTGCTTTATCGGCTAACACTGAACCAAATTCGAGAGGACCTTACAATCCTACCTTCTGTCAGAACACTGATCATCATGCATAAGTCAAGATTATGGAAAGGAAAAAACAACATCTGTATTCAACTAGGAGGACATTGACCCAACAATGTTAAACCAAGTACTTCTTAGGAGGCAACCAAAATAAAATATTATTTATTATCATTTTATTCATTTTATATTTTATATTTTATTTTGAGTTTCTACTAGGTCTTTGGATGTCCTACATGATCATTGATGTCAATTCAGAGTGCTCTTAATAGGAGATTGGATTTGAATGGGAGGAGTATTTTTGAAGAAAAGGTTTAAAGACATTCAAATTCGTGCCCAGATAAGCTTTATTTTGGAAAATTTTAAGTTTTAGGGGCCTAACATGCTATTGAACATGCCGGCGTTTGAGATCGTGTTAGCTAATTCACTTAGCAACACAAGAAGTTTGCAAAGTCAATTTTAAAAAATTGTTAACTTTATCGTCTGTATGCCAAACATGGTCAAGGACACACACATGTTTGAAGCAGTGTTTGCCTTGGACAAGAAAATTCTAGAGAGGGAACGCGTGCACAAACATGTTTACACTAACAAACGTGTTCCCCTAACACCTTTATGGTCTTGCCTGTGATCATGACCAAGAGAGCTCCTTATTTTAAAAATTCTTTAAGCATCAGGCCCTCAACACGGTTTCATTCACGCCCATGTTGCAAAGCATGTTAGACGGTCAGGGTCACACCCGTGACCAAGAATGTAACACAGCTTTATATTTAAAATTTTTTTGCATTCAAACATTGAACACGATTATTTTCATGCCTATGTCTGAAAGCATGTTTGCTTACATGGTTATAAACACAATTGCATTGTAGACTATGTCACTTAAAAATAAAAAAAGGTCATAAACCATGACCACCCACTTGCCTCTGCTCACGAAACTTGGTTTTTCTTGTTCACTATGCCTCCAAATATCTACCCTAGGCTTCAATAACTACACAATGTTTCCCTTTGTTGGAGTACTGTTCCAAATTCCAGTTATACTAATTTTCACTTCTCTCCCTCTTATTTTTCTCTCTTTACAAGTACATATATATGTGTAAGTTTTATTGTAAATTTGAGGATGATTTTGATGATTTCTTGCAACGAGAATGTTTTATTTGATGTTTTAGGATTGAACCTTGTTGCCATTGAGATTGGTTTTGACTTTATGGCTTGATTTTGAATTTTGGTTACTTATGGCTATTGTTTTTAAAAGATAGAATGACTTAATGAGTTTATGAATTGAAGGACTTGTTTCATGCAATTGGATTGACATTGTTAGTTTCTTATGGGTGTTCAATTTGATGGGGGATATTGTTCTATGAATTCAATTATTGGTAGAGCCTATATTGAATGTTGAACATGTTAGAACTTGGTAGAATTTTGGTGCGATAGTGGAAAAGGGTTGTTTAACAAGGAATTATTGAATTGTAAATAGTTCATTGAAAATCTTGTTACTTCTAAGTTCATGCTTTGTTAGGAAGCTTGATCACTTTACCAGACCAAGTTTGAATAAAATTAGAAGTTAGTTTATTATTGAAGCTTTTATGATGGTCTACAAAAGTGAACAAAATTTATTTGAGAAAAATCTTCTTGCGACCGGGTGTTATTTATTACCTTGATTGAGTTTTATGTAGGAATAGATGGCTCATAATGTGGTCAAGGGCAAACCATGGTGGGGGCTAGAGTGGGATCATAGCCAATTTACTTTACTGGAGGCTTATCATGTGTATGAAGTTACATGCGGAAGAGAGGTCATGCACCAACTAGGGTTCGATTATACTAGCCTTCATAACCAATGTATTGTGGCTACTATTAAGTGTTAAGGATGGCAAAGGTTTCATAAACCCCCCAGGCATTGCTTTCATAAAACTTGTTCAAGAGTTCTAAGTGAATGCCCAAGTGGCCAATCATTTTCCTACACCAATGATACATATAAGGGTTTAGGGAAGGCAAGTAGTTGCCCATATTGATCAACTTAATGTGTTCTTTAGTATCTAGAACATTTATGCACCTCGTGATCAACTTTCACCATAAGGGCTATCCATTGTGCTATGTGGGAGACAAGTGAAGTGGGTGAACTAGCCAGGATTACCAACTACCTTGCCAGGTTCTCAGCTAATCCATGACTTTTAGGCTTGTCTTGCATTTATCAATGCAAGTCTACTTTTTACCATGCCTACATTGGATGTCAAAAAGGAGAAGGTGAATATTCTTTACGCTCTTGCTACTAATGGACTTATCAATGTGGGAAAGCTTACCCGGGAAAATTTGGTCAACTGCTAAGGATAATGTGCATAATATGGTGTTCCTGCAGTTACTCACCAAATTGATATGACAACAGGGCTTTCAAGAATCAGATGATCAAGAGAACGTGTTTTCTATGGAGAATGTGATTATTGCAAGCTCGTTTGTGCAACCTGGCTAGCATGGGAGGGGACATCTGTGATACCGTGCAATCATTTATGAAGAGTGTGATAAGAGTATGATGCAGGGGCAAGACCATCGACTTAAGCCTAGTTATGCTTGAGCTAATGTGGCAAGACGGATTTTATCAAGACATTCATTTTATTCTTGTGTTATTTTGAATATTAACTTTATTGCGGGTTATTATTTTTTGATATTAGATCTGTTGTTGGAGCATAAATTGCTTTCAATTTTGGGTTGTTGCTTTTATTTTCATATGGATGTTGTTGTTGTTACTACTACTACTACTATTACTACTACTACAACTACTACTACTACTATTATCTATTTTTATTTAATGATCTCATTTTTTTCTTGTAAGCTTTTATCTACTGAACTTGGGGCCAAAATTTTTGTTCTAGAATAGATGGAATTGTTGACTTGTATGCCAAGAAACTGAAATTTTTCATGGCAATGTCAGCCTTTGATGCTCTTTTCTTTCTTACTTTGCTTTTCCATGCTTGTACATTGAGGGCAATATACATCTTAAGCATGGGTGAGTATGTAGCTTAGACCTTGAATTTTTTTTATTTTTGTAATTTTATTGAATTTTTTGGTAAATTTTGGGAAAATTTTGTTTCTGAGTCATATTTTTTAACATGATTTGACTAAAAGAAGGGATTGTTTCTACAGGTTGAGTTTCAAGTAAGTGATTCTTGTAATCTTTCACTTGTGGAATTAATAGTTTTCAAATGTTTGCAATTCATTGTCAAGCTAGTAGATGATGGTCTTGAGGAGCTATTTTGGCATCAAAATTTTTGTGCTTAGTACACTGTTCCAAAACATGCTAGATTGTGAGCTTTTATGCTTGGTTATGTGGTTTGATTGGTTGATGGAAATATAGTAGATTGATTGAAAAGAAAAAAAATTTGTATTAAATAGTTGTATACTAAAAAATTTTGTATTAAATAGTTGTATACTTTGCTATTTCTTAGTATTGAATTAGGTAGGAGCCTTCTCTTAGGGCAAGAGTCGATCACTACTCAAAAAGATGTTAGAAGCATGAGTATGATCAAAGATCACCCTGGAATTGTGTTGAGCTAAATACATGGGGCATAGATGGAGTCCTTGTTAATACACTTGCTAAAAATTAAGATGCATAAAGAGGACGCTAAAAGAAAAGCAGATGGCATTTCAATTAATCGTCTATTTTCCATAGTTTGGTGGTATCATTGGATGGTACATAGTGAATTCTAATTTAATATAGTTTGAGCTTTTTACTTTGCATGACAATTTGATGTTTCTCCTTGAGCTTCGAGGGATGTGGGTCACTGGCCTGTAAATGAATTATTTTTCTTAACTTATTTTATTTTGAGAAGTGTTAGATTAAAAGTGTTGCATATCAATTAGATTAAAAGTGTTGCATGCTTGATATCTCTTGTTGAGTTCTTGAGGCCTTTAGAGTTTTAATAATCTTCTATCTTTTGTTTCTCAATAGTATGACCTACCTTTATATTTTTCAGATTTTTCAATTTGGTTTGCTTCATGGCAACCAAAGGTTTAAATGTGGGGGAATATGATATGTGTTAAATCATACATATTTTTTACTATGATTTTCCTTGATATTTGCTTATCTTTGTAGTAGTTTTGATAGGAATTAGTGCTGAATTGCCTCATACTTTATTTTCAGGTCATATTTAAGCTCAAGTGCACAAAGGAAGAATTTTAAGGAGTTTTGGAGTAGAAATACAAGATTTTGTAAAAATAAGAGCAAACATACCTATGTCAGAGACAATGTAACACCTCAATTTGTTTTTCTATAGCAAACACACACGTGCTTGGGCAAACACACCCATGTTAGGAATTGTCATTAATGATTTTGCAAATTTTTCAAAAGCAAGGCATGACCTTGAACATGGCCATGTCAAGGATTGTGTTTGACTGCTTTTACTTCCTTTGTCCCAAATAGGATGACAAGTATTCCTTTTTTGGTTGTTTCAAAAAGGATGAGTTGTTTCCCTTTCTGAAAAGTTTTTAACACCTATTTTACCTTATTACCCTCAATTAAACTCTTTTAGCACAAATCCCAAAAACTACACAAAACTAAAAATATATATATATATATATATATTTAATCCTAATTTAAACTCTCACAACACAAAACCCAAAGTAGATTTTTTTTCTTATTTTCACTTCAAGGGAAAAAAAAGTAAAGAATAACATAAATTATACATATCTTAATTTTTATGCCGAAAGAAATGCATCATTTATCTTGGGATGGAGGGAGTATTATTTTTGGATATTAGTTCTGCTGTTAGAGCACTGGAATGGAATTTTAGGAGGATTCGAATCTGAGTATGATATTTCTTGATTGTTGATTTTTCTGATTTGTTTTGTTGTTGTCCTAGATTAGTTTTTATTTGCTACAATAGTTTAATTTTTTAGTAGTTAGTTAAACAACTCCTCTAATTGATCAGCCAAATAATAGAAAAAGGTTGAGTGGGGTTGACAAATCATTCCCGTGGAATATGACCTTGATGCTTGCCATTTTTTATGCTACTATCATAGGTGTGCTTGCTTTAAAGGTTCGATATCATTGAGAGCTCATAGTCAGGTATTTTTATTAGTGTAACTTGGGAGCCATCATATACCAAAAAGCAATTACTGAGATCTAAACCCTTCTATGTCTTTTCTCATGAAACTAGCCTATGAAAGGCTGTAAAACAACTATAGTTAGCGAAACACACATAACTAGTGAAAACTAGAACCAAGAAAGATTCACTAGGTGGTTATCAATATGAAGCCACTAGCGTAACAACTCTCAACCTTTGCCAACCCTTATAGATACAAAATATGCACACAACGGCAGTACAGAAAGTGAGAATTCAAATATTCCTAGGAAGATATTTGGGTACCAACTAAGAAAACAATAGGATAAATATATATGCAATATATATGATAGTTTATGGTGCATGCTTGCAACCTGAATCTTAACATATGTACAGAGTTCAAGTTCCTTGGGACTTCCTTTTTTACCTAGTCGTCCCTAAAAGGCTTCTACCTAGTCATCCCTAAAAGGCTTAGCCTTGTCTACTGGTAAACTTGGTTTACTAGCCATTAGTGAGCATAGCTCACAAAATTACCTACCCCCTGTTGTTGCATAAGTAAACATGGTGGATGATCCTTACTTGAGTTCCAAGGAACTCACGAGTGTACTAGGCTCTCAATTAAGGCACCATAGTACTAAGCTTCTACTTAGACTAGGGGCACTAAAGTTCCATATAGTGCCTTGAGCTATTATACTCACCTAGGTCACTAATATACTAAGCCTCACCCATTGACCTACCAAGGGTGCATTAAGCCTTCACTTGTGCCTTAAGCTACAGCTCATCTAGGCCATTAGTCCACTAGACCTAAGCTCTCAAGTGTGAAAAAACACCCCTCCATACCTTACTACATTAAAAAAAAGGAACAATAAGCTTGCTTTTACTTGGGTACTCCATGAGACTTTGATTTTCACAAGGAATTACTAAAATGGAAGAGGTTTGGACAAGAAATATTGGAAGAGAAGGAAAGCTACAAAATATGGGTAAGGAGGATGATGAATAATAGTCTCGAAACCCCTCAAAATGGTTTAAAACTAACCTCCATCCAAAATTTCCCTCAACTTTTACAATTTTGACAAAATAACCTCATGCCCAAATAGTACTATGACCCCTTAGGGTTGTTCGCTATTTTTATAGTAAAAAAAAATGAATAGGCTAATTGGTTCAACTATTTAGTTTTTTAGAACTATTTGGCTAAAAAGCAAATTCCTTATTTAGTTTAATGGTTTAGTTTTGGTTATCAATTTTGGAACCAAATAGTCCAAAAAACTGAAGAGTAAAATTAATATTTTAAATTTACATGCTTTAGAACTAGATATATAATGGAAATTTAACCATGGCATTCCTTAATTCCTCCCTACACTAAATAGGTGCTAGTTCCTTTCCTTCTAGTTGTTTGCAAGCGGTAATGGCTATTGTAGTTATCTATGCTCTAGTCTTCATGTTTCCAATGGCAAGCTCATACACTTTTATTCTACTCATTATGGTACGTACTTCCCCCACTTTCATTTCCCACATTCTCTTTGTTATTGTTGTGCAAAGAGTTTTCACTTTATACAATGTCTCTGTCTCTTTGCTCGATTTGATTTTTGAAATATCTTTTTATTTGAAGCATTGATGATCTATTTTAGTTGGTTGAGAAGAAAGAGAATTCCATTCCAATTGGTTCTAGAGTCATTGTATGTTTCTTTTACCCTTTTGACTTCTTTTAATTTTGGTGGTTGATGATTAACCAAATTTGTTAAACTAGTTGACTTTTTGTGCTTTAACCCTGATTTTGGAATTGAATGAATCGAGGACAGAATTGCTCAATCAAATCCAAGGATCAAAGTACTTTATTATAAAAGATTTAAGCTAGTTAAAAAAGACAAACTAAATTACAAAACCGATCCAACTAAATTTTTATTTGATTATATCACTTTCAATTTTGAAGCCTTAATTGAATTCTTTGGCTTGTGATTTTTAAAACCAAAAACCAATCGATTCTAGCTATTTGGATCAATTCAGAATTGTTCAATCTAATTGAACACCCTTAGAAGCCTTAGGCAATTTTGCCCTAAACTTTGGCTTCTTGTCACTTTGGGTCCAAAATCCATCTATGAGCTTTAGAACCGAACTTATCATAAATTTTAAGCTTAGAATCTTTATTTGCATACTAAGTAATAGATTTAGTGAATGAATGTAACATAAAGTAAGTAATGTGATCATTTGAGCAAAGTATGGCAATAACGAGCAAATCGGTAATTTTATTAAGAAATCTCAATTTTTATGCCGTAAATGGGATTGAAATATGGAAATAAATATTTTGAAGAGTTTTGATGATACCTAGTACATTTGGGAAGTGAGAAAATAAAACAAGTATGAGACTTGTAGGCCATTTTTAGCACATGTAAAGAACTAAGGGACCAAAGGATAAAAATGGGAGAGGATAAGAAGAAGACTTAGTTGTCTCCTTACTCAAACCCCAACCCATTCCATTTCCATGCCTAAAGAACCATCTCTTGGTTCAACTCCTTTTCCAACAGTTGAAGCTCAAACTTGATGAATTCTTGGTGCATATGGCTAATTTGAGCTTGGACGAGCTTGAAACATGTTTCATCCCTTGGGTGGGCTTCTTTTTTAGTTTGGATAATAGGTAAGTGATGCTTTTGAGTTAAACAAAGCTTGGGTAAGTTAGATAATTGGTCCCTAAGCTAAAATCTTGCTTGTGAAGATCAAATTGCAAGCTATTGAGGTTTGTGTGCAAGGTGATCCTAAGGTGGTTTAGTTCTGTCACACAAAGGGGCAAGGACTTATGGCTTTGTTTACAGATGAAGTTACTCAAATTCAAATCATATTACATGCATTTGATGCTTTGGCAATCGATTTAGTAGGCTATAACAAGAGCTATATTAATTTGCAAGGGAAATGAAATTGTTGTGGTTGCGTGTGCATTTGAGGTTTGGAGAGGTTTAGTTTGGTAAGGGATTATTTGTGTTTTCAAGAATTTTATGGATGCTGTTACATGTTATTTATCATGTGAAAGAATTTAGAAGTGGTTTAGGGCAAGGCAAGCATGAAATGTGCAAGAACCCAACAAGTAGCCTAAAATAGGGGCACCAGGCGTGACCCCCTTGGCTATGTAGCGTTGGGGAGGTCAAGTTGGGGCTGAGAGATAAAGGTGGCACTAGTTGATATGCTCATCTTTAGTCACGTTTTCTATATGTTTTTCCCTAGTATTTACTTGTCTTTTGATGTGTTTTTCTTAGGATTTGGTGCTTAATTGATTCCTATTTTATTTTCAAGTTATATTTCAGCTTCATTTAGGTTAGGAAGGATTTTTTTTCAAATTTTTGGAGTGAAAGTACAAGTTTTTAAAAGTTTGGATCAGACACATCTAGCAACACGCGCATGTAGTGCCTTAGATTCCCTATTTTGCAACAGTGTCTAAGTTACATGCCCATGTTCCAAATCGTGTTTCATTTAGCAAGATTTTAAGTTCCAGAGGTGTTACAAGGTCTCTAACATGACCATGTAGAAAATCGTGTTTGTCTATTTTTTAGGGTTTTTCAGTTTATCTTAAAGGAGGGGAGAATAGTGGAAAAAAAGAGAGAAAAACACCAAGAAAGAATAGGGTTTTCATGGAGAAAGGATGCAAGAGGCAATTTTGATGATCAACTCCATTAAATGCATGCCGGATTAAAGATTTCTTGTAGGAGAAGCATTTTAGAGATGCATAATTCTTTTCTCAATTTTCTTTTGATCCTACTATGTTTATTTTACAACATCATAAGCCAAACTTTTTCTACTCATGTTTAGAGTAGATGAACTATAGGATGATTCTGTGATTGTGATTACTTTTTGGTTTAATATGATTATGTTTTCCTTATGATTTTTCCAATGTTCTTTGATTCATTGATTAATAGTAGCTAGCCCATTAACTCAGTGTGGGATGATGAACATGCGTTAGGTAGTATTCGGTAAGTTTGTTGTAGATCACTATTGGATGAGGGGATAATATCTTAGTCGGGAGTAATAAGTATGATATAATACCTCTAGACTAGGTTGAAACTTTGTAGTGGGTCCTAGGATTTGTAATGCATTTTTAGGAAGTGTGGTAGGCCTATAGTCCCTATCTGTGACTTAAGAATAGTGATTAGTGTAATAAGAATAATGGGGAGCTAATCTAATTTAGGCTACTCCCTATGGTCCATGTGAATCATAATCCTATTAAATTGAAGTAAAAGCTACACAAGGGATTTCTTAGGGGATTTGATTCTAAGTATGAGGATTTTTTTTGTTGATTGTCTTACTTGTTTTCTATTACCAGCCAGTAGTTAGTAGTTAATAGCTTATTCTTACTATATTAGTTAGTTTAGCTAATTCAAAGTAGTTAGTTAAACAAACATCTTTAATTGTTGGTTAGGTAATAGAGAATGGTTGAGTATAGTAGGCAACCTCTGTTCTTTGGGGAAAATGATTTGGTACTTTCCGTTGTTATAATTTGATGATAAGTGCACTTGCCTATGAGTTCACATATTTACAAGTATAAAGAAATTTGATACATCCACATTATTTGTTAGTGCAGTGGGAAAGGTTTGTATGAACTACGAACACACAAATTTTTTAGCACCATTACTGTGGAACATTTGTTGAGTTTGTTACCTGTTGTGAGTTTTAAACCCTAACTATAAGCTCATGGTGAACATGGAGTTGGGTAAGAAAAAGTATCATTCCCATGAGAATTGATTGAAATGCTTGTCAAGTACCACTACTATAAGATAACTTTAGCTAAACAATCAAAGCTAAATAAAGATTTAGGCAAGTGAAGCAAGCAACTAAACTTAGGTAAGTGAAATGCTATTAACCTAGAATGTAAGAATGCAATGTAAATTTATTGTTTTAATCAAATTATGAAAGCACACCTCCTATGGGTT
The DNA here is from genome assembly GCA_005392925.1 of Aquilaria sinensis. Classification (NCBI taxonomy): domain Eukaryota; kingdom Viridiplantae; phylum Streptophyta; class Magnoliopsida; order Malvales; family Thymelaeaceae; genus Aquilaria; species Aquilaria sinensis. Next base: position 147,042 of record SMDT01000314.1, read on the forward strand.
TGCTACTTGTCATGATTAATTGGTGAATTTAGGTTAGTGACTTAGTTTTCTTTGCTTGTTGGTGATATACCTAATTGAATTCCTACTTTCCCAAGTGAAAGAATTGCCCTATCTAACCTAGGATTAATAAGGATTGCCATCTGATTACAAGCTTAGGAAAAGGCAATAAAGCTTAATTTACCTTTACTTAATGACTTATACTAGTTTTCCAACAAACATATTGTCATAAACCATTCTCTTAGGTCCAATTATTGTTAATCTTTTCTAAGAGTTTAAAAGCAATCTAAGGTATAACCAATTGTAGCCATCAATTAGCTAACATAACACTGAGCATAAAGGAAGGATAAACAAGCATTTAAAGGGAAACCAAATCACATAACCATAAATTCATCTAACATAATCAATCCAAGTAGCTACATCCATAACAAGTGTCAAAGAAACTACTCCATAAGTAAGCTAAATATAACTACGGAAATGAAATGAAGAGCATTCATGTTCAACACAAAGAGAAGGAAGGAATGAAGAAACCCAAAGCCTATAGATGCTTAATTCCTCAAGCTCCTAAAGGTCTTCAAGTGCTCCAAGTCTTCTCCAAGTAATGATCAATAGTGCTCCACATGAGGATGCAAGAAAATGCAAGATGTGGTGACAATGCAAAAACCTAGGTCTAGCTTGGATGAAGCAGAGAATGTGAAGTTCCAAATTTTTTCCAAAAGATCAGCCTCTTTTCTCTTCACCAACCAATGAAAGGATAAAATCCCTCCACTAATGGACAACCAAGATTCAAAATAGAAGGTAGGGAACCACAAAACTTGGATATAGGGGTTCTGGGCTACTAGAGGAGGTCATATGGGCACTATAGTGCCCAAAATGAGAAAGTCACTAGCGCCACAATGCCCAGGTCATGATATCAAATTCTAGCATTCTTGAATTGTGGGGCTGTAGCCCAAATGAACTGTTTGTCCACATATTTCATTTTTCACTCCACTCACATTCGATCCAATCTGATGATTCAATTCCCTTCTCAACCTTACAAAATGAAAGTCCAAAGCAAGAAATGGCAAAAAATATGATGTGGTGATGTAGAAAAAAAAGCTCGAAATTGTTGAAAGTCAAGAATTTTGACTATCCAAGTTGACCTTTATCACTACTTGAAAGATTAATCTTTATTAATCTAGCTATTTATTTTATTGCAGTTTTTTTTGAATTTTTAGTTAATTTTTAGTTTATTGATCTATTTCTTTTCTTCTTATAGGAATTTTGGTGCATGACTGTAGCCAACTTGGCAAAGTTATTAAAATGGATCCAGAAATTGAAAATGCCTTAAGGAAACTGTTGTGTGCAAAAGGTACTGAGTCACACCCGTTAAGTTCTAAAGTAAAGCAATAAAGAGAAAATCAGGAACACTTAATCATGGAAGAACGTAATCAAGTGAGGACTATGTCAAAATATGCTAAGCCTTCTCTTGAAGAGACAAAATTGAGTATCATTAGACTTTTTTTCAATGCCAACAATTTTAAGATCAAGCCATATATTATTTAGATGGTACAGAATTGCGTTCAATTTCATGGTCTGGCGGATGAGAATCCCAATGCTCACATTGCTAGTTTCTTGGAGATTTGTGAAACTTTTCAAATTAAAAGAGCTAGTGAAGATAACATTCAATTAAGGCTATTCCCATTTTCACTAAGAGGAAAAGCTAAGCAATCGTTGGCTTCACTTCCAAGAGGTTCTATTGGCACTTGGAATGCTTTTCCTGAGAAGTTATTATTGAAGTATTTTCCGCCAACTAAAACTATGGAGTTCTGTAAAGATATTACTGCTTTTAGTCAAATGAATTTAGAAACACTATAGGAAATTTGGGAAAGGTTTAAGGACTTATTGAGAAAGTGTCCATACCATGGATTACCTACATGGTTGTAAGTGAAGATGCTTTATAATGGTCTGAGTAATGCTTCTAAGAAAATGCTTGATGCAGTAGCTTTTGGGTTTCAATAGCCAAACAGACGTAGCGCAATATAACCAAAACCTTCCAGGATCCACGTAAAACAGGGTAAATTTGGTGTTCAAATATTTTGTACCTAATTCGGTTGAGATCTTTCACCCAACTGTTGAGTCGAATCACAAAACTTGAACAGTTTACGTATTCAAGTCTCTATGGTATCCACACGAGCCTCTTGAGATCACCATGCCTCCACGATTGTCCCAACAAATACATTCCTCTTGTGCTTGTAGTACTAGCTTGCATTTTCCAAGGAATTGCAAGAGAAAAATGTGGCTGGATATGTGACATAGGAGGGACAAATCCCATCTTAATCATATAAAACCCTCTGCTTGATATGTGGCATACCCAATGACCACCTTCATGTTCACTCAATTACGACCAATAAAAGGAAGTATCAAAGTATATGACTCACTTGTAGGGAACCTTGATGTTCTTAGGTCAAAGGACTACATATACCATGATCACTATAAGGCTCAGTTATGACACTCATATAATGATCCATGTAGCATTCTCAAGGTGGGTCAATCTAGTACATAAGTTCTCTAACTTGTACCTATATGTAGACTACATATCTTATATTAGTCTCTACATATGCTAGTCTTTATGTATTATTGTAATCCACTCCATAATAATACTAGACCAGGGACGTTTAAGAATATTATTATTCTAAGGTTATAATTATGTTTGATTACATTAAGTAGAAACAAATAACAAACACAAATTATTGGAACAATGCCTCAATAAAATATTATGACTCAATGTGCACAATACAATTATCTCAGGATTGGCTTTTGGGCACAACACTAACAGTCCCCCACTTAAACTAAAACCAATCTTCCATGTATTTAATGATTATCATGCTTCTTCTGCATAAGGGTTTTGTCACTAGATCAGCAATGTTGCTGTCTGTTGAAGTCCAGCATATCCTTACATCACCCCTTTCAATGAGCTCCCTGATGGGATGATAATGTCAAAGTATGTGTTTGGATCGCTGGTGAGATCGAGATTCCTTAGCCTGTGGAATTGCTCCATTGTTGTCACGTTAGAGCTCTATTAGGTCGGCAATGCTTGGAACCACTCCAAGTTTTGTGACGTACTTCTTGATCCAAACAGCCTCTTTCACAACATCAGAGGCGGCAACATACTCAGATTTTGTTATAGAGTCAGCTACTATCTATTGCTTTGAACTTTTCCAGCTCACAACACCACCACCAATGCAAAACACATAACTGGATTGCAACCTAAAATCATCCTTATCGGAGTAGAAGCTTGCATCGGTGTAACCCCTTACAATGAGCTCATCTTCACCTTAAAAGACAAAAAATTCATCCTTAGTCCTTCGCAAGTACCTAAGGATGTTCTTAATAACTGTGCAGTAACTCTCACCGGGGTTTGATTGGTACCTACTCGTCATGGTCAAGGCGTATGAAGCATCAAGATGAGTACATATCATGGAATGCATGATAGATCCAATTGCTGAGGCATATGGAATCTTACTCATGCGCTCTTTCTCCTCGGGTATATTTGGACACTAAGATCTAGAAAGAGTTATATCATGTGACATGGGCAAGAATCCTTTCTTGGAGTCTTGCATGCTAAACCTCTTTAGCACCTTGTCAATATATGTACTTTGAGTTTGGTTGAGCAATTTTCTAGATTTATCTCTATAGAGTCTAATGCCTAACACATAGACTGCTTCACCCAAGTTTTTCATGGAGAAACATTGCCCTAGCCAAGTCTTCACAGACTGTAGCTCGGGAATGTCATTCCTGATGAGTAGTATGTCATCTACATACAACACTAAGAAGACAATAGCGCTGCCACCAACCTTCTTATAAACACAAGGTTCATCTTCATTTCTGATGAAACCAAACTCTTTGATTGCCACATCAAAATGAAGATTCCAACTCCGAGAAGCTTGCCTCAGTCCATAAATGGACCTTTGTAACTTGCACACTTTTATGGCATTCTCTAGAGTGATAAAACCTCAGGCTTGTCACGTACACATCCTTAAGTAGCTTTCCATTAAGGAATGCAGTTTTGATATCCATTTGCCATATCTCATTATCATAGTGTGCAGCAATAGCCAATAAAATTCGGATGGACTTAAGCATGGCAACCGGTGAAAAAGTCTAATCATAGTTAATACCATGAATTTGCTTAAACCCTTTTGTAACCAATCATCCATTAAAGGTAATCACATTACCATCCATGTTGATTTTCTTCTTGAAAACCCATTTGCACCATATAGGTTTTACCACTTTAGGTGGATGAACCAAAGTCCATACTTGGTTTTCATACATGGATTCCATCTGAAACTTTATGGCCTTTAGCCACTTCTCAGAATCTAGTCCTGACATAGCCTCTTGGAAGGTTGTAGGCTCATCTTGATCGATGAGCATCACATCACTGGTGTGAGTGATGAGAAATCCATATCTCTCGAGCTCATGCCAAATTTTACCAGATCTACATGGGCTCTGTGTTACAGGAACAAACTCCTAAACGAAAACATCTTATGGTGTCTTCTTAGGTTCCATTTCAGGTTCGATTTCTCCTTGTTTTTCTTGAATTTATTCAAGTTTTACTTTCCTCCTACTGGTTCCGTTAGAGATAAACTCTTTCTCTAGAAAGACACCAGTTCAAGCAACAAACACTTTCTACTCAGATAGATTGTAGAAAAAGTAACCCTTTGTTTCTTTGGGATACCCAACAAAAAGACATTTATGAGATTTTGGGCCTAGTTTATCAGAGGATTGACATATCACGTAAGCCTCATAGCCCTAAATCTTCATAAAAGATGGATAGGCACACCTCCCATTCTATATCTCGTATGGTGTCTTCTGAACCGATTTAGATGGAACTCAGTTTAGTGTAAAAGCGGTTGTTTCTAGAGCATGTCCCCAAAAGGAGTTTGGAACATCAGCATGGCTCATTATAGATTGAACCATGTCTGACAGAGTTTGATTTCTCCTTTCAAATACACCATTCCATTGAGGTGTACCAGGCGGAGTGAGTTGTGATACTACACCATACTCCTTTATATAGTCAAGGAATTCTCAGTCCAAGTATTCTCCACCTCGATTTGATCAAAGTACTTTAATACTCTTCCCGAGTTGATTCTTTACTTCATTCTTGAATTCTTTGAACTTTTTAAAAGATTTTGACTTGTATTTCATAAAATACACATAGCCATATCTACTGAAGTCATCAGTAAAGGTAATGAAGTATTGGAAGCCTCTTTTAGCGTGTGTAGACATAGGGGCACATACATCACTATGTATGAGTCATAGTAAGTCATTAGCCCTTTCACTTTGCCTAGTGAAAAGGGTTTTGGTCATCTTGCCCAATAAACAAGACTCACATGTCTCATATCATTCAAAATCAAATGAGTCCAATAGTCAATCCTTATGGAGCTTGGATATGCGGGTATCATTTATATGGCCTAGACAACAGTGAGAGAGATAGGTCGGGTTTGAATCATTCAATTTGACCTTTTTAGTATTCACATTATAGATTGGATTTTCGAGTTCTAAAAGATACAAACCATTGCTAAGTTGAGCACTACCATAAAAGATTTGTCCTTTATTATAAATGAAAAACCTTTCTTGTCCAAGTAAGAAATAGAAATCAAATTTCTACTAATTATAGGCACAAAGTAGCAGTTGTGTAATTTTAAAACCAATCCACTAGGCAAAGTGAGAACATAAGTCCCTACAGCTAAGACAATAACTCTTGCTTTATTTCCTTCACATAGGTCCACTTCACCTCGGGCCAATCTTCTGCTCCTACTTTGATCCTGCATATTTTAAAAAATGTGAAATCCACATCCAGTATCTAATACCCAAGATGAGGATGTAGAAAAGTTAGCCTCTATAACAAAAATACCTAAAGTAGAAGTCTTACTTCCCTTATCCTTAGCAAGTTCTTCAAGATAAATCTTGCAGTTGCACTTCTGATGCCTATCGGCATCTCCACTGTGTGTCGTGGTGAATGCAGCAGGTGCTTCCGGAGGTGCAGGCGAGTTCAGATGATGGCTGGCAGCATGATCGTCGGGTGGTGCGGCGAAGCTGAGCAGGGCTTCCGGTACAGGAAAGCGCCCGAAACGAGATTCCTCAGGAGGACCTGCTTGAAACGCTCAGAAAACAAGGGTTAGGAGGTCCCCGGAGTCTTTTTTCGGGGAGGAGCCTCCGACGCCCAAGTCAGTGCTTTTGGAGGGGTAGAGAGAGAGCAGCAAGTACAAGAGAGTCTTGCCTGGCCGTGTTTTCTCTTGAGGGCTGGAAGGAGAGGATTCAGAGCGGAGAGAGGAGAGAGATCCCCCTGCCTGTGACCATTCCCCTGGTATATATAGGAGGGGGTGAGCTTTTCAGATTGCAGCACGTGTATGGATGGATACCATCCGTACTTCTGGGCGTGGGGGGCCCTAGCCGCCGCAGGCTCCTCAGGCCACGAGCTGCGATAATCATAGCCCTACATGACAGGACATAGGCAGTAGCGGTGCGTCAGAGTGTCTGCGAGGACGGCGTGTAGGGTGTACGGGCGTAACGTCAGAGGCTCCTTGATGGCTCCTGCCGTACCTCCGAGGTCCCCTTGGTTGATGTCTCACTTTGGAGTGAGGGACCTTTTCCCGGAGTCGCATTGGTTCTTCGGGGTATTCCCTAGCTCCGAAGTTAGCCCTTCGGGGGGCTTTCACCTGCAGAAGGTGGCTGGCACTTCTCCCCGAAGCTAACTCGGTCGCCCTCCCGATGGAGGCGATACAGTAGTTTCTCGAGGTTGGTATTGGCGGGCTGCTGAGGTCGCGTGCCTCAGGCATTTGGGTCCCTCCTTTCCGGGGTCCTTAGGTGTTCGGGGAAATAGCACTTTGGCTATCACATGGCCCCCGTCGGGAAGCCGGAGTGGAGACTTCTGCTAGTGGTCCTTTTGTGGGCGCTTTTCAGGACTCGGAGTGTGATGTTCGTAGGGGAGGTACTTCGCCACCTAGGGGATATGCCTTGTTTGAACAGGTGTCACCTGTCTGCCCTTTGGTGTTTTCGAGATACCCAACCTCTTTAGTTTTCCTGCCATTTGGACCATCACGTCTTGAAACTAGGAGTGTCAGTCTGGAGCGGCGCCGCCAAGTTTTCAGGATGTTAGAAAACGTGTCCTAGTTTCTCGTGACAGGTGACACGTGGCAGGTGCTGGTTGGGATAGGCACGCCTTTTCAAGTGCGAGGGGCAATTATGGCGATGTTTCACCTTCACGCAGCAATTATGACGCCCTTTTGGCTACCCTTCCTCGATCTATATATTCCTTCTCCTGTCATACTCTTCATTTTTTTTCCTTTGCGTCTCATTTTGCTCTCGTCTACTTCCGTGCCTTTTTTGTGGCGGTATTAACGGCGGAGCGATTTCCGGCATCTTGCACGACGGCGTTCAGGAATCCTGATTTTGGCAAGGCCTTTGGTGGGTTCTTCCTTTGGTTTCTGCTTTTCTTTTAGCTTCCCGAAGTCATTTTTCTTCTTTTTCGAAGTCTCTTTTTTGGTCAACCATGTCTTCGGCTATTCCCGAGAGCTGGCAATCTCTTATGTCTCACCCTTGTTGCTCCACTTCTGAGAAATTAGAGAAGTGGACAGCCAAATTTTTTCTTCCCTCCTACGCCACCACGAGGTTACCCCACCTCGGTCACTTCAGCTTTATGAATCGGGACGACGAGGTTACCGTTTTCCGAGCCCAACTGAAGGCCGGACTTCGGTATCCTCCAGCGAGGATGATTTGCGACTTTTGCCAATTTCATGGCATAGCCGTAAATCAGCTTCCTCCCAACTCGTACTGCTATTTCAACGCCTTTCTCTGCATGTGCGGGGTCTTCGGGGTAGAACCCCATTTTATCCTGTTCATGCAGTATTACAAGCTCTATCCGGTCCCGAAGGGTGGCTTTTATTTTATGCTACCTCGGGGATCTGGGAGCAAAAAATTCATGTTCACCTTCGCTACCAAAGATAGCTGGCGAGGGTGGCAAAGGAAGTTCTTCTTCCTAAAGGTGGCGGAGGCCTGGTCGTATGTTCCGACAAAGTGGGCTCGGGGAAAGCTGGAGACGGATGTCGTGGATCCCAAGAAGTTGCTAACTCCCGAGTTGGCGGCGAGGTTTGAGGACTTCGACAGACGTATCCGTGCTGTCGCCGACTGGGATGCCGAGGTCCCTCCACGCTCTCTCTACCCCTTCCCCATCATGTGGAAACTCATGACCGAGGATGTTCTTCGGGAGTTGGGGGTGGTTAAGGAGCACAAGACGGATCTTGGCATGCCAGCTCCTGCTACCGAGGGGAAGGACTCTTGGCTAGTGAAGCTCCTTCGGAGCGAGCTCACTTATGAAGCCTTCTTTGAAAGTAAGTTCCTTTCAAAGTTTTTCAGCATAAGTGCCTGTCTGGACTCACACTGATGTTTTCCCTCTTTTTCAGAGATGGGCGACGAGTCTGCTGCCTACTATAAGTCTCTCTTCCTTGGTCAGGCCGAGAAGGGAGAGCAAACGAAGAAAGGCGTCTCCAAGAGGCGCAAGACTACTGGGAGCGGACCGTCTTCGGCCAAGAAGGCAAAGAAGGACACCCTTCTTCCACCCTCGGAGGATGTGGCGGAGGTCGGCGGTGTCATTGCAACTTCCACGGAGGTTGGTGGTGTCATTGCAACTTCTACCAAGGTTGCAACTTCCACCAAGGTTGCAACTCTCGCCGAACCTGAAACTCCCGCAGAGGTTCCTGCCGGGGTGGTCGCTGTTACTGCTTCTCTGAGTCCCGCCACGTCGGTGGATCTTTTGGGCTCTTTGGCAAGGAGTCCCTCTGCCGAGGAGTTGGAAAAATGCCGAAGGGACAAAGGCAAACATGTCCCTGCCGACGTGGAAGAGGTCCGGGACTCCGACGACGACGTCGCTGAGGTTGTGCCAGGTTTGTCTCTTATCCCCTTTTCAGTTTTTGCAATCTCATGGCTTTCTCAGTCAAGGAGTTTTGCCTGATGAGACGCATGTTTTCTATTTTGCAGAGGATTTGGCGCCCTCAGCTTGGATGGTTGAGCATGCCCGAAGGCGGGCTCTTCGGGATTCCCACATCCCAAAAGACAAAGTTCCAAGGGAGCCGTTCTGGTCTTTCACGGAGGACATGAATCTGTTCTCCGAGGATTGCCGGGAAATGGCTCCCCAGATGGCGAGGGGCGTACTCACTCAGGCTTCCTTCAAGGCAGTTGCCGAGGAGTGTGCCTTCGAGGATTCCCTTGCCGCTAGAGTTTCCGAGCATGCTGCTCAGGTAATTCTTCAGGCTCCTTCATTTTTCCTCCCACTTTTTTGCCTAAGTGTTTTGGCTTTTCCTTGTGTAAATTTCACTAAGTTCCTCCTTTTTTGCAGCTCCTGGGGTATAGTGGATACCTTCGAGCTTGGGCAGCAAAGCAATCTTCGGTCCGGGCTTGGGCCGAAGATAAATTAGCGAAGGCCAAGGTCTTCTGCGCTAACTCAGTCGTGACGAACACCGAGTTGAGCCGAATAGCCAAGGAGAAGGTTGCCAATCTTCGGGAGGAATTCTTGAAGGGCCAAGAGGAGCTCTTGAAGGATTTCTCCAAGAAGATGTCCGACCTTGGTGAGAAGGTTGTGAGCTTAACTTCGGCCAACGAGGCCATTCAGAAGGAGAAAGAAGAAGAAGCTGCTCTCCTGATGAAGGCTCTTGCTGACAAGGCCGAACTTCAAGCCAAGGTTGACTCACTGAAGAAGGATTCGAAGAAGAAGAAGAAGATAAAGGAGCTGGAGAAGGAGGTTGCGGACCTTCGGAAGAAGGTTTCGGATCTTCAGAATGAGGCAGACGACTTGGACGTGGAAAAAGACAAAGCTGTTCAGGCGACCAAGGTTGCCTTTCAATACGGCTTCTGCCTAGCTCGTCACCAATTTCTGAAGATATATCCAGACCTCAACCTTTCCTTCTTGGCTGCCTTGGATATTCCCGAGGGGCCTCGGTGGACTTGGTTGAAAGTTGAGCTCCTCAACCTGCCATTTTCCCTTCCTTCTGCACCGAAGGCAGCAGCCGAAGACTCAAAAGCCGGAGCTTCCCATGATGCCGGGGTCCCTTAGATATTCTAGGGCCTTTGCCTTCTTGTTCTTTGTATTTTTCTTCTTGTAACCTTCTCCTTGTACTAAGACCTTCTTTAATGAATTTTCCTTCATAATTTGGTTAAGTCTTTTGAGCAATTTTTCCCTGTTGTCCCGACCATTTTCAGTCAAGGGACTTCGGAAAGGTATGAGCAATTTTTGTTTCCCAATTGTCCAGACCACTTTCGGTCAGGGGACTTCGGAAAGGTACATTTTGCTCGTTTCATCCGCCAACCTTCGGGTAAACTCTCTTTGTTTCTGAAGTTTACTTAGGCAAGTTTTAGCCTACCTTTGTCGGCCGTACTCGATGGACTTCACCTTTTTTGGGCATATAACCCAACCAACATTGGAAGGAAAACAAGACTTTCGGGAGTCAATGAACTTCACCTTTCTTCGGCGAGTACTTTCAGATAGGGGAAAACTTCTGTACTTAGAGAAATATCTCACTTGCACAATTTCTCATCTAAAATTCTAAGTATAGAATTTCTTTAAGGCATCTGAGTGCCATGTACTTTTCGGTTTTCCTCCTTCGGTGCCGCCAAGCTTGTATACTCCTTTTCGGACCTCGTCTAGGACCAAATAAGGCCCTTTCCTGTTTGGCCGAGGTACCCCATGGGACGGTTTTCGGGGTTCAAACTCGGCCTTTCGGGGGATGAGGTCTATTTTCGTTATTCCTTTTGGCCTATCATGCAAGTTTGCGCTTGTGGCCACCTTTTGCTGAAAGGCCTTTCTTCTGAGCTCCGCCATTTTTGTGTTTGTCAACTAGGTCGAGCTTAGTTCTCAACCCGAGGTCGTTTCCTTTTTCGTCGAACTCCTGTATTCTGACTGATGGCCGTACTGTTTCAACAGGGATAATGGCCTCTGTACTGGAGATAAGCGAGAAAGATGCTCCCCCGTGACATCTCGGGGAGTTGTCCGATAACTCCTTGGTACAGTAGAAAGTTTTGCTGGCCATTTTCCCTTTACTTCCCCCAACCTCTTTTATAGTCCCTCTTTTATAGCTCTGTTGGCTACCTCCACTTGTCTATTGCTCTAGGGCTGAGTCAGTGGGGCGAAGTGCGTTTTCATTCCGAAGTTGGTGATGAATTCTTGGAATCCCTCGTTCATAGACTGGGAACCATTATCGGCGCTTATCACCGTCGGTATGCCAAATCTGCGCATCATGTTCTTCCAGACAAACTTTTGTATATCTTTTTCCGGAATGGTCACTAGGGGTTCTGCCTCATCCCACTCAGTGAAGCAGTCCACTGCTATTTACACAGGACTTTACTCCTTCGGGTGTTGTTGGGAGTGGCCCGGTGAGGTCTATGCCTCATACTTCAAAGAGGCAAGGGTATTCTTTCGGGGTTATCCACTCTGAAGGCAACTTTTGGGTGCTGGTGTGTTTCTGGCGATTTTCACACCTCCTGGATGAATTGTCCTGCCCCTTTTTACCGATACATCTCTGTAACGGACTTGCGCACCATTGTCGGTATAATTCCTCCTCAATTAGGGAATACCGTCTAGAACGTCTTCGCACTTTCTGCCACTTTGTTAGGATTTTCGGGACTCTTTGGTTGCGAGATACCTCTTTGTAGGGTTTTTCCACCCTTTGTCCAAGGTTGCTATACTCAACATTGCCACGCTCGGATGGCCCAACACTTTGGTAACCACATTTGATTGCTCCGGTGGCCTCTCTTCCCTCGGGCTCCCGAGGGGCTACTTAAGCACCCTGATGTTCTACGCTCGGGGTTCTAAGGAGTTTCCACTCTAGATCTACCTTCGCTTGGTTTCCCTCGTTGGTTTCAGCATTTTCTGTTCTTGGGATTTCGGCAATGAATTTACCAGTGCCTAGGCTTTTACTGCTCTTCTAGGCTTGTACGTGATGCAGTATCCTCCGAACTCGATGCACCCTTTTGATGAACTTCCCAAATGCTCTACTCTTTTCATGATGTCGCGCAGAGGTGAGTTACTATGGACAGTGGTAGCGTGACCTTGGAAGTACAGTCATAGCCTTCTTCCTGCAAATAGCAAGGTGTAGATGGCTTTTTTGGGGTAATGGGCATATGCCCTTGTTGCCCAGGAGACGACAACTTTTCCTTGGGCAGAACTTTTTCGACGGGGAGCTCGGGGTCGTTTTGACCCTGCTTCTCCCGCAGGTTGCGTTCTGAAGGGTATGTTTCCTGTTGAGCACTCATCTTCGTTGATCTCTACTTCCGAACTCCCGTGAGTTGACGTGGGATCCTTCTCCCGACGAGGTACTGGTCAGGAGGGCCTTCGGCCCGAATTTGGCTGTGGCCATCTTCAGTCTAACTGCTGTGTCATTCCAGCCATAATAGGCCGTGGGAACTCGTGCAGGAAGGCTATGGTAGTAGTCAAAGGACGTTCATCCTCGAGCACAGAAGTCCCTGCTGCAGTTGTTCGGTTGCCGGTTGAACCTCTGGCGCGGACGGGGACCTCGGAGGTCCCTTGTACTTAGAACCCTGAGTTTTAACAACGACGACCTGGAAGTGGTTTCCCACAGACGGCACCAAATGATGCCCATCGGCATCTCCACTGTGTGTCATGGTGAATGCAGCAGGTGCTTCCGGAGGTGTAGGCGAGTTCAGATGATGGCCGGCAGCATGATCGTCGGGTGGTGTGGCGAGGCCGAGCAGGGCTTCCGGTACAAGAGAGCACCCGAAATGGGATTCCTCAGGAGGACCTACCTGAAACGCTCAGAAAACAGGGGTTAGGAGGTCCCCGGAGTCTTTTTCCGGGGAGGAGCCTCCGATGCCCAAGTCAGTGCTTTTGGAGGGGTAGAAAGAGAGCAGCAAGTACAAGAGAGTCTTGCCTGGCCATGTTTTCTCTTGAGGGCTAGTAGGAGAGGATTCAGAGCGGAGAGAGGAGAGAGATCCCCTTGCCTGTGACCATTCCCCTGGTATATATAGGAGGGGGTGAGCCCTTCAGATTGCAGCACGTGTATGGACGGATACCATTAGTACTTCTGGGCGTGGGGGGCCCCTAGCCGCCTGCAGGCTCCTCGGGCCACGAGCTGTGATAATTATAGCCCTATGTGATAGGATGTAGGTAGTAGCAGCACGTCAGAGTGTCTGCGAGGATGGCGTGTAGGGTGTACGGGCGTAACGTCAGAGGCTCCTTGATTGCTCCTGCCGTACCTCTGAGGTCCCCTTGGTTAATGTCTCACTTCGGAGTGAGGGACCTTTTCCCGGAGTCACAGTGGTTCTTCGGGGTATTCCCTAGCTCCGAAGTTAGCCCTTCGGGGGGCTTTCACCTGCAGAAGGTGGCTGGCACTTCTCCCCGAAGCTAACTCGGTCGCCCTCCCGATAGAGGTGATACAGTAGTTTCCCGAGGTTGGTATTGGCGGGCTGCCGAGGTCGAGTGCCTCAGGCATTTGGCTCCCTCATTTCCGGGGTCCTAGGTGTTCGGGGCGATAGCACTTTGGCTATCAACTTCCAATGCCCAAGTTGCTTACAATGGAAGCACTCTCTTTCCTTAGCCACACCACCAGATGGTTTTAGCACAGTTAAAGAAGAATTAGGAATGGACTTTCCTTTAGCTTTATTCTTCTTTTTGTTGGTTTTTCCTTTTCCTTTTCCCTTCTAAACCATCATAATAGGCTTAGCCTTCTTAAGGTTTTGCTTAACAGTTCTCAACATGTTGAGCAATTAGGGAGAGACTTGTCAAGATCATTCATGTTGTAGTTCATGACAAACTAACTATAGCTTTCCGACATCAATTGCAAGACTACATCAACAGCCTACTCTTTTTGAAGGGCAAATCCCAAGCTTTCAAGATTCTTAATGTAGCCAATCATTTTGAGCACATAAGGACCCATGAGACTTCCTTCATGCATTTTGCAATGAAACAATGCCTTAGATGTCTCCAACCTCTCATGCCTAGCTTACTTTTGGAAAAGCATTTTGAGATGTTTGATCATATCGAATGCCCCCAAGTTTTCATGTTGCTTCTGAAGCTCAGATTCCATGGTAATAAGCATAAGGCCAGCAACATCCAAAGCATCATCAGAATGCTTCTTGTGAGCAACCCTTTCAGCTCTTGGAGCATTGGCAGCAGGCTCAATCGAAATAGGCTGCTGTAGGATATAAGCTTTTCTTTATTGCTAGAGGACTATCCTCAAATTTTGGTACCATTTGAGAAAGTTGGTCCCACTCAGTTTTTCCTTCTCAAGGATCGATCGTAATGAAAATGTCCATATATTTTATGCCCTGGTAGTCTACAATAGTAAATATGTGGTGTAAGAGTCTTGTAATTTAATTCATTTAATAAGGATTTTTATTAAACAATGCTCCTACTATTTTACTCAAAACAATAACCCTCGATATTATTTCAGAACACCTCGGCGCTAAGGTATTCTAGTAGGCCAACATCCATATTTCACCATAACCTGAGTCAGTTCTGACTTTTCTCTCAAGTTATAGTTATTTAGGCAGACAACTCCTTCCCAATTGCATCTCATGTAGCTCTTGGATAGTTGGGTGAACAATACTTGTCCAAGCCCATCTCATGAACTTAAGCCTAACTCTATGCCTCTAAGCCCCAATCTTATTGGGAAGACTTAGTTAAGTTGGACCCAAAGTTAGTGATTTGGATATGACTATTATCCCATTGCATTTTACTAGGATGAACATAGGTACTTTTTTTGGCAAACCCACCTAATGTTGATCAAAGTCTTGACAAGTGCCAACATTTGGAAGGCATCACATTTAATGATTAATATTTTGTTTGAAAGATTTTCCATTTGATCTTACCAATTATTATCTTTGGTTGTCTTGTATATGCATCACATACAAATATAAAACATTCATCTCATGCTAACAACAAAGTAAATGTGACATGGTTATAGTCCAAACTATGCGATATTCTCAAGCGAATAAGAATATCATAAAAGCCTAAGAAAATAAAAGGGTCTTCACAAGCTCCTTCTCCTCCTTGCTTGGTTGCCTTTTTGTAGTCACCTCTTTGGAAACACCACCATGGACGATCACAATTGCACAATTACATCAATAATAGAAACCTCAAGTTACATTCAAAGGGAGTAAGGTGAGAAGAGAATGTACAATGAAAACAACAAGGAAAGGCACGAGTCGCAGGCCATATTTACAAGTACAACCAGCAAGGGCTATAACCATGCACCACGCTTCAACCACCAATTAGCATATCATGTCAAATCTCATTCAACAAAATGCATGCCAATTTAACGTGTGTTTATTAACCAGTTTTATTAATGTGGTGCTTCGCACACAATGGTCCCGTTGGCCGGTCAGCGCCCCCTGGAGTAAAAAATTGTCTTATAATTATGTTGCCCAAGATTTATTATTTTGAGCAACTAAGCACCTGAGATCTTATAATTAGGTCCGAGCCACCAAAAGTACTCTACTCAAGGGGCAAGAACATCCCTAATCTATCTCTACTAGGGTTTTGCAACTATTGCAACAATCCTAATTTAGATAGTTATCTCATACCAATCAATCTAGGGTTAATCTTATTAAGCAATATGTGTCATTTCTTCATATATCTCATATACTTTGTGAGTTTTGATTTCATGCATCATGAATAAATCTAATTCATCATGATCAAAACATCAGAACACACAACATATCATGTGATTCGACATTCAATCCCGATTTAGGGTTTCACAAGTAGCTCTGATAACACTGTTGGGTTTCAGGAGCCAAACAAATGTAGCAGAATGTAGCCAAAATCCTCTAGGATATAAGTAAAATGGGGTAAATTGGGTGCTCAAAAATTTTATACCTAATTCGGTTCAGAACTTTCACCCAACTGTTGAGTCGAATCATAAAACTTCAACAGTTGACATGTTTAAGCTCTCTATGATATCCACACGAAGCCTCTCGAGATCACCACGCCTCTACCATGTTTTGGCATATGCGTTCCTATTGCACCCGCAATGCTAGCGTGCGTCCTCCAAGGAATGGCAAGAGAAGAGTGCGACTGGAACCTTCAGAACCCAGTTGATTTCATCCTTAATGATAGTCAAAAAGCTATGGCGCTCAAAGATTTCCTGATCAGCCATTCGAAAGCCACCCTCGGTAAGGACTTAGCTCCGACATTGGGTCACAACATCGACACCACCCTTGAAAAGGTCACATGACCAACTTCGGGAAATGGTGTCTTTCACCACCTTTGGATTTACCAACTTCAGAAAAGTAGATCTACCATCCTCGATAGTGAAAAATGCTTCCCAAAGGTGACCCACTCTACCGAAGGGCCTTCCTCATTAGCCCTCGGGGAAAATCTCCCCCTGAATGGGTCTCGTACCCCGAAGGGGTCTTACAGGATACGACAAAAATGGTTAAGGAGCCTCTGACAGGGAGACCTCACACATGCCTCCACCCTCTGGCCAGAACGGCCTACGGCTAGCTGGTGACACCTACCTCCGAATGTACGGATCAGATTTGACCAAACACGTGTCATGATCTGGGCTAGCTGTGACAAATGGCTTGATTTCTCCACCCTTCTAAAATACTTGGGAGGGACCCTGGTAAGAATATTGAGGACATTCTTTACTATCTACTCTCTACTCTTTTCCGCCATTCTCAGATACTGACTTGGGCGTCAGAGGCTTTTCCCCCGAAAGTGCATTCCGGGGAGCTCCTGACCTTTTTTTTCTAAGTGTTTCAGATACTCTCCCATCGAAAGTCCTCTCTGTGGGCAAACATGTCATTCAACGAGGATGCCGCCAGGCATCACTTAGGGAGGATAAGGCAAGAGCTACAAAATTCTCACTCTATGATGTATTTATAGTGAGACTCAACACCCAAGTCTAATGCATTTCAACACCCTAATCCAATTAGGCTTAATTTTGGGCTTAATTAATGGCTCAACCTTTGGGTCAATTATTAATCCAAAATTATTATGAAAACAAAACCCAAATAGTTTGGCCCATGCACTTAAATAACCCAATTGGCTTTATGTGTTCGACCCACTAGGCTTTTATCACATTGGCAATGATCATAAATCACATTTATGATCATAATCAAATAGTGGTATCTAGCAACACATCATTGTTACCCCAGTGACAAGATAGTATGTGATTCAACTAAACTGCTATGATCATTATCCGTATATGCCATTGTGCCTTTGTCCAAGATATCAAGACCAAGCATGAGACATGGAATGTGCCACTCTCGTCTAGCCTGATCTATGGTTTCTTGATTACCGAGTAGATTAACTTAAACTAATGATATTGTATATCAACTTATCTGAGCATGACCATGCATTTTCTTAGTCTCACTCTATCAAAAGCCCCAAAGATATCACTCCCGTTACATAGGAGGGACAAATCCCATCTTGATCAAACAAAACCTTCCGCATGATATGTGACGTACCCAATGACCACCTTCATGTTCATTCATTTATGAGCAACAAAAGGAAATATCAAGGTATGATGCCTTTCTGCGTCTTCGTTGTGCAACATGGTGAGCCTCGAGCAGGAACTTCCGGTGAAAGAACGCCTGGATGAGGAGCCTCCGGTAGGAGGAGAGCTGCAAGGACTCAGAAAAGCAAGGGTTAGGAGCTCCTCGGAGTATTTTCCAGGGGAGGAGCCTCCGACGCCCAAGTCAGTACTTTGTGAGAGTAGAGAAAGGGAATAGTAAGCAGAGTCTAGCAAGAATTCCTCGTTACCTCTTTCTGGTGCTTATGAAAGCACTGTGCAAGTATTTATAGGAGGGCACAGGGAGAAGGCCGTTTGACATAGCCTGCTGAGATGGTGACACGTGTTCGGCCCGATTTAGTCTGTACCTCTGCAGAGGGCTCCTACAGCTGGCCTTAGGCCGTTCTAACTAAGGGTGCCGGCGGGGGTGCTGTGACAGGGGTGCCTATGTCAGGGGCATGTGCAAGGCTCTTGTGTCAGAGGCTCCTCAACCATTTTGTCATATGTCCACGTGGCCTTTTCGGGGGACCGAACTCCTTCTGAGTACAGAGTTCATTCGGGGAGGTGAACGCCTTTAGAGGGAGGTCCTTTGTTTGTATGAGGCACCTTCGGTTGGGCTCTTTCGAGGTCAGGCTCGGGTACCTGATGATGTCACTTCACGAGCGTACTCTGAAGGTGGCCCAAAGAGTATCTGAAGGTGGTTTTGGGCACGTGAGGTCAGCGTGGGGTCACCCTCAGGAAAGGTGGTGACCCCTTCTCACCGAAGTTGGTCCCATGAGTTTCCTGAGGGTAATGCCTATCCGGCTTGTCCGAGGGTGTTGAGGCCCTCTCTTTGCCGGGGTTTTGTCATGCCTGTTTCAACCAAAGGTGGTGCGCTGGCCAAGGGTGGTGCGCACACGCGAAGTCCTTTAGGGGGCGATAGCCCTTCGGTTATCAGATGCCCCCCCTTGGAAAATCGAAGATGTTTCTTCGGTTTGGGGAGTTTCGGGAGCCTTTTTGTGGCAAGCGATGCTTGGTCTTGTTACCATGATGGGCTTCCATCTAAAGTCTGCATCTTCGTAGGAGGGAACTCCGGCAAACTAAAGTACTCTACTGAGGTAATTCCTATGGTGTTTGAGTGGTGCCTCGGGCTCTTCCGCCGAGGTCATCGTTTGAGGCGCGTACTTCCACTGACCTTTCTGTCAGTGAATCGCTTCGTCTTCCTATGCAGATGGGCACGTCACTTTGGATAGGGTTATGTAGGTCTGCTAGTTGTCAGGGTCGTGCCCTCGTTTCTCGTGTTAGTCTACACGTGGCAGCTGATGAGTGGCGAACGATTACATCAGTTACATCGATTGTGTCTCTTTACCTTTGAGGAGCAATAATGACGACATTTCACCTGCCCCATTCGGCCTATATAAACCCTTCTTGCCCCAAGCCTTCACACTCTTTTCCTTTGCTCTTGTTTGCTCCAGAACTCTCTCTTGTCTTTCTTCTCTTTTCGGCTACGGTTTTAGTGGCGGAGCGATTTTCGGTAACCTTTCAGGACGGTGTCTAGGAATCCATACTTCGGAAAAAATTTCGGTGGGTCTTTCTTTCCGAAGTTCTTCCTTCTTTCTGAAGTCGTTTGTTCCAAAGTTTTGGCTTTTTTTTTTGAAGTCCTTTAGTTCTCTTGCTTTAGTTTTTCCAAAGCTACATTTCTTCTCTTTGAGAAATGTCAAACCTTGCTCCACTGATGATCGTCCATCCTATTCCCGAGAGTTTTCTCCCCCTTGAGTCTCATCCATGTTGCACTACTTCGGAGAAAATGAAGAAGTGGGTAGCGAAATTCTATCTCCCTACTTATGCTATCCCGAGATTACCTATCTTAGGAACGTATGGTTACATGGCCAATTCTGATGAGAACCCCGTTTATCGAGCTCAACTGAAGGCCGGTCTTCGGTACCCTCCCCCGCACGTCGTGTGTGAGTTTTGCAAGTTCCATGGGATTGCCATGAACCAGCTTCCTCCAAACTCCTATTCTTATTTCAATGCATTTCTTTGCATGTGTGGGGTTTTTAAGATAAGACCCCATTTTCTTTTCTTCATGCAATACTATAAGCTCCACCCGGTCCCGAAGGGTGGTTTCTACTTCTTGCTTCCTCGAGGATCCGGGAGCAAGAAGTTCACCTTTTCCTTCGGGATGAAGGACAACTGGCGGGGGTGGGAAAAAAAGTTCTTTTTCCTATCAGTTCCCAAAAGATGGAGCTACGTTCCGACCAAATGGGCTTTGGGGCTGTTGAAGACTGACATGGTTGACCCTCGGAAGTTGCTGAACTCTGGGCTGGTCACGGAGTTTGGTGAGTTCGACAGACGGATTCGGGCGGTTGTGGACTGGGACCCTAAGGTCCCTTTGCATTCTTTATACCCCTTTCCCATTAAGTGGGACCTTATGTCCAAAGAGGTCCTTCGGGAATTGGGGGTAATCCATGAGCATAAGTTCGACTTGAACCTGCCCGTGCCTGTTCTCCCAGGAAAGAAGGCGTGGTTGGTGATGGTTCTCCGGGCAGAGATTTCATATGAGGCTTTTTCCGAAAGTAAGCTGTCTCCCAGGCTTTGCTACCTATATTTATTTTGGACTTACACTGATGTTTTTCCCTTTTGCAAAGATGGGTAATCAATCTGCGGAGTTCTATAAGTCCCTTTTTCTCGGTCAGGCCGAAAAAGGGGAGCAGACGCGGAGAAAGGCACCTGCGAAGAGGAAGAAGACTTCTGGGGGGCCGTCAAAGGAAAAGAAAGCCAAAAGCGAACGTCCTTCCCCCTCCCCCCAAAGACGTCATGGAGGTGTAGGATTAGTCGCCTGCCCAGTCTCCTACCCACGCCGATCCACCTTCGGATCTTGCCATCCTTGGGACACCTTTGAATCTGGATGCTCTGACTGAGACTTTGGTTGAAGGTACTTCAGCTCAGGAGCTCGAGGAGAGCTGAAGAAGGAAAGGGAAAAACATTCCCGGTGAAGTCTGTGAGGCGGACGAGGCCGAGGATGCGGTCACCGGGGTTCCACCAGGTTTGTTTCTTAGTCGTTCCTCTATTAATCTTAGTGTTTTTGGTATCTTCGATCTTGTAGAGGAATGGCTAAGGAATAACATACTAATGGAACTTCGGCGTGATCTTGTAGAGGAGATGACACCTGCTCCTTACGTGGAAGTTCATGCCTGGAAGAGGGCCCTTCAGGGTAGCCATATCCAAAAGGACAAGGTGCCGAGGGAGCCCTTCTGGTCTTTCACAGAGGACATGAACTTGTTCTCCAAGGACTGCCAGTTGATGGCTCCCCAAATGGCAAAGGGTGTGCTGATGAACGCCACCTTTCAGTCGCTCACCGTCGAATGCCCGAACGAGGAGATCCCCGCGGCGAGGATGAGCGAGCACACCGCCCAGGTAGATTTCTTCCTTCTTTCATTGAGGACTTATAAAAATTTTCTTATGAGTTTTTGTTGCCCTTTGACCCTTACTCGGGGCTTTCTTTTCTGCAGCTCCTGGCATACAGCGGATATTTCCAAGCTTGGGCGGCAAAGTAGACTGAGGTCCGCCTTTCGACCGAGGATTCTTTGAAGAAGACGAAGGATTTTTGTGCGCAATACGTCCTCAAATACGGCAAATTGAACAAAATCATCAAAGAGAATGTGGAGAATCTTCGGGCCGAGCTTCGGGAGAGTAAGAAGGAGCTCCTTCTTGAATTTTCGGCCAAGGTTGAGGACCTCGGCGCAAAGTATGTTGTTCTCTCTTCGGAGAATGATGCCCTTCGGAAGGAAAGAGCAGATGACGCTGAAAACCTTACGAAGAAACTTGCTTTGAACGCCAAGCTCCAAGCCAAGGTCAATCGGTTGAAGAAGGAGGCCAAGAAGAAGAAGAAGAAGAAGAAGCTCGAGAAGGAGGTTCCTGAGCTCACCTCCGAGCTGGAGACTCTGAGTGCCGAGAAGGACCAGTTCGACTAGATGACGAAAGTATGTTATCAAGATGGTTTTTTTCTGGCTCGGCATCAAGTCCTTTCTCGGTACCCCGAACTCAACCTCTCCTTCCTGGCCACCTTGGATTTTCCCAAAGAGCCTAGGTGGATGTGGTCGAAGCCGGAGTACCTCAACCTCCCACCTGTTGTGCCCGCGCCTTCGAACGCTCCGATCCAAGAAAAGGATGCCAACGTCGAGGAGGTATCGAACACTCAGGCTCAGCAGTAGGCTTTTTCTTCTTTTTCTTGTAACCTGCTCCTTTGTACTGTTGCCCAGAGCTATGAATGAAAATTCTTTCAAAGATTTAGCTAAGTTCCCGTTCTTTTCTTTGCTCATCATTCTTCAGAAGCTTGTATGATTTTATGTATGGCGAACATCCATGTTCGAAATCATGCCTTTGGGAAGGTTCATACTGTTCTTCCCTTAATAAAATTTTTCCAGCATGTGGAACATTTTCCCGTGACATAAGGAGTGACCATTTTCACTTTTTCAAACATGTTCTGCCGAGTCTTAGGCTTTGCTAGGGAGCTAGCACCTTTGGGAAACTTTTCAAAAGTCAATATGCTAGGAGCCCATTCTAGCAACGTGACCATATTTGGTTTATAAACCATATTCGGTTGACACGTATACTTTTATTTACTGGCGATTTCGGAGAGGGGTAATCACAAGCTTTTCTTCAGAAAAAATGTCTAAGTGTAGAATTTTTTCAAAGAATCTGAATGCCAAGTGTTTCTCAACTCTACTCCTTCGGCATCGCCTAATTTGTAGACCCCTGGGCGGATTTCGTCGAGGACCAGATAAGGTCCGTCCCAGTTTGCCCGAAGTACCCCATCTGATGGCCTTCGCGGCTCGAATTCGGCCTTTCGGAGGACGAGGTCCCCCTTCTTGATTCCTTTTTTCTTCACATGCAAGTTAGTAGCATCAGCTACTCTTTGTTGAAAAGCCTTCCTCCTGAGTTCGGCCATTTCCCGGTGTTCTTCGGCGAGGTCTAATTTTGCCCTCAAGCCAAGGTTGTTTCCTCCTTCGTCGAACACCTGTATTCTTACTGAAGGCTGTATGACCTCAATGGGAATAATGGCTTTTGTACCAAACACGAGCGAGAAAGGAGTTTCTCCTGTGGCCCTTCGGGGAGTTGTGCGATAGCTCCATAGTACACTTTGGAGTTCCCTTGGCCATTCCCCCTTTGCCTCCTTTAGCCTTTTCTTCAGGCCATCTTTTATTGTCCTATTGGACACCTCGACTTGCCCATTACTTTGAGGATGGGCTACTGGGGCGAAATGTAGTTTTATGCCGAGGTTAGTTATGAATTCTCGGAACCCTTTGTCAGTAAACTGGGTACCATTGTCGGCCACTATTACCCTTGGTATGCCAAATCGGCATATGATGTTCTTCCAAATGAATTTTTGGGTATCCTTCACCGAGATTGATGCCAAAGGCTCCGCTTCGATCCACTTAGTGAAGTAGTCCACTGCAACTATGCAGAATTTCACCCCACCAGGGGTGCTTGGGAGAGGTCCGATGAGGTCAATACCCCAGACGGCGAAGGGGCAAGGGTAATTTGCTGGAGTTATTTTCTCCGAGGGTAACTTCTAGATGTTGGCGTGCCTTTGGCAATTGTCACATTTTCGGACAAATTGCCTTGCATCCTTTCTTAGGGTAGGCCAAAAGTAACCATGACGAAGTAGTACTCCGGCGAGGGCATCTGTTCCTATGTGGGAACCACATGCCCCCTCATGAACTTCTTCGAGGACTGTCCTGACATCCTTTTCACTTATTCACCTCTGCAGGGGACTTGCATACCCTTGTCTGTGTAGTTCATCCCCGATGAGGAAGTATCTCCCAGAGCGTTTTTACACTTTTGTGGCCTTGGTAGGGTCTTCGGGGAGTGCCGAAGTTGCCAGATAATTCTTGATGGAATCTTGCCATCCTTCGCCTGAGGTTGTTACGCACATTAATTCTATGCTAGGTTGCTTTAGCACCTCGGTGGGTTCCTTGGATTTGGCCAAGGGATCAGCTTGAGCATTATCCCTTCGAGGCACATTTTTTATTTGTACCGAGTCAAACTCTTTAATGAGCTCCTCGATGAGGTCATGATACTTTGCCAAGGTTGGATCCTTTGCAGCGTAATCTCCTTTCACTTGCCGGACTGCTAGCTGTGAGTCGCTGTGGGCCATAAGGTTTTTTACACCAACCTTTCTGGCCAATTTTAGTCCTGCTACGAGGGCCTCATATTTGGCGATGTTATTGGTGACATCAAAGCTGAATTTGATGGCTTTGGTGGCTTCCATACCTTTAGGCCCCCGAAGAACCACTCCAGCGCCTTGGTGCTCGGCTCCTGAGGCTCCATCGACAAAGAGTTTCCACTCTGGTTCAGTCCTTATCAGATATTTCGAGGTAGCTTCAGCATCCTCGATTTTTGGAATTTTGACGATGAAATCTACAAAGGCTTGGGCTTTTATTGCCCTTCTTGGCTCATAAGTGATGTCATATTGTCTGAGCTCGATACACCATTTTGACAGCCTTCTTGAATGCTATACTTTTTTCATTATGTCACGTAGAGGCAGGCTGCTTCGGATAATGATGGGGTGTCCTTGAAAGTAGGGTCGTAGCCTCCTACTCGTGAGTACTAAGGCGTAAATGGCTTTTTGGAGCAATGGGTACCTGACCTCGGTGCCGTGCAGGGACTTGCTTACATAATATACCGGCCACTGCCTTCCACCTTCTTCCTTCACTAAGACTGAACTCACAGCTTTTTCAGTGACGACAAGGTAGAGGAGGGGAGGCTTTCCTTCCCGAGGGTGCCGAAGTGTTGGCAGTTGGGTTAGGTAGCTTTAATGCTCATCCCAAGCTTTCTAGTATTCTTGGTTCCAAAGGTGTTCCTCGGCTCCGGAGTTACCTTCGTTCTTGGTTGCTTTAGTGAGCACCTTGAAGAATGGTCAACATCGGTCGCCAGACCTGGAAATGAACCTACTAAGGGAAGTGATTCTTCCGGTAAGCCTTTGTATATCTTTAGTGGTTGTGGGTGTTCGGAATCCTAACAAGGATTTGACCTTTTCGAGGTTGGTGTCTATTCCCCTTTCTGACACCATTAACCCGAGGAACTTACCTGCGCTCACCCAAACACGCACTTCTCGGGATTAAGGCGAATGCCGAACTCCCGAAGTCGTTGGAAGGTTTCATCTAAGTCCAAGATATGATTACTAGGCATTCTGCTCTTAACTATCATATCGTCGACATATGCTTCCATGTTCCTCCCGATCTGGGAGTCGAATACTTTATTCATCAACCTCTGATAGGTAGCCCCTACGTTTTGAAGGCCGAAGGGCATTCTAACGTAGCAGTAGGTACCAACTTCGGTGATGAAGGTGGTTTTTTCTTCATCTTCAGGGTTCATCTAGATTTTATGATACCCGCTGAAGGTATTGAGGAAACTAAGAAGACCGTATTCGGCGGTTGAATCCATTAATTGGTCTATGGTTGGCAAAAGGTAGGAGTCCTTTAGACAAGCATCATTCAGGTTCTGAAAGTCGATGCACATTTGGAGCTTTTCACTCTTTTTTTTTGTGGCAATAACGATGTTGCTGAGCCATTCGGGGTATTTAACTTCTCTTATTACCCTTGCCTCAATCAGGCACTTAACCTCGGCTTTAACGAATGAGTTCTTATGAGCCGATGGTTTCGTTTTTTTTGCCAAACCGGCTTTGCGCCAGGGCATCCTTTGAGGCTATGGTGGATTATGCTGAGGTTGACCCCAGGCATGTCTTTCGGGGAGTAGGCAAATAAATATTTGTTCATTAACAAGAAAGATACAAGCCTATCTTTGTCACATTTGGCCAATTTTTTCCCCACTCGGGTGTTCCGGCCGGGGGCCAGCTCTATATCTTCTATTTCTACTTTTTCCAACTCTTCTATTCCCTCCCCTACTGTCTCTTCACCTGTCATGACTGCTCTTCCAGTAGCTGAAGTCAGTACTTGGACCTTTGCCGGGCTTTGTCTAGCCTGGGTGAAGACTCTCCTGACTTCGGCTTGGTCAATGAAGATCTCTCCATCTCCTTCTTTAGTTGTGAAGGTGACTGTTAAGTACTTTACATCCGATCAGATGTGGAGATTGCCTTGAGTTTGCCTTCTGAGGATGGCATTGTATGATGAGGGAACATCAATGATAATGAATCTTGTCATAATGGAGGTGAACAGTTCCTCCTGACACTGAGGCGAGGTCCCTTTCAACATTAGGGGCAGATCGATGTATCCGAGGATTGGGAGCTCGGATGGCCCAACCCCAAAGGTGGGGGAATTGACTGTGTTGAGGTCGCCTTTTGAGATGCCTAATTTAGGCAGTAGGTGCGAGAAGATGACGTCGGTGTTGGAGCCGTCGTCCAGGAGTACTCTTTTGACGTCCCAACTCCCTATCCTTGCCGTGACAAGGAGTGGGTCATCATGGGGGAACTTTACTATAGACCCGTCCCTGCGAACGAGCCTGTTTGGCGAGTTCCCATACTCCATTATAGAGATTTCTCTTATCTTTCTTTTCCTCTCAGCCGAGGGTATCCCTGTAGTGATGGTTTGGATGACCCCTGCTGATGGTGGTGGATTCTTTCGAGGACTTCGGTCCTGACGTCTGTCGGAATCATAGTCCTCCTCGTCCCCCCTTCTTTGTTCTTCCTTTCTTCCTTTCGGTGAAGGTATCTGCAGGTACCGGCAAAGTTGTCCCTGCTTTATCAGAGACTCGATGTACTTCCTTAGCTGGAAACACTCTTCAGTGTCATGGCCATGATCTTGGTGGAATTGGAAAAACTTCTTCATGTTCTTCTTGTTTTCCGAAGTCATGGCCTTTGGCCTTGAAACTGTAGTCCCTTGCCTTTCTACGGCCATGAGAATGCTGGCCCTCGTGGCGTTTAGGGGAGTGAACTGTTGGGTTTTGGGAGCCAAACAGCGCAGCGGAATTTAACCGAAACCCTCCAGGATCCAAGTGAAACGGGGTAAACCGGGAGTTCGAAAATTTTCATACCTAATCTTCGGTTGAGATTGCTCACTCAACTATAGAGTCGAATCAGAAAACCTGAACAGTTGATGTGTTCAAGCTCTCTATGGTATCCACACGAGCTTCTCGGGATCACCATGCTTCCACCACATCCCGGCAGATTCATTTCTCTTATGCTTGTTTTGCTAGCTTGCGTCCTTCAAGGAATTTCAAAGAGAAGAGTGCGGCTCTTTTTGGGAGGCTAGGGAGGCTACAAATTTCTCACTAAAAGTGACTTAACTTCAGGCCTAATGGGTTTCAAAGCCCTAATCCAATTAGGATTTAATTTCGGCTTAATAATGGCTCAACTCTTTGGGCCCATTAATACTAAATTAAAGTGATAACCCAAATTATTAGCCCATGCACTCTAATAATCCAAATAGCTCTATGTGTACGACCCAAAGGCTCTTACCAAGGAATGATCATAAATGACATTTATGATCATAAGCAATTAGGTGTCTAGCATCATTGCTACCCAAGTGACAAATTGTGGTGATTGACTAAACCTTTATGATCATCCTATATGCCATTGTCCCTTGTCCAAGATATCAAGACTAAGCACGAGACATGGAATGTGTCACTCTTGTATAGCCCAGGTTTCTTGATTACCGAGTCTAACTTAAATTGATATCATATATCAACTCATCGAGCATGGCCATGCAGTTTCTAAGTCTCACTCTATCAAGGGGCCCAAATATCACTCCCATTACATAGGGGACAAATCCCATCTTGATCATACAAATCCCTCTGCATGATTGTGACATACCCAATGACCTCCTTCAAGTTCACTCAGAGCAACAAAGGGAAGTATCAAAGCTCACATGTAGGAAAAAAAGGAAACATTCTTTATGAGAATTACTACCCCATCATTAGGTTCTCCATGTAATCAATAACAAGTTCCTAACTTCCCATATGTAACAAATCTTTTATTCCAAAGCTGTCTGTTGCTTCTTCGAAGTACCTGCTTTCTAACCTTTATTAGCCTCCTAAGAGGACTAATGCTACTTCGGTCTTGCTGCCTTTCCGAGGAGCTTCTCGGGAGTTCCTAGGGAGTGTACTCTTAGGAGGTCCCCGGGAGATGCCATGGCGAGAGACCCCTTTGCCACTGTCGGTATTTATAGGGGTGCCCAGCCCGTTCAGATCATGACACGTGTTCGGTCAAATGTCCTTTGTACCTTCGAGCGTAGGGAACATGTAGCCGCTTATAGGCTCTTTGAGCCTTGGACTGAGACAGGCTGTGATAGGACTCGAACGGCGTCGGCGCGTCAGACCGCCGTTTGAGGCGGCGTGTAGCGCCTGTGGGCGACATGTCAGAGGCTCCTTAAATGCTGGTGCCATACTCCCGAGGTTCTTTGGACGAGGTCGTCCTTCGGTACGAATGCCCTCCTTCGGGAATTATGCCCGTGGTTCGGGGACTTCCCTGGTTCGGGGGTTCCGCCTTCGGGGAGGGTCTCTCCTGCTTGCGATAGCTGGTCTTTTATCCCCGAAGGCGATCCGTTCAGTCCCCCGAGGGAGCCGGCAACACCTCTAACGTTTCTGGCATTCTAGCCGAGGTCATGGGTTTGGGGCGTTCGGCTTCGCTCCTTCCGAGGTCAGTGTTAGCACCTCCTTCGGATGACGCCAGGTTTCCCACCCACATTTCTGGTAGGAAATATGTAGTTAGAGAGGCAATAGCCCTTTGGCTATCACAGGCCCCCCTCCAGAAAGCCGAAGTGGAGACTTCGGCTTGTCAGCTTTTTGGAGAAGGTCCTTTGGGGCCTTGGGCGTAATACCTATGCCGAAGATGGACCTTTTTGCCTGAAGACATAGGCTGTTCGTCCATAGCCTGTCTTTTGGTGTCTTCGAGGTAGCCTACTTCTCCCTTCTGTAGGTCTGCGTGACGTCGCGTCTTGTAACCAGGCGTGTCAGTCTGGAGCGGCGCGCCCAGGACTTAGGGGTGTCAGAAAGCGTGTCCCTCTTTCGGCGCGATGGCTGACACGTGGCAGCTTGCTATTGGCGGGGGCTGTATCGGATAGAGCAGGCGCGCCTTTTTATGCGCAATGAGCAGTTATGGCGACTGTTCGCCTTCGCGGAGTACTTATGACGCCGGTTCGCCTGCCCCCCCTCGGTCTATATATACGTCATTCCGTCATAGTCTCCTTTTGCTTCTGCTTTTGCTTTCCCCCTGCCTTCTGATTCTCTTCTATTTTTGCGGCGGTGCTGTTTGACAGAGTTTTTTCCAGTAACTTTTCCTGATAGCGTCTTCAAATCCAGACTTTGCCAAAAGATTTGGTGGGTTTTGTTTTGGTTTCCAGAGCCTTTGGATTTTAAAGCTTTACCGAAGTCATTGTTTCATTCCCCAAAGTCGTCTTTTCCTCAAAAAATGTCTTCGCCAACTGTTTTTCCTATCCCGGAATGTTGGCTTCCCCTCGCTAGTCATACTTGTTGTACGACCTTGGAAAAAATAGAAAGATGGACCAAGAAATTTTTTCTTCCTTCTTATGCCACTACCAAACTTCCTGGTCCTCAAGAGGTCAGTTTTATGAACCGTCAAAACGAGGTTACCGTCTTTCGCGCCCAACTGAAGGCCGGACTTCGGTACCCTCCATCGAGGGTGATTTGTGACTTTTTCCAATTTCATGGCATTGCTGTAAATCAACTTCCCCCCGAACTCGTACTGCTACTTTAACACCTTCCTTTGCATGTGCGGCGTTTTCAAAATAGAACCCCACTTCATTCTTTTTTTGCAGTACTATAAGCTCTATACGGTCCCGAAGGGTGGCTTCTACTTCATGCTACCTCGAGGATCGGGCAGCAAAAAGTATATGTTCACTTTCGCCACTAAGGACAGCTGGCGTGGGTGGCAACAAAAATTTTTCTTTCCCAAGATGGAGGAGGCCTGGTCGTACGTTCCGACCAATTGGGCTCGGGGAAAGTTGGAGATGGATGTCGTAAACCCGAGGATGTTGCTCACTCCTGAGTTGGCATCCAGATTCACGGACTTCGAAAGACGGATCCGAGCAGTCTCCGACTGGGATTCCGAGTTCCCTTCGCGCCACCTCTACCCCTTCCCCATCAAATGGAAATTGATGACCGAGGAGGTCCTTCGGGAGCTCGGGGTAGTGAAGGAGCATAAGACGGACCTCGAGATGCCGGCTCCTGCTATCGCTGGGATAGACTCCTGGCTGGTGCAACTCTTTCTGGAGGAAGTCACTTACGAGTCTTTTTATGAGCATAAGTTATCTCAAGTATTTTTCAGTATAAGTACTTCTCGGACTCACACTAATGTCTTTCTTTTGTTTCAGAGATGGGCGAAGAGTCTACTGACTATTACAAGTCCCTTTTCCTCGGTCAAGCCGGGAAATGAGAGCAGATGAAGAAGGTTGTATCCCGAAGACAGGAATCATATGGGGCCGGGCTGTCCTCGGTGAAACGAGCGAAGAAGAACGCGCCTCCTCCTCAGCCAGAAATTCCCGGGGAGGCTCCCGAAAAGCCCGAGGTCACTCCTGCCCCATCTACCGAGGTCGTTACCAATGTCCCTCCTCGGAGTCCTATTTCCTCGGTGACTCTTCTGGACGCCTTGGTAGAAGTTCCTTCTGCCGAGGAGCGCCGCAAGAGCAAAGGCAAGGAGATTTCTGCCGAGGAGGCCCGGGACTCCGACGACGATGTGGCCGAGGTGCCGCCAGGTTCGTTCACTTAGGCAAGCTTTGGTGCCCTTATTTTTTGAACTTTGGCGATTACTTGCCTTGATAAGTTTCTTGTTTTGCCGTACAGGGGAGCTGCTATATCCGAATTGGGCAGCCGAGCACGCCCGGAAATGAGCCCTTCGGGATGCCCATATCCCGAAGGGGAAGATCCCGAGGGAGCCTTTCTGGTCGTTTACGGAGGACATGAACTTGTACTCCGGAGGTGACTGCCCCCGAATGGCCAACCAAATCTCGCGGGGGATCCTCACCGAGGCCTCTTTTAAGGCCATTTCCGAGGCGTGCCCGAGCGACGAGTCCCTTGCTGCAAAAGTTTCCGAGCACGTTGCCCAGGTATACTTCATGTCTTTGTTTTGTTTCCTCTTGATTTCTTCTAAGTGTTTGGCTCATTTTTTGCCTTACTGACTTTGTTCTTACTACTTTGCAGCTGCTGGGGCTTACTGGCCTCCTCAGGGTTTGGGTGGCGAAGCAGGCGGTGTTCAGAGTCTCGGCCTTAGATTGCCTAGAAAAATCTAAGGCCATGTGTTCTAAATTAGCTGCCAGGAGCACGGAGATGGCCCAAGTTGCGCAGAAGGAGGTTGCTACCGTTCGGGAGGAGTTCTTGAAGAAGAAAGAAGAACTTTTAAAGGACTCATCCCAGAAGATTTCTGACCTTGGCTCCAAGGTGGCGGAGCTGACTTCGGCGAATGAGGCACTTCAAAAGGAAAAGTCAGAGTCTGAGGCTCTCCTGGCGAAGGCACTTGCTGAGAAGGCCGAGCTCTAGGCCAAGGTCGAGTCTTTGAAGAAGTAGCCGAAGAAGAAGAAGATGAAGGCACTGAAGAAAAAGGTCGCTGATCTGGAGAAGGAGCTTAATGAGCTAGGGGTCGAGAAGGAAAAGGCCGATAAAATGACCAAGGTCGGCTTTCAGGACGGCTTTTGCCTTGCTCGGCACCAAGTCCTTCAGAGCTTCCCAGATCTGGACCTCTCCTTTTTGGAGGCCCTAAACATTTCCGAGGGACCTCGATGGTCTTAGTCCAAAATTGAGCATCTCAGACTGCCCTTCTCTCTTCCGGCGCCGAAGGCAGTGGATAAGGACGCAGAAGTTGGTAGCTCCCGAGATGCCGAGATCCCATAGTCTGTAATAGGGTCCTTTGGCTTCTTTTTCCTCTTTTTGTACTTCTTCTTTTTGGCAAGCTTTCTTCTGTGTAAGCAGCTCAATCGTCAATAAAGGTTCTTTCTTTCTTTTGTAAAATTTTGGCTAAGTGTTTTGCAAGATTTTTCATTTCCCATTGTCCCGAACACATTCACTCAAGAGACTTCGGAAAATCGGATCTTTATGCTTGCAAACTTTTGTACTTAGAATTTTTTGCAAGATTTTTCATTTCCTATTGTCCCGAACACATTCGCTCAAAAGACTTTGGAAAATCAAACCTACGCTTATCCCGGCGATCACCCTCGTGAAATTCTAACTTGTACAATTTACGCTCAAGAATTTTGGCTAAGTCTTTTGTACTTAGAAAAAATTTCTTCTAACTTGTGCAATACGACTTCCCTACCAAAATCCTAAGCATAGAATTTTTTCAAGGCATTCGAATGCCATGTATTTTTTAATTCTATGCCTTCGGCGTTGCCGAGCTTGTAAACTCCTTTTCGCACTTCGGCAAGTACCAGATAGGGACCTTCCCAATTTGCGCAAAGTACCCCGTGAGATGGTCTTTGGTTTCCAAATTCAGCTTTTCGGAGAACAAGGTCCCCTTCTTTTATTCCCTTTGGCCTGGCTCGCAAGTTTATAGCTGCGGCCACTCTTTGCTGGAAAGCTTTCCTTCTCAGCTCAGCTATTTCTCTATGTTCGCCAACAAGGTCAAGCTTGGTTCTTAGGACGAGGTCATTTCCCCTTTCATCAAACACTTGCACTTGCACCGATGGTTGCACTACCTCGATTGGGATGATAGCCTCAGTTCCGAAAATGAGTGAAAACGGTGTTTCCCCTGTGGCTCTTCGGGGTGTTGTTCGGTAGCTCCACAACACATTTGGGAGCTCTCCTGGCCATTTCCCTTTTGCTTCCCCCAACCTCTTTTTCAGACCATCTTTGATAGTCCTGTTAGATACTTCTACTTGTCCATTGCTTTGGGGGTGAGCTACTGGGGCGAAGTGCATTTTTATTCCGAGGTCACTGATGAATTCTTGGAAGCCTTTGTCTATAAACTGGGACCCATTGTCGGCTACTAGTACCCTCGGTATGCCAAATCTGCATACAATGTTCTTCCATACGAACTTCTGCACATCTTTTGCTGAGATAGTTGCCAAGGGTTCTGCCTCAACCCATTTAGAGAAATAGTCTACTGCGACTACGCAGAATTTCACGCCTCCAGGCGCTGCCGGGAGTGGCCCAATGAGGTCCATGCCCCAAACTGCGAAGGGCCAGGGATAATCAGCCGAAGTCACTAATTCCGAGGGTGTCCTTTGGATATTCGCATGTCTTTGGCAATTACCACATTTCTGGACGAACTGTCTAGCGTCCTTTCTCAGGGTAGGCCAAAAGTATCCTTGGCGAAGTATCACCGCTGCCAGGGCGTCGGTTCCAATATGCGAACCACAAGCACCTTCGTGGACTTCTTCGAGGATCATTTTAGTATCCTCTTCGCCAACACACCTCTGTAGTGGATTTGCATATCCCTGCCGATATAATTCTTCTCCAATCAGGAAGAAACGGCCGGAGCGTCTTCGCAATCTTGCAGCTTCGTTGGGGTTTTCGGGGAGCATATTGGTTGTGAGATATCTTTTTATCAGATCTTTCCAACCTTTTTCCGAAGTTACTATGCTCAGCACTGTAATGCTCGGATGATCTAGCACCTCGGTGCATGTTTTTTATTTTGCCAAGCAATCTACCTCGGCATTATCTCGACGAGGCACATTTTCGATTCGTATGGTGTCGAACTCCCGAATGAGCTTCGCCACCAGTTCATGGTATTTTGCCAAGGTTGGGTCCTTCGCCCCATAGTCCCCTGCTGTTTTTCGAACTATCAGCTGGGAATCGCTGTGGGCCTTCAGGTTTCTTACACCAATTCTTCTGGCTAGGCGCAACCCTGCTATGAGAGCTTCGTACTCGGCCATATTGTTCGTGACGTTAAAGCTGAACTTGATGGCCTTCATTACTTCCAGACCTTCGGGACCTCTAATAATTACTCCGGCTCCCTGGTGTTCGGACCCCGAGGCTCCATCAATATATAAAGTCCATTCTGGCTCGCCTTCGCCAGAATCCGAATGGCTACCTTCGGTGATGGGTACTTCGGCAATGAAGTCTGCCAAAGCTTGAGCTTTTATGGCTTTCCGAGGTACATAAGTGATGTCGTGTTCGCCAAGTTCTATGCACCATTTGGAAAGCCTTCCCGAATGATCAACCTTCCTCATGACGTCCCGTAGAGGTAGACTACTTCGGACGATGATAGGGTGAGCCTGAAAATATGGTCGTAGTCTTCTTCCTGCCAGTACCAAGGCATATATAGCTTATTGTAACAAGGGGTACCTGACTTCGGCACAGTGCAGGGACTTGTTTACGTAGTAAACCAGCCATTGCTTTGACCCTTGCTCTTTCACAAGGACCGAGCTTACTGCTTTTTCTGTGACGGAGAGGTATAACACAAGGGGTTCTCCCTCGCGAGGTTGCCGTAGAGTGGGCAGGCGGGCTAAGTAGATTTTGAGTTCTTCCCAGGCCTTTTGGTAGTCCTTGTTCCAAGGATGATCATTACTTCCGAGGTTGCCCTCCTTTTTTGCTGATTTAGTGAGGACTTTGAAGAATGCTCGACACCGGTCTCCTTATCTGGAAATGAACCTGCTAAGAGAGGTTATCCTTCCAGTGAGTCTTTGTATATCTTTTATTGTGATGGGAGTTCGGAATTCGAGCAGGGCCTTAATTTTTTTTGGGTTAGCATCAATGCCTCTTTCTGATACCATGTACCCGAGAAACTTTCCCGAGGTCACGCCGAAGATGCACTTTTCGGGGTTAAGGCGGATCCTGAAGGTTCTGAGCTGGTGGAAAGTTTCCTTTAGATCTGCGATGTGGCCATTAGGCAGCTTGCTCTTGACTATTATGTCATCAACATAGACTTCCATGTTCCTCCCTATTTGATGATAAAAGACCTTGCTCATCAACCTCTGGTAGGTAGCTCCAGCATTTTGAGCCCGAAGGGCATCCTGATGTAACAATATGTTCCACCCTCTGTGATGAAGGCGGTCTTCTCCTCGTCTTCGGGCTCCATCCTTATTTGATGATATCCACTGAAGGCATCTAGGAAACTTAGGAGCCCGTATTTGGCAGTTGAGTCTACCAATTGGTCTATTGGTGGGAGAGGGTATGAGTCTTTTGGGCAAGCATCGTTCAAATTTCTGAAGTCGATGCACATTCGGAGCTTACTGCTCCCTTCTTTTGTGGCAATAACCACATTGCTTAACCACTCGGGGTACTTGACTTCCCTGATTACGTCAGCGTCCAATAGGCGCTGAACTTTGGTTTTGACAAAGTTACTTTTATGGGCTGAGATGCCCCGTTTCTTTTGCCGGACAGGTTTTGCTTCCGGACTTACTTTGAGACTATGCTGCATTACACGGGGGTCTACCCCTGGCATATCTTTCGGCGAGTAGCCAAACAGGTTTTTATTCATCAGTAAAAAGGATACAAGTTTTTTCTTGTCACCTTCGGCCAGGTTTTTCCCTATTCGGGTATTTCGGCCTGGGACAAGTTCTACCTCTTCCATTTCTTCTTTCGTGAGATCTTTTGCCTCGTCCCTCTTTGGTTTTCCAGCTGGCAAGGCCTCTGCCTCTACAGTTTGCTCGAAGTTGTTTGCTGGAGCTTTTTGTGCCTTGACGAACACTTTCCTTACTTCGCCTTGATCGATGAAAATTTCTGCGTCTCCATCCTTGGTGGCGAAGGTGACAGTTAAGTACCTTACATCAGGGCGAATGTGTAGATTTCCCTGTGTTTGTCTTCCAAGGATGGCGTTGTATGATGAAGGAACATCCATGACAATAAATTTTGTCATTGTGGAGGTGAATGATTCAGCTGTCCCATCTACTGAAGTTCCTCTCATCATTAGGGGAAGATCAATCCATCCGAGGACGGGCAGTTCGGATGGTCCTACCCCGAAAGTAGGCGAAGTGAGGGGCTTGAGGTCGGTGTTGGATATGCCCAAGTTCGGCAGTAAATGTGAGAACAGGACGTCGGCGTTTAATCCATCGTCAAGCAGCACTCTCTTGACGTCCCAGTTTCCTATCCTTACCATGACCAGAAGGGGATCGTCATGGGGGAAGATGATAGTGGTACCATCCTTGCGGGTCAGCTTCTTCGTCGGACTTTGATACTCCATCACTGCTATTTCTCTGGCCTTCATCTTTCTTTCTGAGGATAGGAGCCCCGTCGTGATTGTTTGTATTATTCCCGCGGGAGGTGGAGGGCGCCTTTTAGGACTTCGGTTCCTCCGTCTGTCGAAGTCGTAGTCCTCGTCATCTGCCTTTCCTTCTTCCTCCTTCCTCCCTTTCGGGGAAGGCATCCGCAGGTATCGCCGAAGTTGGCCTTGTTTTATCAGCGACTCTATGTATTTTTTCAATTGGAAGCAGTCTTCGGTATCGTGGCCGTGGTCGCGATGAAACTGGTAGAACTTCTTCATGTTTTTTTTGTTATCAGCGGTCATGGCCCTTGGCCGCTGAACTTGGGTCCCTTGTCTCTCCATTGTCATGAGGATGTTGGTCCTCGTGGTGTTCAGAGGTGTGAAGGTTAGGGGTTTCCTTCCCCTAGTCCTTCGAGGTCGTCCTGCTTGGTCGGTCGGATACCACGTCTACTGGCTGGACCCTTCGGCACGGGCGTGATCAGTCTTCGGTCCACCCATTCTCAGCTCTTCGGCTGTCATGTGCTGCTCCGCCCTTCGGTAGAACTCGCCAAGCGTGTCCGGAGGGTCCTTTGAAAATTCGTAGAACAGCTGTGAGTCTCTCCGAAGGCCCCGTATCATGGCGAGGATGCGTATTTCGGGCCGAAAGTCTGGGACACTTAGGGCCTCTCTGTTGAACCTTTCGACATAGTCACGGATGGTTTCTCCGTTCCTCTGCGCTATGTCGAACATCTGGACAGGCATCTTCGCCGTCGGCCGACTTCCAATGAATTGCTGTGTAAAGGCCGTGGATAGCTCCTGGAACTCCCTGATGGTCCCTGGGGCCAATGAATTGTACCACGCTGTTGCTGGTCCTGTGAGGGTTACTTCAAAACACTTGCACAAGGTAGCATCATCAGCACCGTGCATCATCATGCTGCGTTTGTACTTGGTCAGGTGAGCCTGTGGATCTGTCCGGCCATCATAAGTTTCCAGCCGAGGTACCTGGAAATCGCCTGGCATGGCTGCCTCAACCACTGTTCGGGTGAACGGGGACTCATCCCCACAGAAGGTTTCGGACAGCCTAGCCCAGACCGGCTTGCGAGCTACCTATTTCTCTACTCTCTCTAACCTTGTCAACAATTTCTCCATGAGGAGCGTGGCGCTGGGCCCTTCGTCCTGCTGCTCTGGGAAGGGTGACTGTCGATCCCTCTTTGTCGACTGGCTTCAGACCCGAGGGGATGGCGACCTCGCCTCGGGTGACGAGCTCCTTTGGCGAGGAGTCTTTGGCCGCTTGTACCCCCTTTGCCTTGCAGGCCGTGCCCCGAGAGGTATATTTTCTGTCGAGGATTCATCGTGTGGGTCCCCACTCCCCGAACTGCGATAGATTGACTTCGGGCTTTTCTCCCGAGGGCGCACTGGCGAGGGGGGCCTTTGGGCCTGAGTTGGCTGTGGCCACCTTCGGTCTATTTGCTGTGTCACCTCAGCTACAATAAAACGCTGGAAGTCCCGCAGAAAGCTCATGGTTACGACTAGAGGACGCTCTTCCTCAGGTGAGAAAGACCTTAGTAGGGTTTGCTCAGTGGCCGTTTGGACTTCAGGCGCGGACGAGGACTTCGGAAGTCCCTTGTCCTTAGAACACCGAGTCTCCACAACGGCGACCTGAGGGTGGTTTCCCACAGACAGCGCCAAATGATGCCCAACAGCACCTTCGTCATGTGACATTGTGACTTCGAGAGGGACTTCCTGAGAGGCAAAACGTTTGGTGCAAAGGTTTCCCAGAGGGGCATGCCTGAAATGCTCAGAAAAGAGGGTTAGGAGGTCCCCAGAGTGTTTTTCCGGGGAGGAGCCTCCAACGCCCAAGTCAGTGCCCTGAGTGGAGATAAAGGAGGAACACTAGGGGGAAGGTGGCCTTGCCTGTGCGTGTTTTCTCAGGGAAAGAAGGTCCGATCCCCCTTGCCAGGGCGTGTTTCTTGGTATTTATAGGGGTGCCCAACCCGTTCAGATCATGACACGTGTGCGGTCAGATGTCCTTTATACCTTCAGGCATAGGGAACATGTAGCCGCTTTGTAGGCTCCTTTGAGGTCTTGGGATCGAGACAGGCTGTGACAAGGACACGAGACGGGCGTCGGCACGTCAGACCGCCAGGCCGCCGTTTGAGGCTGGCGTGTAGCGCACTGTGGGCGACATGTAAGAGGCTCCTTAAATGCTGGTGCCATACTCCCGAGGTCCT
>SMDT01000315.1:0-183557 GCA_005392925.1 Aquilaria sinensis
TTTGCAACATCATATCTTTGGTTCAAA
Source organism: Aquilaria sinensis (assembly GCA_005392925.1). NCBI lineage: Eukaryota > Viridiplantae > Streptophyta > Magnoliopsida > Malvales > Thymelaeaceae > Aquilaria > Aquilaria sinensis. Next base: position 28 of record SMDT01000315.1, read on the forward strand.
GGATCCAAATTCAGAAATTCCAAATTCTAGCTCAACCCCTAGATGTTCTCTAGTTGTGATCAAAATTTATTTCAAATATTCCTTCTACACAGGGAGATATTAAACTTTAGGCCCAGAGTCAAAATTTTAACAACTTTTTGACCATTCTGCCCATACAATTTTTGCAAACCATGCAAAAACTTCATTCACAAGGGGAAAGCCCTCCAAGGCTATCCCATATATGTCCATTACACATAGGAATTACATTCCCTTCCTTTTAACAACTTTATGTGGCCAAAATAGAATTTACAAATAAGCAGCCCATCATTCACACTTAGGCAGCTTTGCACCACATCACTTACATAGCCAAAACATTACTCAAATGTTCACATACTTGTCTCATTTTACATACACTACATGTAAATGCATACATGCACTACAATATGGTCTTAACTAAGCCAAATATGCACTCTAGGTTACAGGAGGTCCTGAGACACAATGGACTCTAAAAACAGGATAGCTGCTGCACAACACAATAAGTACCACCATTAAAAATACCAATTGTGCTCCTAAAATCACCAAAATTTCCAGATCATAGGTAGACATATGGAAGTTCATGTACCTGAAATTTCAGATTAGAAGTCAAACCACAACGATCAGTTTGAATGTGATCTTTCTGCTGGACCTGAAATGACAGAATTGAGGGGAGTAAGTTTCATTGAGAAACTTGGTAAGGGTAACACTTAGATTCAATAGGCAATGTGACCATCATTGAAACCTACATCCAAAGACACTAAAAAAAAACACACAATGCATATATACAAGATATAGCAACCAAATGCAGAAGCCATTCACAACCAACAAACACATGAAATGTAGCAGAAACAACAATAACCATAGGTTAGTGCATAATACACACACTAAACATAACCAATTCACAATGACAGCCCTCCTCAAGCACATGCTTCAGTATTAGGAGGATTTTAACACTAGTTAGTACTACTTTTGGGCTCTAAAGAAACCCAGAAATTCATTGCCTTCACCGTGCACTTCACACTAGGTCAGAAAAACCTTAATAAGTCCAGTCCCTTCACTAAGCTTGATTCATCAAGCTCATGTGTTTACCACTTCACAAAATGGGAGAATTACAAGTGTCATAATGGCTAAAAAAACCATTATATTGTGTAATTCTCACCATAGTGATTGAAGTGTGGGGGGGTAAAAGGCATGATCAACACCTCCTTAAAAGTGTTCTAAGTTGGTAACTTGGCCCCAAGAAAAGCCTTAAGGATTGCTTGTTTGTCAAGCAACCTATGGACTTTTTTGTAAGGTTTTTGGAAATTTAGGTACTCAATTGCAAAACTCTCAAGAAAGAGACTTGGAGAGTTATCGGAAAGATATAAATGGTATGAAAGTGCTATTGGAGGACCAAATTACTCATGCAAAGACAAGTTTGGACAAAGGAAATACTAAAGGCAATAAGGACCTAAATGTCCTAGTGTAAACCTTAAGGTCTTCAACCTTTTGACTTAAGTCTAAGGGTGGAATTGTAGGGTTATCCCACCACGGGGGAGGCAGCCAAGACTTGATAATTAGTCAAAAATGTTGGGCACGTGTGTACCAATGAGTGTAAGACAAAGAAACCATAATTAGTGAGAAAGAAAATGACATAAAGCAAGGTTAAGCTTGTTAAGTGTGTTTTGTGCCCATGAGCTCATTTAAGGCCATTTAAGTGGCCAAATCACTTATCCCTCTCTCATTTTCATCCTCCCCCAGCCCAAGAACACAGCCATACTTCCTCCATAGCCACCACACCTTCAAACTTACAATTAATTGAAATTGAAGGCAAAGGAAAGCAAGAAATAGCAATTGGAAGCTACATGGTGGTAAGACTTGAGTGCACCTTAGGATCAAGCTCCAATTTTAGCATGCCCATCAAGGCAACGGTTCTCTTGCTCTCATGGGTTATTTTCTGCAATTTTCAAACATCCATGGACCTAGGGCTAAGCTTGGAAGAGAGCAATGAGCTTGATGAACCAAGCCTAGTGAGGGGAGTGCACTTATTGAATGTTTTGTGACCTAGTGTGAAGTGCACAATGATGGCAGTAAAGTGAGGGTTTCTAGAGCCCAAAAGTTAGTACTAACTACTATTAAAATCCTCCTAAGACCAAGCATTAACATGAGGAGGGCTGCAATGGTGATTTATTTAAGTTTATTATGTGTTTTATAGACTAACCTATGGTTATTGTTTGCTGCTGCATTTCATGTTTTTGTTGGTTGTGAATGGCTGCTGCATTTGGTTGCTATATCTTATATATATGCATTGTGTTTTTTTTGTTTTAGTGTCTTTGAATGCAGGTTTTAATGAGGATCACATTACCTTAAGAAACCAAGTGTTACCCTTACTAAGTTTGTCAATGAAACTTACTCTTCTCAATTCTATCATTTCAGGTCCAGCAGAAAGATCACATTCAAATGATGGCCGGGGGCCTCATCGTTTATAGTCATAGTGACTGGTGGAGGGACTTCTGGGAGGAAGAATGCCTGGTGGACTGGACAGCCCAAAGGAGAGTGCCTGAAAGCTCAGAAACAAAGGGTTAGGAGGCCCCCGGAATGTGTTTCCGGGGGGGGGGGGGGGGGGGGGGGGGGGGGGGGGGGGAGCCTCCGACGCCCAAGTCAGTGGTTGGCCAAGAAAAGGCAGAGGAAATAGCACACAAGGGCTGAAGAGTCTCGCCTGGTGATTTTCTCAGAGTCTGGGAGTGAGATCTCTGCCAACCAACCTCCTGCCAAGTATTTATTTCCTGGTATTTATAGGAGTGCCTAGCCCGTTCAAATCGCGACACGTGTTCGGTCGGATGTTTCCTGAATTTCTGGGCGTAGGGGACAGATAGCTGGTAGCAGGTTGCCTTGAGCCTTGTGCTGAGATGGGCCATGATGTGATTCTGATGGCGTCAGCGTGTCAGAGCGCCTTTTGAGGCGGCTTATGACGTCTGTGAAAGGACGTGTCAGAGGCTTCCTTAAATGCTCCTGCCGTACTCCCGAGGTCCCTGGGTGAGGTCGTCCTTTGGTACGGACAATGCCTCTTCGGGAAACAAGCCCTCAGTTCGGGGGTTCCCAGCTTCAGGGAGTTCCGCCTTCGGGGAGATCATGTTCGGCCCGCAATAGCTGGTGCCTCTTTTCCGAAGGCGATCTGTTTGCAACCTCAGGGGGCTAGTAGTATCCTCAAGTTTCCTGGCGTGACGGGCTCGGAGCTCTTCGGCTATCTCCCGAGGTGTATGATCTCACCTTTTCTCGGGTAGCGCCAGTTTCTTCTGGCCATTCTTGTGGCAGGGAGTTCGGCCAGATAGAGGCGATAGTCTTTGGCTATCACATGCCCCCCTTTGGAAAGCCGAAGTGAAGACTTCGGTTTTGCATCTCTTTCCGAGGTTGCTCTTGGGAGTTTCTTAGGAAGCTTAGCCTGTTCCGAGGATGTACCTCTTGCCCGAAGGTATGGGCTGTTCGGCCTTGGCCTGTTCTTTGGTGTCTTCGAGGTGGAGCCTGTGCCGAAGATACACCTCTTGCCCGAAAGTCATGGGCTATTTGGCCATAGCCTGTCTCTTGGTGTCCTCGAGGTGGCCTGCTCTTTGTTTCTGCAGGTCTGATGGCCAAGCGTGTCAGTCTGAGCGGCGCGTCCCAGTTTTCCAGGGATGTCAGAAGACGTGTCCCAGTTTTCAAGGGACGTTTGGAGGACGTGTCCCCCATTTTTGTGCAGCGGTTGACACATGGCGCTTTGCCATTGGAGGAGAGTTGCGTCGGTTACAGAGGGCACGCCTTTTCAGGTGCAGAGAGCAGTTACGGCGACGGTTCGCCTCCAAAGGGTACTTATGACGATGTTTCGGTTACCCACCTCTGGCTTTATAAATAGCCCATTCCATCATAAGTTCCTTTTGCTTTTTCTTCTGCTCTTTTCTCTGCTTTGCCCCTGTTCTTGCACTTTCTTGCTTTCTGTGGCGGAGCTACCTTAATCAGAGCTTTTTTCCAGCCAACTTTCACGACGGCGTCCTCAGATTTTGGCAAATCTTTTGGTGGGTTTTTGTTTTCCAGAGTGTTTTGATCCCTCTGTTCTTTTGAGTTTTTCTCTGGAAACTGTTTTCTTCCGTTTTCAAACTCATTTTCATGTCGAAAATGCCCATTCCTGAGAGCTGGCAGCCTCTTTTAGCCCATCCTTGTTGCACCACCCCTGCAAAGTTAGAGAGGTGGAAGAAAAAATTCTTTCTTCCCTCTTACGCCATTACTAGGCTGCCTCGTTCTAGCCATTATGCTTTTTCAAACCATAGTAAGGAGGTTACCGTTTTCCGAGCCCAGCTGAAGGCCGGTCTTCGGTATCCTCCCCCGAAGATGGTGTGCGAGTTCTGCAAATTTCATGGCATTGCTGTGAACCAGCTTCCCCCGAACTCGTTCTACTATTTTAACGCCTACCTCTGCATGTGTGGCATCTTCGGGATAGAACCCCATTTCATAATCTTTATGCAGTACTACAAGGTCTCTGTGGTCCCGAAGGGTGGCTTCTATTTCATGCTACCTCGGGGGTCCGGGAGCAAGAAATTCATGTTCACCTTCGCCACTAAGGATAGCTGGCGGGGGTGGCAACTGGCGGGGGTGGCAACAGAAGTTCTTCTTCCTGAAGATGGACGAGGCCTGGTCGTACGTTCTGACCAAATGGGCTCAGGGAACACTGGATGTGGACGTTGTTGACCCGAGGATGCTGCTGACCCCAGAGTTGGCTCCCGTGTTCGGGGATTTCGACGCCCGCATTCGGGCTGTCTCTGACTGGGATCCCGAGGTCTCTCCGCGCGCCCTTTACCCTTTTCCAATCAACTGGAAGTTGATGACCGAAGAGGTCCTTCGGGAACTAAAGGTGGTAAAGGAGCACAAGACTGACCTCGGGATGCCAGCTCCTGCCATCGCCGGGAAAGATTCCTGGTTGGTCAAGCTTCTTAAGGAGGAGATTTCTTTCGAAACGCTTGCCGAAAGTGAGTTATCTTCTACTCCTTTGCTGTTTTTTCCTCGGACTTACGCTGATGTTTCTCTCCTTTTTCAGAGATGGGCGACGACACTGTCGCCTATTACAAGTCCCTCTTCTCCGGCCAAGTGGAGAAGGACGATCAAACGAAGAAGGCGGCTTCCCGAAGGCGGAAGTCTACTGGCGCGGGTCCTTCGAGGAAACGGGCAAAGAGAGCTACTCAGGTTCCTCTAGAAGAAATACCCGAGGAGACTGCCGAGGAGCCTGGGACAGCCGAGGTTCCGGCGTCTGAGGCTGCTGCTTCCGAGGTTCCTCCAACCGACGTCCCTCCTCAAAGTCCTACTGCATCGCAGGCCCTCCTTGATGTAGTGGTAGAAGTACCTTCTGCCGAGGAGCGGCGCAAGCGGAAGGGTAAGGGCATTTTGGCCGAGGAGGCCGAGGACTCCGAGGACAATGTTGCCGAGGTCCCACCAGGTTTGTTTCCAGACAAAGTGTACTTCCTTTGTTTTTTCTGGAATTGCCTTTGTCTCTGACCTGTTTTTCTTTTTCGCCCTGCAGGGGAGTTACTTACCCCGAACTGGGCGGCCGAACACGCGGAGGCGAGGGCCCGTCGCGACGCCAAAGTCCCGCAAGGGAAGATACCAAAGGAGCCTTTCTGGACATTCACGGAGGACATGAACTTGTACTCCGAGGACTGTCCTGAAATGGTGAAGCAGATTTCGAAGGGGGTGCTCACCGAGGCCTCCTTCAAGGCTATAGCGGCGGCCCATCTAGGGGATAACACCCTTGCCGCAAAGATCACCGAGCATGCTGCTCAGGTATATCCTTCACAACTCTTCCCCTTCAATTTTTTCCTAAGTGTTTGGCTCTTACTGACCTTGCGTTTTATCTCCTTTGCAGCTGCTGGGGTACGCCGGCTTTCTCCGAGTTCGGGTAGCCAGGCAGACGGCATTCCGAGCTTCGGCCTCAGAGGCCCTAGAAAAGGCGAAAGCGACGTGCTCGGAATTGACCGCCAAGAACCAGCAGCTGGCAGATGCTGCGAAGGAGGAAGCTGCCACCCTTCGGGAGGAGTTCCGAAAGGAGAAGGAAGTTTTGATGGCGGACTCCTCCCTGAAGATTGCCGACCTCCGCAATCATGTGGCGGGGCTGCGCGCTGCAAACCAAGACCTTCTCCAAGACAAGGCAAAAAAAGAGAGAATATCATAGTCACACTCTTGTCTGAGAAGAAAACCCTTCAAGCCGAGGTCCAGTCTTTGAAGAAGGAGCCGAAGGGGGAGGAGCGGATAAAGGTGCTGGAAGAGGAGGTCGGGGATCTGAAGGACGAGCTTGACGACCTTGAGCTTAAGAAGAACAAGTCTGATCAAATGAACAAGGTCGCGTTTTAGGACGGCTTCTGCCTCGCTCGGCACCAGGTTCTCCAGAGGTTCCCAGGTCTGGACCTCTCTTTTCTAGAGGGTCTAAACATTCCTGGGGGACCTCGGTGGAAATGGTCCAAGATCGAACATCTGAAGCTTCCTCCAATTCCAGCGCGGAAGGTGGCGGAAAAGGGTGGACAAACGAGTGGCTCTCAGGACGCCGCGAACCCTTAGGCTTCTTTAGGGCCCCTTTTCCTTCCCTTCTTTTTTGTACTCCTTCTTCGGGCACTTCTTTATTGTAAGGCAGCTTTGCTCTTAACGGAGATTTTTTGGCTAAGTGTTTCTTCAAGTTTCTTTATTTCCATTGTCCCGAACACGTTCGCTCAAGAGACTTCGGAAAACCTGCGATCAAAGAAACTTTTTTACCTTCCTTTGTCCTGAGTACGTTTTACTCGAGAGACATTCTGGAAAGTCTGAGAAAATTTTGACTAAGTCTTTTTGCAGGCTTTTGCATTTCCAATTTTTCCCGAACATGATTGCTCAAGGGACTTTGGCAAACCTTCAGTCAAAATTTTTGTTTTTCCAGTTGTCCCGAGCATGTTTGCTCAAGGGACTTCGGAAAACCTTCAGTCAAAATTTTTGTTTTTCCAGTTGTCCCGAGCATGTTTGCTCAAGGGACTTCGGAAAAACTTTCCGCGAGATTTTTCACTTCCCATTTTCCCGAGCACGTTCGCTCAAGGGAGCTCGGGAAATTATCTCAGCGCTGGCTACGGCGAGTACTTCTGCGAGATTTTTCACTTCCCATTTTCCCGAGCACGTTCGCTCAAAGGAGCTCGGGAAATTATCTCAGCGCTGGCTACGGCGAGTACTTCTGCGAGATTTTTGTTTTCCATCTTTCCTGAGCGTGGCGGCTCAAGGGACTTTGGAAAGCCATATCTACGCTTTATCATGGCAAGCATCTTTCACGGAATATTGTTCATTCCTGCACTTAAGAAATTTTCTCAAGATACTACTATATATTTAGAACATTTTTTGTTCAACATACCTCCTCCGCTCAACCTTAAGCGTAGAATTTTTTCAAGGCGCCCGAGTGCCAATTGTTCTTCAATTCTATGCCTTCGACGTCGCCAAGCTTGTACACGCCTTTTCGTTGTTTCGGCAAGGGCCAGATAGGGTCCTTCCAAGTTTGCGCGAAGTACGCCATGGGATGGCCTTCGGGGTGCGAAGTCGGCCTTTCGGAGAACGAGGTCTCCCTTCTTGATTTCTTTTGGCCTGGCCCGTAAGTTTATAGCCACGGCCACTCTTTGCTGGTAAGCTTTTCTTCTCAGCTCGACTATTTCTCTGTGTTCGGCCACCAGATCGAGATTGGTTCTTAGGCCGAGGTCGTTACCACCTTCATCAAATACTTGCACCCGTACCGAAGGTCGAACTATCTCTATTGGGATAATGGCCTCCGTTTCGGAGATGAGTGAGAAAGGAGTTTCCCCTGTGGCTCTTCGGGGCGTCGTTTGGTAGCTCCATAATATACTTTGGAGTTCTCCTGGCCAATTCCCCTTGGCTTCCCCCAGTCTCTATTTCAGGCCATCTTTTATGGTCCTATTCGATACTTCCACCTGCCCGTTGCTTTGGGGGTGAGCTACTGGGCGAAGTGCATCTTCATTCCGAGGTCGCTGGTGAATTCTTGGAATCCTTTGTCTATGAACTGGGATCCATTATCAGCCACTAGTAAACCTGCATACGATGTTCTTCCATACGAAGTTTTGCACTTCTTTTGCCGAGATAGTTGCTAGTGGTTCTGCCTCTACCCATTTTGAGAAATAGTCCACTGCTACCACGCAGAATTTCATGCCTCCGGGTGCTGTGGGGAGTGAACCAATAAGGTCTATGCTCCAGACTTCAAAGGGCCAAGGATAGTCTGCCGAGGTTACTATTTCCGAGGGTGCCCTCTGGATTTTTGCATGTCTCTGGCAACTACCGCACTTTCGGTCGAACTGCCTTACGTCCTTTCCCAGGGTAGGCCAGGAGTAGCCTTTGGCGGAGTATCACTGCTGCAAGGGCATCAGTTCCAATGTGTGAACCATACATGCCTTCGTGAACTTCCTCAAGGACCATTTCAGTATCCTCTTCATCCACACATTTTTGCAGCGGATTCGCATATCCCTGTCGGTATAACTCTTCGCCAATCAGGAAGAATCTTCCGGAGCGTCTTCGCAGTCCTGCAGCATCGCCGGGGTCTTCGGGGAGCAAATTCTCTGCGAGGTATCTTTTGATTTGGTCTTTCCACCCTGCTCCCGAGGTCGTCATGCTTAGCACTGATGCTCGGATGGTCTAGCACCTCGGTATATATTTTTTTGACTTCGCCAAGCAATCTGCCTCAGTGTTATTCCGCCGAGGTACATTTTCGATTCGTACGGCGTCAAACTCCCGAATGAGCTTTGTTACCAACTCATGGTATTTCGCCAAGGTCGGGTCTTTCGCGCCATAGTACCCTGCCATTTGCCGGACCACCAGCTGGGAATCACTATGGGCTTTCAAGTTTCTCACGCCAATTTTTCTGGCCAGGCGTAATCCTGCTATCAGGGCCTCATACTCGGCCATGTTGTTGGTGGCGTTGAAACTGAACTTGATGGCCTTCATTACTTCTAGGCCTTCGGGGCCTCTGATAATTACTCCAGCTCCCTGGTGTTCGGATCCTGAGGCTCCATCTACGTGCAAGGTCCATTCTGGCTCACCCTCTTTTGGATCTGAATGGCTCTCCTCAGTGATGGGTATTTCGGCGATAAAATCTGCCAGTGCTTGAGCTTTTACGGCCTTCCGAGGCTCATACGTGATTTCGTGTTCGCCCAGCTCTATGCACCACTTGGAGAGCCTTCCCGAATGATCATCCCTCTTCATGACATCCCGTAGCGGCAGACTACTTCGGACGATGATGGGGTGAGCCTGAAAGTATGGTCGCAGCCTTCTCCCTGCAAGCACCAAGGCATATGTAGCTTTTTGAAGCAAAGGGTACCTGACTTCGGCGCCATGCAGGGACTTGCTGACATAGTAGACCGGCCATTGCTTTGGCCCTTCTTCTTTCACGAGGACCGAGCTCACAGCCTTTTCTGTAACGGCGAGGTAGAGTACGAGGGGCTCTCCCTCCCGAGGTTGTCACAGAGTCGGCAGGCTGGCCAGGTAGACTTTGAGTTCTTCCCAGGCCTTTTGGCAATCTTCATCCCAAGGATGATCATTCCTTCCGAGGTCGCCTTCCATTTTTGCTGCCTTTGTGAGGATTTTGAGGAAGGGTCGACACCTATCTCCGTACCTGGAAATAAAACCTGCTCAGAGAGGTTATTCTTCCGGTGAGTCTCTGCACATCTTTGACTGTGGCAGGAGTTCGGAATCTGAAGCAGAGCCTCAATCTTCTCGGGGTTAGCATCGATGCCTCTTTCGGATACCATGCACCCAAGGAATTTTCCCGAGGTCACCCCGAAGATGCACTTCTCAGGATTAAGGCGGATCCCGAAGGCTCTGAGCTTTTGGAAGGTTTCCTCTAAGTCTGCAACGTGGTAGCCGGGCAGCTTGCTCTTGATTGTCCCCATTTGGTCTTTGAAGACCTTGTTCATCAACCTCTGGTAGGTGGCTCCTGCATTTTTGAGCCCGAAGGGCATCCTGATATAGTAATATGTTCCTCCCTCGGTGATGAAGGCAGTCTTCTCTTCATCTTCGGGGTTCATCCTTATCTGATGGTAGCCACTGAGGGCGTCTAGGAAACTTAGGAGCCCATACTCAGCAGTTGAATCTACCAGTTGATCTATTGGCGGCAGAGGGTATGAGTCTTTTGGGCAAGCATCGTTTCAAGTTTCTGAAGTCGATGCACATCCGGAGTTTGCTGCTACCTTCTTTTGGGGCAATGACCACGTTGCTCAACCATTCGGGGTACTTGACCTCCCTGATAACTTCAGCATCTAGGAGACGCTGGACTTCGGTTTCGACAAAGTTGCTTTTGTGGGATGAGATGCTTCGTTTCTTTTGCCAGACAGGCCTTGCTTCCGGGCTTACTTTGAGGCTGTGCTGTATTATGCCAGGGTTTACCCCCGGCATGTCTTTTGGCAAGCAGGCAAACAGATCTTTATTTTCTAGCAAAAAGGATACAAGATTTTCCTTGTCACCTTCGGCCAAGCTCTTCCCTATTTGGGTAGATTGACCTGGGACAAGCTCTACTGCTTCCGTTTCTGCTTTGGCGAGATCTTCTTCTTTGCCTTTTTCTAGCACCTTTGCCTCCATCGTTTGCGCGAGGTTGCTCGCCGGAGTTTTTCGTGCTTTTACAAACACCTTTCTTACCTCGGCTTGGTCTAGGAAGACCTCTGCATCTCCATCCTTGGTCGCGAATGTGACAGTCAAGTACTTCACATCAGGGCGAATATGCAGGTTCCCCATTGTCTGTCTTCCAAGGATGACGTTGTACGAGGATGGGACGTTCATGACGATGAATCTCGCCCTTGTGGATGCGTACAATTCATCTGCTATGCCTACCGAAGTCCCTTTCATCGTCAACGGGAGATCGATCTATCCGAGGTCGTGGAGTTCGGATGAATGAACCCCAAAAGTGGACGAGGTGACAGGCTTTAGTTCGCTGCTGGAGATGCCCAAGCTCGGCAGCAGGTGCGAGAATAGGACGTCAGCTTTTAAGCCATCATCAAGCAACACTCTTTTGACGCCTCAGTTCCCTATCTTTGTCGTGATCAGCAGCGGATCGTTGTGGGGGAAGACGACGGTGGAGCTATCTTTGCGAGCCAGTTTCTTTGATGGACTTTTGATACTCCATGACTGCAATTTCTCTGGCTTTCCGCTTTCTTTCCGAGGATGGGAGCCCCGTGGTGATGGTTTGGATCACCCCTGCTGGAGGTGGAGGGCGCCTTTTTGGACTTCGGTTTCTCCTCCTGTCGGAGTCATAGTCCTCATCTTCAGCCCTTTCTTCCTCCATTTTGCTGCCCTTCGGGGGTTGCATCCTCAGGTATTTCCGAAGTTGGCTGTTTTATCAGCGACTCTATGTACTTCTTCAGCTGGAAGCAATCTTCGGCGTCATGGCCGTGGTCGCGGTGAAACTGGCAGAACTTCTTGGCATTTTTTTGTTATCAGCGGCCATGGCCCTTGGCCGCCGAATTAGCTTCCCCTGCCTTTCCAGCGCCATGAGAATGTTGGTCAGTGTAGTGCTCAATGGTGTGAAACTTTGGGGTTTCCTTCCCCGCATCCACCGAGGTCGTCCTGCCTGTTCGGTAGGACGCCGAGCTTGTTGAGTGGAACCTTCGGCGTCGTGATGATCAGACTTTGGCCCGGCCATCCCCAGTTCCTCGACTGTCATGTGTTGCTCTGCCCTACGGTAAAATTCTCCGAGGGTCTCTGGGGGGTCCTTTTGAGAACTCATAGAATAGCTGTGAGTCTCGCCGAAGGCCCCGTGTCATAGCAAGGATGCGGATTTCGGGCCGGAAGTCTGGGACGCTCAGAGCTTCTCTGTTGAATCTTTCGACATAGTCTCGGATGGTTTCTCCGTTCCTCTGCTCTATGTCGAACATCTGTACAGGCATCTTCGCAGTAGGTCTGCTTCCAATGAACTGCTGGGTGAAGGCTGTGGACAACTCCCGGAACTCAGTGATGGTCTCTGGGGGCAGGGAATTGTACCACGCCGTGGCTGGCCCTGTGAGGGTGACTTCGAAGCACTTGCACATGGTAGCGTCATCAGCACCGTGTATTATCATGCTCCGTCTGTACTTCGTCAGGTGGGCCTGCGGATCAGTACGGCCATCATAAATTTCCAACCGAGGTACTCTGAACTCGCCTGGCATGGCTGCCTCAACGACGGCCTGAGTGAAAGGGGAGTCATCTTCGCAGGATGTTCCCGAGGGTCTGGCCCAAACGGATTTTCTGGCCACTTGTTTTTCCACTCTGTCCAGCCGTGCTAATATCTTCTCCATGAGCACTGTGGCGCTAGGGCCTTCTTCAGGGAATGGGGATCGTCGGCGCCTCTTCGGGGGGCGAGTTCGGCGCTGAGGGGACAAGGACCTCGCCTCAGGTGACGAACTGCTTCGCTGTGAGACTCTCGGCTGCTTGGACCTGGTTTGTCCCACAGAACGTTTCCCGAGGGCCATAATTTCTGTGGATGATTCTTCGCGAGGGTCTCCATTCCCCGAACTGCGATGTGTGGGCTTGGGGCTCCTCTCCCGAGGGCGTGTCACTGAGGGGGGTCTCTGGGCCTGTGCTTGCTGTGGCCACCTTCGGCCGATCTGCTGTGTCATTTCAGACACGACCGAACGCTGAAAGTCCCTCAAGAAACTCATAGTGACTACCAGAGGGCGGTCTTCCTCGGGCGCAGAAGTCCCTGGGAGTGTTTGCTCAGCAACCGGTTGTATCTCAGGCGCGGACGGGGACCTCGGGAGTCCCTTGTCCTTAGAACGCCGAGTCTCAACGACGGCGATCTCAGAGCGGGTTCCCACAGACGGCGCCAAATGATGGCCAGGGGCCTCATCGTTTATAGTCATAGTGACTGGTGGAGGGACTTCTGGGAGGAAGAACGCCTGGTGGACTGGACAGCCCAAAGGAGAGTGCCTGAAAGCTCAGAAACAAAAGGTTAGGAGGCCCCCGGAGTGTTTTTCCGGGGGGGGGAGCCTCCGACGCCCAAGTCAGTGGTGGCTGAGAGAAAGGCAGAGAAAATAGCACAAAGGGCTGAGGAGTTTTGCCTGGTAATGGGAGCCGTATTTCGCCAGCTAACCAACCTCTTGTCTGGTACTAACTCCTGGTATTTATAGGAGTGCCTAGCCCGTTCAGATCACGACACGTGTTCGGTCGGACGTTTCTGACTTTCTGGGCATAGGAGACAGATGGTAGGTTACCTTGAGCCATGTGCTGAGACGGGCCATGATGTGATTTTGATGGCGTCAGCGTGGCAGAGCGCCTTTTGAGGCGGCTTGTGGCGTCTGTGATTGGATGTGTCAGAGGCTTCCTTAAATGCTTCCATAAATACCCCTGCCGTACTCCCGAGGTCCCTGGGTGAGGTCGTCCTTTGATACGGACAGAGCCTTTTCGGGAAACAAGCCCTCAGTTTGGGGGTTCCCAGCTACAGGGAGTTCCGCCTTCAGGGATATCGTGTTCGGCTCGCTATGTTTAGTGCCACTTTTTCAAAGGCGATCTGTTCACGACCCTGGGGGGGGGCGAGTAGTGTCCTGGCGTGCCGGGCTCGGAGCTCTTCGGCTATCTCCCGAGGTGCCTGATCACACCTTTTCTTGGGTAGCGCCAGCTTCTTCTGGCCATGACTGTGGTAGGGAGTTCGGCCAGATAGAGGCGATAGCGTTCGGCTATCACAAACTGACCATTGTGGTTTGAGTTTTAATCTAAAATTTCAAGTACATTAACTTCCATACGTCTGGAAATTTTGGTGATGTTAGGAGCATATTTGGTATTTTTAATGGTCATACTTATTGTGTTGTGCAGCAGATGTCCAGAATCCTGTTTTTGGAGTTCATTGTGTCTCAAGACCTCTTGTATCCTAGCATGCATATTTAGGTAATTTAAGACCATATTGAAGTGCATGCATGAATATACATGTAGTGTATGAAAAATAAGACAAGTATGTGAACATTTGAGTAATGTTTTGGCTATGTAAGTGATATGGTGAAAAGCTGCCTAAGTGTGAATGATGGGCTGCTTACTTGTAAATTCTGTTTTGGCCAGATAAAGTTGTTAAAATAAAGGCAATGTAATTCCTATGTGTAATGGACATGTATGGAATGGCTTTAGATGGTTTTCCCCTTGTGAATGAAGTGTTTGCACACTGATGAAATTTTGTGTGGGCAAAATGGTCATAAAGTGACCAGAATTTCGACCCTATACCTAAAGTTGAATATCTCCTTGTGTATAATGAATCTTGGTATCAAATTTTGGCTAAACCTAGAGGACATCTATAGGTTTAACTGGAAATTTTAAATTTCAGAATTTATATGCCTGTAGCCAAAGGTATGACATTGTAAAGTTGGCTGAGTTACTGTTTATTTCGTCATAATTTTGTAACCAACTTCAAAAATTCATAACTTGATCCATAGATGGGATATTGATGTAAAAAAAAATTCCTTGCTTTGCTCTAAGTCACTATTTGATAATGGAGCAAAGAAAATAGGGGGTTACGTGGCTATAATGATACAGTTTATTAGTGGAATTTACAGGTGCAGTGGTTGGTCACTAGAACTTAACAAGATTGCCTAATGTGTGGAAGCCAAAACTATGACTTGTGCTAGTGTTTTCCTTCGTAGCTTCCATAGTGTGCATAAATGTAAATATGTGTGTTATGGCTAGATCAATATGCATGTGTTTTCATAGTGCTCAAGAGGGTCACTTGAGTATGCACACTAGGGGTGTTGTTCTGATGACCTACAGGACACACCAATCCTGAGAGTTTAAATGCACAGTTTTGGCACTATAACTGGACTACCTCAGAATGGGTAACATCATGGCTGTCTTCCAAGCTTAGCCCCAGCTCCATGGTTGCTTGAAAATATAGAACACAACCCATGAGAGCAAGAGAACCCTTACCATGATGGGCATGCTGAAATTGGAGCTTGATCCTAGGTGCACTCAAGTCTTAGCACCACATAGCTTCCAATTGCTCCTTTTTACTTTCTTTTAACTTCAATTTCAATCTCGGAGGTATGGTGGCTATGGAAGAAGTGTGGCTATGTTCTTGGGGTAGAGGAGGATGAAAATGAGAGAGAAATAAGTGATTTGGCCACTTAAATGGCCTTAAATGAGCTTAAGGGCACAAAACAAACTTAACAAGCTTAGCCTTGCTTTATGTCATTTTCCTTCTCACTAATTATGGTTTCTTTGTCTTAAAACCATTGGCACAAATGTGCCCAACATTTTTGACTAATTATCACGTCTTGGCTGCCTCCCAATGGTGGGAAAACCCCACAATTCCACTCTTTGACTTAAGTCAAAGGCTTGAACACCTTAAGGTTTGCACTAAGACATTTAGGTCGTTATTGCCTTTAGTGTTTCCTTTGTCCAAACTTGTCTTCCATGAGTAATTTGATCCTCCAATATCACTTTTATACCATTCATATCCTTCCCATAACTCTCCAAGTCATTTTCTTGAGAGTTTTGCAATTGAGTACCCGAATTGCCAAAACCTTACAAAAAAATCCATAGGTTGCTTTCCAAACAAGAAATCCTTAAGGCTTTTCTTGAGTACCAAGTTACCAACTTGGAACACTTTTAAGGAGGTGTTGATCATGCTTTTTACCCCCCACACTTCAATCACTATGGTGAAAATTACACAATATAATGGTTTTTAGCCATTATGACACACTTGTAATTCTCCCATTTTGTGAGGTGGTAACACTATTGATGTAAAATAAAAAATCCTTTGTTTTCTCTAAGCCTATACTTTATAATGGATCAAAGAAAATAGGGGTTACATGGCTAAAATGATAGAGTTTATTAGTGGAAGTTACAAGTGTAGTGGCTAGTCATTAGAACTTAACAAGATTGCCTATTGTGTGGTGGCCAAAATTAAGACTTGTGCTAGTGTTTTCTTTCTTTGCTGTCATGGTGTGCATGAAATGTGAATATGTGTGTGATGGTTGGACCAATACACATGTGTTTACATAGTGCCCAAGAAGGCCACTTAGGTATGTGATGCCCAACGGCATCCTCATTGTATGACATGCTGGCCTGAATGAGAGATTGCCAGTGTGAAGATGTCTAAAACACTTAGAAGAATAAGGGTTAGGAGCTCGCTGGAGTGTGTTTTCGGGGGAGGAGCTTATGACACCTAAGTCAGTATTTGAGGGTGGAAGTAAAGAGCAAAGAACAAAGAGTAAAAAGTATCTCGCGTGTTCTTACCAAGGTCTATCCCGAGTATTTATAGGAGGGTGGAGGGAGGAGTCCATTTGACACAGCTGGCCTAGGTCATGACACTTGTTCGATCAGATTTGATCCGTACATTCAAAGGTACGCCTCTCCAACTGGCCGTAGGCTATGCTGGCCAAAGGGCAGGGGCGTGCGGGAGGTTTATCTGTCAGAGGTTCCTTAACCATTTTTGTCGTATCTCCATAAGACCCCTTCAAGGTGTGACACCCCTTTGGGCAAAGACTTTCCTCCGAGGGCTACCAGGGAATGCCCTTTGGTAAAGTTGGTCACCTCCGGGAAACTTTTTGCCAGCAGAGGATGTAGGATCTACTTTTCCAAGGTTGGTATCTTCGTAAATCCGAGGGTGGTAAGAGACACCTTTTTCCGAGGTTGGTCATGTTACCTTTCCGGGGGTGGTGTTTAAGTTTGCCCTGAAGTCAGGGCTAGGTTTTTATTGAGTGTGGTTTCGTGATAGTTGATCAGGAGATTTCGGAGGCCATAGCCCTTTGTCTATCGAATGCCCCCCTCGAGAAGCTAAAGTTGTATCTTCAACATTAAGCTTTTGCGAGCGTGGCCTGGAAATCTTTAGACGTCCCAGTTAGCGTAGCTTAACATTGACCGAGGTCACCTTCTTTGGGGTGGGTATCTCTTTGGTTCAAGATGTCTCTTTCGACCGAAGCAGTATCTTCAGGATCAAGTGGGACTCTTTACTTTTGACCCAGCTCTTCATGTTTCTGAGGTTGTATCTTCGGAGAAATATTTCCCCCTTTGAACTTTTTGTTCCCTGTTGCCCGCTAATGAATTGTCACGTTTTCTAACCAAGTAGTCACGTCACTTCGGGCTAGGCTTACATAGGTCTTCTAATGTCAAAAGGTGTGCCCTTGTTTCTCATGTCAAGTGACACGTGTTGCTAGGTGACTGGCGAACAGGTGAGTCAGTTACATTGGTTACGTCCCTTTGCCTATGAAGGGTCATTATGGTGACGGTTCGCCTACCTCCTTCGGTCTATATAAACCCTTTTTCCTTCAAAGTTTTCCACACTCTTCAACTGTCATTCCTTTTGCTCTTTAATTTCCTTTCATCTATTATTTCTCTTTGGCAGTGGTGCTAGCGGTAGAGCAATTTCCAATGAATTTGTGGTGATCTCCAAAGTTCTTTCTTTTGGTCTGAACTAGGGTTTTCTTTCTGAAGTTCTTCTTTTTTGTCTTAATTCTTTCCCCTTCGTCTTTCCGAGGTTAAGGCCTTCTATTTCTGAACATGTCTTCCTCCCAAGCTGAAGCTCGTCCCATTTCTGAGATTTGGCTCCCTCTTAACTCTTATTTGTGCTGTGCCACTTCAGAGAAAGTGAATAAGTGGTCAGCTAAATTTTTTCTTCCTTCTTATGCCATCACCAGGTTCTCTAGTCCCAATATGCCTAGCTATGCTCTTAGGATAAATGAGATTACTGTCTTTAGGGCATAACTAAAGGTAGGACTTTGGTATCTCCGCCACGCCCCGCCCCCCCCCCCCCCCCCCCCCCGAAGAGGGTTTGTGACTTTTGGCAATTTCATGCCATAGCCACGAACCAACTTCCCCCGAACTCCTACTCTTATTTTAACACTTTCCTTTGTATGTGTGGGGTCTTCAATATAGAGCCCTACTTCATCTTTTTTATGCAATATTATAAACTTCACCCTGTTCTGAAGGGTGGGTTCTACTTCTTACTCCCTCGGGGATTAGGGAGCAAAAAATTTACATTCACCTTTCGAACAAAAACTAGTTGGCAAGGGTGGCAGAAGAAATTCTTCTTTCTGAAGATGGATGAGCGGTGGAAAGACATGCCATCTAAGTGGGCTTCAGGTGTCTTGGCCATTGATGTTGTTGACTCAAGGAAGTTGTTAACCATAGAGTTGGAGTCCCAGTTTGAAGAGTTTGACAGCCGTATTCAGGCTATCGCGGATTGGGATCCCAAGGTCCCTCTGCGTTCTCTCAACCCCTTCCCCATTAGATGGAGTTCAATGGCGGAAGAGGACCTTCGGCAGCTTATAGTAATCAAGGAACGTGTCACTAATGAAGGCATGCCAAAGCCCTTAGTTGATGGGAAGAAAGCATGGTTGCTTATGATCTTTTGGGGCAAACTTACGCACTCGGCACTTAAAGAGAGTAAGCTCCTTTCCAAATTTTTTTTCTTACACATTTCTGTACTTACGTTGATGTTGTTCTTTTTGCAGAGAAGGGTGACAAATCTGTAGCCTTCTACAAGAATCTATTCCTTAACTAGCCCAAGAAAGGGAGCAGCAGAAGAAGAAAGCGTCGAAGAGGAAGAAGGTGCCGGTCGGACCATCTTTACCATTGAAGTCAAAGAAGGCCAAAGAGGACGCCCTTCTGCCTTCGCCTGACAGTGAAGTATAGGTGCTTGATCGAACTCCTATGCGGGCTGATCCGCCCTCGGAGTCGGCCATCTGCTTAACCCCTATGAGTCCCAATGCGCCTGTCGAGACATTGGGGACTTCTGTAGGGGAGCTTTCAGTTGAAAGGTTGGAGGAACGCTGAAAGAAGAAAGGCAAAGGGGTTCCCACCGAGGTCCTTGATGTTTGCGACTTCGATACAGAAGACACCAAACTACCCCCAGGTTTGTCCCTTAGCCATTCATATATGAGTTTGGGAATTTTTGGTATTTTAGACCTTGTGGATGAATGGCTAAGGGATAACGTTTTAATGGAACTTCAGCGTGATTTAACAGAGAAGCACGCCCCAGCTCCATGGGTAGAGGATCATGCTCGGTAGAGGACCATTTAGGACTAAAAAATATCGAGGGACAAGGTTCTAAGGGAGCCCTTCTGGACTTTCACGGAGGACATGGACTTGCTCTCCAAGGATAGCCAAAAGATGGCCCCTTAGATGGCGAGAGGCATTATGACTAATGCCACCTTTCAGTCCCTGACGGAGGAGTGCTGGAATAAGGAGGTCCTTGCCGTGAGGATGAGCAAACATGCTGCCCAGGTAAGCCTTAACCCTTTAGGACTTAGAACTTTTCTGAGCTTTTGTTGCTTTTGACCTACACTCAGAATCCCTCCCTTTGCAACTTTTGGCATACAGTGGATATCTTCGGGTATAGGCAGCTAAACAATGTTCGGTCTAAAGTCGATCGTAGGAGAACTTGGCCAGGGCCAAAGAATTGTTTGCTGGCTCGATCGTCAAGTATGACAAGCTTAATAAAATTGCAAAGGAGGACCTGGCCTGCCTTTGTGAAGTGGTGCTGAGGAGCCAAAATGAGCTTTGGGAAGACTTTTCTCCAAAGTGTCAGACCTCGGCTCGAGGGTGGTGGCTATGACTTCGGCTAGTGAAGTCTTCCAAAAGGAGGGGGAGGAGGCCATTGCCAATCTCACGAAGGCCTTGGGGCTCAATGTTGAACTCATAGTCGAGATCGATTGGCTAAAGAAGGAGAAGAAGAAAAAGAAAAAGAAGCTTGAAAAAGAGGTAGAGGTGCTGAAGAAGGAGTTAGAGGACTTGATGTTAGTGTTGTGCCCAAAAGCCAGTCATGAGATGATTGTATTTTTGCACATTGAGTCATGATATTTTATTAAGGCATTAATCCAGCAATTATGTTTGTTGTTTTGTTCCTGCGTAACTTAACAAACATAATTGTAACCCTAGAATAATGATATTCTTAAAAGTCCTTGGTCTAGTATTATTGTGGAGCGGGTTGCAATAATACATAACGACTAGCATATGTGGAGACTAATATGAGATATGTAGTCTACATATGGGTACAAGTTGGAGAACTTGTGTACTGGACCGACCCACCATGAGAACACTACATGGATCGTTATATGAGTGTCATAAGTGATTCCCATAGTGATCAGGGTATATGTAGTCCTTTGACCTAAGATCATCAAGGTTCCCTACATGTGAGTCACATACTTTGATACTTTCCTTTGTTGCTCGTAACTGAGTGAACTTGAAGGAGGTCATTGGGTATGTCACATATCATGCGGAGGGATTTGTATGATCAAGATGGGATTTGTCCCTCCTATGTAACGGGAGCGATATCTTCGGGCCCCTTGATAGAGTGAGACTTAGAAAATGCATGGCCATGCTCGGATGAGTTGATATGCGATATCAATGTCATCAGTTTAAGTTAGTCTACTCGGTAATCAAGAAACCAAAGATTGGGCTATACGAGAGTGACACATTCCATGTCTCGTGCTTAGTCTTGATATCTTGGACAAAGGGACAATGGCATATATCGGTGATGATCATAAAGGTATAGTCGAATCATCGACAATCTTGTCACTTGGGTAGCAATGATGTGTTGCTAGACACCGCTCATTGCTTATGATCATAAATGTGATTTATGATCATTGCCAACGTGATAAGAGCCTATTGGGTCGCACACATAGAGCATTTTGGATCATTAGAGTGCATGGGCTAATTATTTGGGTTATGGTTTCACTTTAATTTCGTATTAATAATGGGCTCAAAAGTTGAGCCATTATTAAGCCCTAAATTAAATCCTAATTGGATTAGGGCTTTGAAACCTATTAGGCCTGGAAGTTGAGTCTCACTAAAAATACAACTTTTAAGTGAGAAATTCGCAGGTCTCCTTGCCCTAGCCTCCAAAAGGGACAGCCGCACTCTTCTCTTGCAATTCCTTGGACGACGCAAGCTAGCACTGCGAGCGCAAGAGAAACGCATCTACCGAGACGTGGTGGAAGCGTGGTGATCCCGAGAGGCTCGTGTGGATACCATAGAGAGCCTGAACACGTCAACTGTTCAGGTTTTGTGATTCGACTCTACAGTTGAGTGAGAGATCTCAACCGAAAATTAGGTATGAAAATTTTTGAACACCCGGTTTACCCCGTTTCACTTGGATCCTGGAGGGTTTCGGTTAAATTCCGCTGCGCTGTTTGGCTCCCGAAACCCAACACTTGAAAGCTGAAAAGCAGAAGTCAGATGAGGCCACTAAGTCCTCCTACCAAGATGTGTTCTGCCTTGCCCATCACCAAGTCCTTTCTAAGCATCTTGACTTGGACCTTTCGTTCCTTCGAGCACTTGAATTCTTGAAGGACTAACTTCGGAATGGTCGAGAGTAGAATATCTCAATCTTCCTATTCTTCCTCCTTTGGCTACTGAAGCTAGCGCCAATAAAGATGATGCCGAAGGTGACTCCGCTG
Organism: Aquilaria sinensis; assembly: GCA_005392925.1. Classification (NCBI taxonomy): domain Eukaryota; kingdom Viridiplantae; phylum Streptophyta; class Magnoliopsida; order Malvales; family Thymelaeaceae; genus Aquilaria; species Aquilaria sinensis. Next base: position 21,399 of record SMDT01000315.1, read on the forward strand.
ATGATGCTAAGGAGCCCAAAGATGGTCAAGACAATCAATAGACCTCTTTTTTTTTTTTTTACTTTGTACTCTGTACTTTTGCTTTGTACTTTGTACTTTTGCAATGAAATGAAATTATATCCTACTTTGAAATTTTGGCTAAGTCCTTGATTGGTATGACTTCGGACATTATCTTTGTCCTTCGGTGTTTAAGCATCTTCGATGATTAAATGCCTTTGGCGATGAGTCGTGTCATCCTTTAAAGGTTTATAGCCTTAGTCTTTTTAAAGGTTTCACAACCATTTTTGGTCAGCCTTCTTTGGAAGACTTGTCCTTCAAAAATAGTTGAGTATCTTTGGGACCAACCATGTTCGGTCGACCACCTTCGGTGAAACTTCATTTTTGTGAAAAATAGTTAAGTGCCTTTGGCACCAACCATGCTCGATCGCTCACCTTTGGAAAAAATTGTACAATTTCACTCATGCACTTTCAAAAATAACCATATTCGATTTGCCTCCCTTGGCATCAACCATGTTCAGTCAATAACCTTCGGTGAAATATTGTGCAATATTACCTATGCATCTTTAGAAGCAACCACATTCAGTTTGCTACCTTCGATGTCTTTTGCACAATTCTCCACCTTCGATGTCACCAAGCTTATATACTCCTGGCTAAACTTCCTCGAGGACCAAATAAGGTCCATCCTAATTTTCTTGAAGTACTCCATGAGATGGTCTTCGGGCTTCAAATTCAACCTTTTGAATGATGAGGTCCCCTTTCTTGATTCCTTTATGCTTGACGTGCAAGTTTCTAACAACGGCTACTCTCTGCTAAAAATATTTTCTTCTAAGCTCGGCCATCTCTCTATGCTCGTCAACCATATCTAAATTGGTTCTTAAACCGAGGTGGTTCCCTTCTTCATCGAACACTTGTACTTTTACAGATGGCTGTACAACCTCGACAAGGATAATGGCCTCTATGCCGAAGATGAGTAAGAAGGGTGTCTCACCTGTGGCCTTTCTAGGAATTGTTTGATAGCTCTACAGCATGCTCGGAAGCTCTTCTGGCCATTTTCCCTTTGCTTCCTTCAACCTCTTATTCAGACCAACTTTTATCATTCTGTTAGACACTTCCACTTGTCCATTACTCTAAGGATGGGTAACTAGGGTAAAGTGCAATTTTATCCTGAGGTCGGTTGCGAATTCCCGAAAACCTTTATCGGTAAACTGGGAACCATTATCAGCTACTATCACCCTCGGTATGACAAATCTGCAAATGATGTTCTTCCAGAAAATTTTTTTTATGTCCTTTGCTGATATTGTTGCTGAAGGCTTTGCCTTGATCCACTTGGTGAAATAATCTACTATGACCACACAAAACTTCATTTCTCCTGTAGCTGTCGGGAAAGACCCAATGAGGTTAATACCCCAAACAGCGAAGCGGCAAGGGTTGTTTGCCGAAGTTATGATTTCTGAGGGTAGTATCTGGATGGGAGCATGTCTTTGGCACTTGTCGCATTTCTGGATGAACTGCCTCGCATCCTTCTTTAAGGTAGGTCAGAAATACCCTTGGTGGAGTAGTCCCCGACACGGGCATCAGTTTCGATGTGAGAACCGCAGGGCCCCTCATGGACTTCTTTGAGGACCATCTCAACGTCTTCTTCACTAACACACCTCTATAACGAACTTGCATACCCTTGTCGGTACAACTATTCTTCGATCAGGAAATATCTTTCTGAGTGCTTTTGCACTATAGCGGCTTCTAGAGCATCTTTGGGAAGTTCCGAAGTTCTGAGGTATTTCTTGATAGGGTCTTTCCACTCTATACCTGAGGCTGCTATGCACATTATTGTTGTGCTCAGCTGGCAGAGTACTTCGGTGGACTCTTTTGATTTGGCCAAAGTATCCACCTGCATATTTTCTCACCGAGGAACATTTTCTATCTGAACCCTGTCAAATTCTTGGATAAGCCTTTTTGCGAGGTCATGGTACTTTACCAAGTTCAGGTCTTTCACAACGTAGTCCCCCACCATCTATCAGACGACCAACTAAGAATCACAGTGTGCCTTTAGATTTCTCACACCAACTCTTTTTGCCAGTCGTAAGCCTACTATGAGGGCTTCAAATTCGGTGAAGTTATTGGTGACGTTAAAACCGAACTTGATGGACTTTGAAGCTTCCATTCCTTCGGCCCCCCACAGAATTACTCTAGCTCCTTCATGTTCAAAATTGGAGGCACCATAAACGAAGAGTGTCCACTCAAGTTCATCCCTATCGAGGTCCTCCGAGATATCTGTTACCACCTCACAAAAATGGGAGAATTACAAGTGTGTCATAATATACGAAAACAATTCTATTGTGTAATTCTCACCATAGTGATTGAAGTGTGGGGGGTAAAAGGCATGATCCACCTCCTTAAAAGTGTTTCAAGTTGATAACTTGGCCACCAAGAAAAGCCTAAAGGATTGCTTGTTTGTCAAGCAACCTATGGACTTTTTTGTAAGGTTTTGGAAATTCAGGTATTCAATTGCAAAACTCTTAAGAAATAGACTTGGAGAGTTATAGAAAGGATATGAATGGCATGAAAGTGCTATTGGAGGACCAAATTGCTCATGGAAGACAAGTTTGGACAAAGGAAACACTAAACGCATTAAGGACCTAAATGTCTTAGTGTAAACCTTAAGGTGTTCAAGCTTTTGACTTAAGTCTAATGGTGAATTGCGGGGTTATCCCACTGTGGGGGAGGCAACCAAGACCTGGTAATTAGTCAAAAATGTTGGGCACATGTGTACCAATGAGTTTAAGACAAAGAAATCATAATTAGTGAGAAAGAAAATGACATAAAGCAAGGTTAAGCTTGTTCAGTGTGTCTTGTGGCCTTAAGCTCATTTAAGGCCATTTAAGTGGCCAAATCACTTATCCCTCTCTCATTTTTGTCCTCCCCCAGTCCAAGAACAGAGCCATACTTCCTCCATAGCCACCATACCTTCAAACTTGCAATTGATTGAAATTGAAGGCAAAAGGAAGCAATTGGAAGCAAACTAGAGCTATTTCTTGGATACTTCAAGGATCAAGCTTGATTTTCTACCTACCCACTTTGGTAAGAGTTCACTTGCTCTTATGGACTATTTTCTGCAATTTTCAAACATCCATAGAGCTAGGGATAAGCTTGGAAGAGAGCCATGAGCTTGATGAACCAAGCTTAGTGAAGGGAGTGCACTTATTGAAGGTTTTGTGACCTAGTGTGAAGTGCACAAGGATGGCAGTGAAATGACGGTTTCTAGAGCCCACAGTTAGTACTAGCTAGTGTTAAAAACCTCCTAGGGCCAAGCATTAGCTCGAGGAAGGCTTCCATGGTGATTTATTTTTGTTTATTACATGTTTTGTGGACTAATCTATGGTTATTGTTCCTGCTGCAATTCATGTGTTTGTTTGTTGTGAATGGCTGCTGCATTTGGTTGCTATATCTTGTAGATATGCTTTGTGGTTTTTGTGTTTTAGTGTCTTTGGATGTAGGTTTCAATGAGGATCACATTACCTTAAGAAACCAAGTGCTACCCTTACTAAGTTTCTTAATGAAACTTACTCCCCTCAATTCTGTCATTTTAGGTCCAGTAGAAAGATCTCATTCAAACTAACCTTCGTGGTTTGATTTTTGATCTGAAATGTTAGGTACATGTACATCCATATGTCTAGTTATGATGTAGAAAGTTTGGTGATTTTAGGAGCACATTTGGTATTTTTAATGGTGGTACTTATTGTGTTGTGCAGCAACTGTCCAGCATCCTATTTCTGGAGTCCATTGTGTATCAAGCACTCCTGTAACCTAGGGTGCATGTTTAGATGAGTTAAGACCATATTGTAGTGCATGTATGCATGTACATGTAGTGTACGTAAAATGAGACAAGCATGTGAACATTTGAGTAATGTTTTGGCTATGTAAGTTATGTGGTGCAAAGCTGCCTAAGTGTGAATGATGGGCTGCTTACTTGTAAATTCTGTTTTGGCCACATAAAGTTGTTAAAAGTAAGGGAATATAATTCCTATGTGTAATGAACATATATGGGATAACTTTGGAGGGTTTTCCCCTTGTGAATGAAGTGGTTGCACACTTATGAAATTTTGTATAGGCAAAATGGTCATAAAGTGACCAGAATTTCGACTCTACACTTAAAGTTCTATATCTGCTTGTGTAGAAGAAATATTTGTATGAAGTTTCTACTACTCCTAAAGAACATCTATAGGTTGAACTAGGATTTAGAATATCTGAATTTTGTGCCCTATAGCCAAATATATGACGTTGCAAAATTGGCTAAGTTATTGTTCATTTGGTCAGAATTTTGTGACCAACTTCAAAAAATCATAACTTGGTCCATAGTTGGGGTATTGATGTAAAAAAAAATTATTTGTTTTTCTCTAAGCCTTGAGTTGATAATGGAGCAAATAAAATTTGGGTTGTGTAGCTATAATGATACAGTTTATTAGTGGAAGTTACAAGCACAGTGGCTGGTCACTAGAACTTAACAAGATTGCCTAATGTGTGGAAGCCAAAACTAAGACTTGTGCTAGTGTTTTCCTTATTAGCTGCCATCGTGTGCATAATTGTAAATATGTGTGTTATGGTTAGACCAATATGCATGTATTTGCATAGTGCTCAAGTGGGTCACGTGAGTATGTACACTAGGGGTGTTGTTCTGATGACTTACAGGACACACCAATCATGGGAGTTTAAATGAATAGTTTTGGCACCATAACTGGACTACCCTAGAATGGGTAACAATATCTTGGATTTTTGGTACTTCAGCAATAAAATCTGCCAATGCTTGGGCCTTTATTTCTCTTCTCGATTCATAGGTGATGCCATATTCGCCAAGCTCGATCCACCACTTTGATAGTCTTCCAGAGTGGTCTACCTTTCTCATGACATCCCTAAGAGGTAGGTTCCTTCGAACAATGATAGGATATCCTTAAAAGTAAGGCCGCAGAATTCTGCTTTCCAACACTAGAGCATAGATGGCCTTTTGTAGGAGGGGGTACCTAACGTTGGCACCATACAGGGACTTGCTTGCGTAGTACATTGGCAACAGTTTTCCTCCCTCTTCCCTTACAATTACCGACCTTATGGCCTTTTCGGTAATGGTGAGGTAGAAGACGAGAGGTTCTTTTTCCAATGGCTGCCAAAGTGTTGGCAAGTGGCCCAAGTAGCTCCTGAGTTCGGGCTAGGCCTTTTGGCAGTTTCATTCCAAGGATGTTCCTCGGATCTGAGGTTACCTTCATTCTTTGCTGCCTTGGTGAGCACTTTGAAGAATGCTCGACACCGTTCCCCATACCTGGAGATGAATCTATTGAGGCCCATGATTATCCTAGTAAGCCTTAACACATCCTTCATCATTGTAGGAGTTTGGAATCCTAGCAGGGCCTTGACCCTTTCAGGGTTGGCATCGATACCTCTTTTGAATACCACAAACTTGAGGAATTTTCCAACCGTTACCCCAAACGCACATTTCCCAGGGTTAAGATGGATCCCAAATTTGCAAAGTTGATTGAATGTTTCTTCCAAGTCTAAGATGTGACTGCCAAGCTGTTTGCTTTTGACTATCATATTGTCCACATATACTTCCATATTTCGCCCAATTTGGGAGCTGAATACCTTGTTCATTAGCCTTTGGTATGTTGCTGACATAGCTGTCCATGGTACCTACCCAGGAAGCCCTGTGAGAGCTGGTCTCACAGTGGATTGGAATTGGCTAGTTGTGTATGTGTGTGGATTAAATCCCGTGGTACTAGTTGATTATCCTAGAATATGCAATATGCATGCTCTTCATGCTTTGACTTGGTTTATTAAAACCATAAAACATTAACTCGTCCAAGTAATTCCTACACAAAAATAAGTATAAGTAGCCAAAGCAAACAAAATAAACATTTGTGTAGTTTACTACACATAACAAGTTGTGAGAACATTCGTACATAAAGTAGACTAATGCCCTCACCCAAGAGCAATCCTAGAGTAGAGCACTCCTCATAACATAGACTATGGAGGCAACTGAAAGTACTGTATAAATACAAGCCTCTACTGAGATCTCTTTGACTTAACTCCCACCTTGGATACATATCCTAGTGGCGAAAATCAAAAGTCGTTTGCCAAGTGCTACTAGGCTCTGCAGCCAAAGGAAGATACTAGTTAGTACTGTTACTTGACCAACAAGCCAACTAAATATGGCGTGGAGACTAGAATCACAAGGATTCTTAAATGCCACACCTGTACGCACAAAACAACACTACCACAATAATCCTCAACGATTACCCGGTCTAGCAACTTTAGTCTCTACATAACGTAACTAGGGAGTGAGAATTTGACAATTCTCAGTAAGGGGTCTTTAGTGTACCTGCAAGAAAATTACTAGGACTGTACATATGATGAACATATGTGAACTTGCTGTGAGCTCACACAGCATGAGGGTCTGATATATGCACATATAACTAGGCCATAAAGACCTCTCCTCAGTAGTCCTCCTCACGGTGCATCACTCCGTGCCTAGCGAGTTCTGATCACTAACCCGCTCTTAGCAAGCCGAAGCTTACTGGATGCAATCATGTAGCCTTCCCTTATTCGTTATCTAGGGGAATTATGGTGGAACTTTGTAGACTAGGTTGCGGGACTTCCTTGATGTAGACTAGATGAACAAGGTTTCGCCTTGCAACCTCGTGGATACGGCATGGCTAGGCCGAAAAGGGTTCTAAACCTCTCACCTAAGCTAATGGTAGCTAATTATGCTCATTTGCAACATAGTTTCCTTGCTTGTTGCACAAGCAACCTCAAAATTGTACAAAACTCAAGGAAACTATTATATTTTGTGGGACTTTCAGAAGTCTCGGAGTACCCCCGGAATCCTTAAACCCCTAGGCACGCTAAAAACCCCCTTAGGTCTCATTTGGATCAAGCTAGCAAAATGTGAAAATTTTGGCACTTTTGTCTGTGGTGTTGCGTTGCCACAGTTGGGGACGTTTTGTGACATTTTATTGGATTGGTGACGCGTCGCTGGGTTCGACCTGTAATTGGCAACGCGTCACCAATCTGCAGAAATGCAGAAATTGGCACATTTTGCTGCTACGAACTTTGCATGATTCCTACACGTATCAAACATGCATGGAATGCCTCCAAATTTCATACACACATAGAACATGTTGCATAGAATATAACCAACTATCACAAGCTAAGCTATGATGTCTTGTAACATCAATCCAATCCTCCCAATTCCTCTAGTCCACCACAATTCAACCAAAATCTTTAACTAATGCCATAGCTAAAACCACTCAAATTCTTCAAGCAAATTCAAGCTAATGGCATCAAAAGAACTTAAAAACTTATCTCCCTTACCTCAACTCCAAGTAACACACAAGAATCAAGCTCCCTTTCAACCAACCAAGCTCACCAAAGTTCTACACCAATTCTAATCCAAAAACAGAGCACTAATCACTAAAACTTCATTCTCTAACCAAAACCCAAGCTTCAAACTAACTAATAAACATGAATTCAATCAAGAACACATTTCTTACCTCGTTCAAAAATAGGGATGTGGAAAAATGCCTTTCCAAGTTGCAAAATCATGGTTTCAAGCTTAAAATTGGCTCCTCTAAGCTTATACACCTTGAATTGCACCTCTTGATACCAAGATCACTTGCTTCCAAGCTTAATTTGAGAGAGAAATGAGTGAGGGAAGGATGAAAACGTGCTTATGGAAGCTTCCCCCTTCTCTTTCCCTTCTTAAACCTTTACTTAGCATCAAGGTCACCAAGGTTTCAAGTTTAATGCAATTAAGCCCCCATCATTGTAACTTAGTCATTCTTGATTAAATTCTTGTCTGTTCTTTAAGTTTGAGTTAAGGTTGAAATTTAAGTTATAAAAATTCATTTCAAAACACTCGGTACCCGTCCCAGCTATTCAGGCTACAAAATTACCATTTTGCCCCTGAACTTTGTTCAGTGCTTTATTTTTCTCAGAACTTAGTGAACTTTGCTAAACTTCTCTATTCTTGCTTTGTAAACTTGAATTAAGGTTCTAAACTTAATTTAGAACACTTTACCTTCGTCAAACATGCTTCCCACTAGAAGGGCCATAACATTCTCCCCTCCATCTTGAATTTGGTCCGCTAAATTCAGCTGCAACTCCGAAAAAATAGTAGGTTATCTTTTCAGCATATCCTGCTCCGTCTCCCAGGTAGCTTCCTCCTCAGTATGGTTAGACCAAAGGATCTTTACCATCGGAATCCACATAGTCCGCAATTTCTTGACTTGCTTATCAAGTATCTGAATGGGTTTCTCCTCGTAGGTCAAGTCTTCTTGAATGGGTATCACTGAAGGATTAACTACCTGTCCCGGTTCCACTGTGCATTTTCTGAGGAGACTAATGTGAAACACGTTATGCACTTGGGATAGGTTAGGTGGTAATGCCAACCAATAAGCAACTTTCCCAATCTTCTCCAACATTTCATAGGGTCCAATATACCTAGGAGCTAACTTGCCCCTTTGCCCAAAACGGCTAACTCCTTTCATGGGTGACCCTTTCAGAAGTACGTTGTCCCCAACTTCAAAACTCAAGTCTCTTCTCCTCAAATTTGCATACTTGGTCTAGCTATCATTGGCTGCTTTAATTTTCTTCTGAATTAACTTGATCTTAGCTATGGTATCAATGATAATCTCAGGACCAATAACTGCTCTGTCTGAAGGATCTTCCCAACAATGAGGTTTCATACATCATCTTCCATACAGAGCCTCATGTGGTGCCATATCAATAACAGTTTGATGACTGTTATTATAAGCAAACTCGATCAGTGGTAGATGCTGATCCTAATCACCTTTGAAATCAATAGCACACATTTGTAACATATCCTCCAAAGTCTGTATCACCCTCTCAGATTGCCCATCAGTCTAAGGATGAAAAGCAGTACAGAGACTAACCTTGCTCCCCAATGCTTCTTGAAAAGCATTCCAAAATCATAATGTGAACCGAGAATCTCTATCGGATATAATCTGATCCGGTATACCATGGAGTCTCACAATCTCTTTAAGATACAACTAAGCTAACTTCTCCAATGTATAAGAAATCTTGATAGGTAGGAAGTGTGCCGACTTCGTTAGTCTATCAACCACTACCCATACTGCATCATGCTGACTCCGGGTATTCGGTAACCCCACTAGGAAATCCATAGTAATGGATCCCCATTTCCTCACGGGCAGAGGTAAACTCTAAAGTGTGCCTGCTGGTTTCTGATGTTCTGCTTTAACCATCTGACATGCTAAACACTTTGCCACATATCCTCCTACATCCCTTTTCAATCCTGGCCACCAAAAATGGGTCTTCAAATCTTGATACATCTTACTAACACCAAGGTGGAAATTCAAAGTGCAATTATGTGCCTCCTGTAGGACTTGTTGCCTAAGTCCATCCATATTCGGTACATAGAGATGATCTCCATAATGTAGTATTTCATCCTTGTATCTGAATTCTTTCCTCATAGTGCCAAGCTTTACTTCTCCTGAAATTTTCTTCAAAAATGGATCTTTCATATGAGCTTCTTTAACTCTGACTAACCGAGCTGACTGCACTTCCAGAACGTAGACTAGGGATTTTTCTCGACTTTGCCATAATTCATGCAAAGCTAAGAAAAAGTCCCTCAATACTCATTCAGAGGAGTCCGTAGCCTGATCCTTAGATAAGATCACTCCCGAGTACTTCTAGCTCAATGCATCTGCTACCACATTTCCTTTACCAGCACAGTACTTAATCAAACAATTATAATCTTTTATGTATTCAATCCATTGCCACTGCCTCATGTTCAGATCCTTTTGGGTAAACAGATACTTCAAACTCTTATGATCGGTGAAGATTCTGAACGACCTTCCCATCAAATAATGCCTCCACAACTTCAGTGAAAAAATTACTGCTGCTAGCTCAAGATCATGAACCGGGTAGTTCAACTCTCTTTCCTTCAACTCCATGTAAGCTTTTTCACACTTTGGTGTCCACTCAAACTTCTGAGTCTTCTTGGTCAAGGCTGTCAACGGTGTAGCTATCACAAAGAATTTCTCTATAAAATGTCTGTAGTAACCTGCCAAGCTTAAGAAACTCCTGACCTCAGTAACTGTAGTTGGTCTCTTCCACTCAACTACTACTTGAAGTTTTTCAGGATCAACTGACAAACCCTGAGCACTGATGATATGACCCAAAAACTGGATCCTCTCGTACCAAAACTCACACTTAGACAACTTTGCATAGTACTGATTATCCTTCAACACTTGCAAAACTATTCTAAGGTGCTTCTCATGCTCTGATGTAGACTGTGAATATACCAAAATGTCATCAATGAAAACTTCAACAAACTGATCCAGAAACAGCTTAAAGATCTGATTCATGGCTTCCATAAATACTACTGGAGCATTCGTCACACCAAACGGCATAACTATATATTCATAATGTCCATACCTCATCCTGAAAGCAGTTTTCGGAATATCTTCCTCCTTAACCCTGATCTGAAAGTACCCAGACTGAAGATCAATCCTGGAAAACACCTTCGCTCCCCTGAGCTTGTCGAACAGATCATCAATTCTAGGAAATGGATACTTATTCTTGATTGTCACTGCTTTCAACTTTCTATAGTCGATGCATAATCTAAAAGTTCTGTCTTTCTTCTTTACAAATAACAACGAAGCTCCCCATGGTGATACACTAGGCCTTATAAAGCCTTTCTCTAGTAGTTCCTCCAACTCTTTCTTTAACTCATCCATCTCAGGAGTTGACATCTTATACGGTGGTATTGAAATAGGTTCAACTCCTGGTTGCAGATGGATTGCAAACTCATTATCCCTTTTTGTTGGTAATCCAAGTAACTCTACTGGAAACACTTTAGGAAACTGATTCGCTACAAGAATCTTCTCAAGTTCCTCCTCTACAGCCACAACATTCAACGAATAATACTCTTCTTCACCAACTATAGGGATGGCATCCATAAGTCTAAGGTGCAAACTCTTAGCACTAGACGCCAATCCTCCTGTTCAAGTCACTCTAGCTCCTTGAGCACCAGTAATGTCGATTAAGTGATTCGCATTGTCGATTTGTGCCTTATGCTTACTTATCCAATCCATTCCCAACACTAGGTCATAAGACCTCAACTCCATCACCCACAATTCACAACAAAATTTATGGTCGCCTAACTGCAAGGGATACCTAGTAACCACTTCATTGGTTACAAGAAAATCCCTCCCTACATTCTGATGAGTCTTAACTCACCCGAGATTTCTCGCTGCAATTTAAACTTATCTACCAAGGCAGAAGATATCACTAAAAGAGTAGCTCCCGTATCAAATAGCACTATAACACTACCATTCTGAAAAGTAAAATTACCTCGAACGGCGGCTGGTTTTCTGGTCACTTGACTCGTAAGGGTGAAAACCCTCAGCTCAACTGCTGCTGCGGCTACACCAGACCAATTCCCTATGGCAAGGGGTAAAGGGGGTAAATTTCGGGGCGGACCTGACATCGGTTGAGCTCTTGGGCATTGCCTCGCCCAATGTCCTCTTTGACCACAGATACTGCAAACATCTGTCCCCAGAGTACATGGTCTTCCACCATGAAACCGTCTGCATCTTGGACATAAACCTATCTTCCTTCTCTTGGATAGATCTTGGTTTTCCACCATTGGTCGCTTCGCGGCACTCTTTCCTAAGTTGGCTGGTCCAACCTCTACCTTTTTGCTAGATGCTCTGGAATCCTGAAATTCCTTTTCTAAGGCTAATGCCTTCTGAACCACCTGGCGAAGTTCTTGATATCTACTATCGCCATATACCTCCTGAGTACAGGTTTCAAACCTTGGAAGAACGTCTTAGCTTTCAATTCATCATTGCTTATCATGTATGGAGCATACCGGATAAGAGAATTATAGCGCTGCTCATACTCCCGCACAGACATCTCTCCCTGTATCAGATTCTCAAACTGAATCCTCCTCTGATCCTGTGCAGCTTCACTAATATACTCCTATCAAAAGTTCTTCTCGAAGTCTAACCACTTGAGCACCTTTTTCTTGTGCTCTGGGCGGGTACCATTTCCCTCAACAACTCCATCACATCATCCCACCATAAACTAGCTCTTCCTCTAAAAAAGAAAGGCACTAGAGTCATCTTCGGCTCTGACTCATAACCACCACAAGTAAAAAGTCTGTTCATTCTGGACAACCAGTCCTCTGCTCTGTCGGGATCACCTGTCCCATCAAAGCTGGATGGATCAACAGTCTTAAATTTCTCCAACAATCTCATCTGATGTGGAGTGTCTCCCCTCCTTTGAGCCTCCATCACCTCTGGTTCTTCTTCCTCCTCATGAACATGATTTCTGTGTTCATGAGCCCTAGGCACTTGCTGTTGCTCAACATGCCTTTCCTGATCCTGTTTTGGGTCATTCTCCTCCTGGACAACACCTCTGTCCTTATAATCTCTAAACATCTCAGTCACAAGGGTGTTCATACCCTGTGCCACTTGGGCCATAGTCTGTGTCAACCCCTGTAATACCCCGGATATCTCATCCAGCCTTGCCACAACTGGGTCACTAGAACCTTCACCAGGTTCCCTAGTTTCCATTGAAGCTCCTGACCTAGTGTCAACCATAGCAACCTGCAACTACAGCCAGACAACATTCCCCAGATGTTGGTCAGTACTAACTTCCTACATTTGGACTTTCCAAACTAGATCTTAGTCTTAGCCCACAATATCTATGAAATAAGTCCTAAGCTCTGATACCAAAACCTGACACGACCGTCCTTGGCCCCTGCCCAGGAAGCCCTGTGAGAGCTGGTATCACGGTGGATTGCAATTGGCTAGTTGTGTATGTGTGGGGATTAAATCTCGTGATACGAGTTGATTATCCTAGAATATGCAATATGCATGCTCTTCATGCTTTGACTTGGTTTATTAAAACCATAAAACATTAACTGGGCCATGTAATTCCTACACAAAAATAAGTATAAGTAGCCAAAGCATCCAAAATCAACATTTGTGTGAGTTTACTACACATAACAACTTGTGAGAACATTCATACATAAAGTAGACTAATGCCCTCACCCAAGAGCAATCCTAGAGTAGAGGACTCCACATAACATAGAATATGGAGGCAACTGAAAGTACTGTATAAATACAAGCCTCTACTGAGATCTCTTTGACTTAACTCCCACCTTGGATACATGTCCTAGTGGCGAGTCTCAAAGGTCCTTTGCCAAGTGCTACTAGGCTCTGCAACCAAGGGAAGATACTAGTTAGTACTGTTACTTGACCAACAAGCCAACTAAATATACCATGTAGACTAGAATCACAAGGATTCTCAAATGCCGTACCTGTACGCACAAAAGAACACTACCGCGATAATCCTCAATGATTACCCGGTCCAGCAACTTCAGTCTATGCATAACATAACTAGGGAGTGAGAATTCGACAATTCTCAGTAAGGGGTCTTCAGTTTACCTGCAAGAAAATTACTAGGACTGGACATATGATGAACATATGTAAACTTGATGTGAGCTCACACAGCATGAGGGTCTGATATATGCACATATAACTAGGCCATAAAGACCTCTCCTCAATAGTCCTCCTCACGGTGCATCACTCCGTGCCTAGCGAGTTCTGATCACTAACCCGCTCCTAGCAAGCCGAAGCTTACTAGATGCAATCATGTAGCCTTCCTTTAGTCATTATCTAGGGGAATTATGCTGGAACTTTGTAGACTAGGTAGCGGGACCTCCTTGATGTAGACTAGATGAACAAGGTTTTGCCTTGCGACCTTGTGGCTACGGCACGGCTAGGCCGACAAGGGTTCTAAACCTCTCACTTGAGCTAGTGGTAGCACGGCTATGCTCATTTGCAACATAGTTTCCTTGCTTGTTGCACAAGCAACCTCAAAACTCTACAAAACTCAAGGAACCTCTTATATTTTTTGGGACTTTCGGAAGTCTCAGAGTACCCCCGGAATTCTTAAACCCCTAGGCACACTAAGAACCCCCTTAGGTCTCATTTGGATCAAGCTAGCAAAATGTGAAAATTTTGGCACTTTTGTCAGTGGTGACGCATCGCCACAATTGGGGACGTTCTGTGACATTTTACTGGATTAGCGACGCATCACTGGGGTCGACCTATAATTGGTGACGCGTCGCCAATCTGCAGAAATCCATAAATTGGCAGATTTTGCTGCTATAAACTTTGGACGATTCCTACACGTATCAAACATGCATGGAATGCCTCCAAATTTCATACACACATAGAACATGTTGCATAGAACATAACCAACTATCACAAGCTAAGCTATGATGTCTTGTAACATCAATCCAATCCTCCCAATTCCTCTAGTCCATCACAATTCAACCAAAATCTTTAACTAATGCCATAGCTAAAACCACTCGAATTCTTCAAGCAAACTCAAGCTAATGGCATCAAATGAACTTAAAAACATAGCTCCCTTACCTCAACTCCAACTAACATGCAAGACTCAAGCTCCCTTTCAACCAACCAAGCTCACCAAAGTTCTACACCAATTCCAATCCGAAAATGAAGCACTAATCACTAAAACTTCATTCTCTAACCAAAACCCAAGCTTTAAACTAACTAATAAACATGAATTCAATCAAGAACACATTTCTTACCTCGTTCAAAAACTAGGGATGTGGAAAAACACCTGTCCAAGCTTCAAAATCATGGTTTCAAGCTTGAAATTGGCTCCTCCAAGCTTATACACCTTGAATTGCACCTCTTAATACCAAGATCACTTGATTCCAAGCTTAATTTGAGAGAGAAATAAGTGAGGGAAGGATGAAAACGTGCTTATGGCAGCCTCCCCCTTCTCTTTCCCTTCTTAAACCCTTACTTAGCGTCAAGGTCACCAAGGGTTCAACTTTAATGCAATTAAGCCCCCATCATTGTAACTTAGTCATTCTTGATTAAATTCTTGTCTATTCATTAAGTTTGAGTTAAGATTGAAAGTTAACTTATAAAAATTCATTTCAAAACACTCGGGACCCATCCCGACTACTCAGGATGCAAAATTACCATTTTGCCCCTGAACTTCATTCAATGTTTTATTTTTCTCAGAACTTAGTGAACTTTGCTAAACTTCTATATTCTTTCTATGTAAACTTCAATTTAGGTTCTAAACTTAATTTAGAACACTTTACTTTCCTCAAACATTTTTCCCACTAGAAGGGCCATAACAGTTGCTCCAGCGTTTTTAAGACCGAAGGGCATTCTTACATGGCAGTAGGTACCAACTTCAGTTATGAATGCAGTTTTTTCCTCATCTTCAGGATTTATCCGAATTTGGTGATATCTGCTAAAGGCATTGAGGAAGCTAAGCAGTCCGTATTCGGTAATGGAGTCTACCAATTGGTCTATTAGGGGCAAAGGGTAGGAGTCTTTCAGGCTAGCGTCATTTATGTTTTGAAAGTCAATACACATTCGAAGCTTATCACTCCCTTCCTTAGTGGAAACAAAAACGTTACTGAGCCATTCAGGGTACTTGACCTCCCTTAGTATGCCCACCTCTGTTAACCGTTGGACTTCGGTTTTAACAAAGTTGTTCTTATGTGCCGAGAGGCTACATTTTTTCTGCTAAATAGGCTTCACCTCCAGACGCACTTTAAGGCAATGTTGGATTATACCGGGGTCCACCCCAGGCATATCATTCGAAGAGTAGGCAAAAAGATCTTTATTCATTAATAGAAGGGATACAAGCTTTTCCTTGTCACCTTCGGCCAGTTTTTTCCCTACTCGGGTACATCGGCTAGGACAAGCTTTACATCGTCTATTTTTATTTTTTTCAGAGTCACCTTTTTCTCCTCCTATTGCCTGTTCACCAACCATGCTCTTTTCTCCCGAAGTCTGCGTGTGAACATTTACTAGGCTCTGTCTTGCCTTCACGAAGACTTTCCTTACTTTGGATTGATCAATGAATATTTCAGTGTCCCCTCCTTTGTGCCGAAGGTGACCATTAGGTACTTCACATCTAGATGAATGTGAAGATTTCCTTCTGTCTGCCTTCCAGGGATGGCGTTGCATGAAGAAGTGACATCTATGATGATGAACCGCGTCATTGCTGAGCCAAATAGCTCTTTTTTGTCTTGTACTAAAGTTCCCCTTATCATCAAAGGCAGATCGATCCACCCGAGTACAGGGAGTTTGGAGGTTACGCCGAAGGTAGGGGAGGTAACATGTTTAAGATCATTCTTGGAGATGCCCAAGTTTGGCAACAAGTGGGAAAGTAGAATGTCAGCATTGGAGCCATCATTGATGAGCACTCTTTCGACGTCCTAGCTCCCTATCCTTACCATGATTAGGAGGGGTCGTCATGAGGGAACTTCACGGTAGACCCATCTTTCCAAACAAGCTTGTTCGATGGGTTTTCGAACCTTCACATTGAGATTTCTTAGGCTTTCCTTTTCCTTCAGCCGAGGGTATCCAGTGGTGATTGTTTGGATCACTCCAGCGGGAGGTGGTAGATGCTTTCTGGGACTTTGGTTACGACATCGGTTAGAATCATAGTCCTAATCTTCTCCTTTATTCTCTTCTTCCCTTTTACCTTGGGGCAGCGGCATACGCAGGTAGCGCTAAAGTTACCCCTGCTTGATTAAAGATTCAATGTACTTTCTTAGCTAGAAGCAGTCCTCGGTGTCATGCCCGTGGTCTCGGTCGAACTAGCAGAACGTTTTCATGTTCTTTTTTTTGTCTGAGGTCATGCCATTCAGTCTCTGAATCGAAGTTCCTTGTCTCTCCAAGGCTACCCATATGTTCATCCTTGTGGTGTTCAAGGGAGTGAACGACATCGGTTTCTTCCCCTTTTGTTTTCGAGGTCTACCCCCACCCTCGCTTGGGTACTAAGGTTGGTGACTCTGACCTCAAAGTGATTATGATCAGATTTTGGCCCTCCCATCCTAAGCTCTTTGGCCATCAAGTGCTGTTCCGCCCTTCGGTAAAATTTTCCAAGGGTGTTAGGGGGATCCTTGGAGAACTCGTAGAAGAGTTGTGAATCTCTCTAGAGTCCCCTAATCATGGTGAAGATGCAGATTTCAGGGCAGAAGTTGGGCACACTCAGGGCTTCTTGATTGAACCTCTCAACATAGTCTCAAATGGTCTCCCTATTCTTTGGCGCTATGTCAAACATTTGGATAGCCATTTTCGCCATCGGTCTAATTTTGATAAATTGTTGAGTGAAAGTAGCAAATAACTCCTGGAAGCCCATTATCGTCTCGGGAGCCAAGGAGTTATACCACGTAGTTGCCAAGCCTGAAAGGGTGACTTCGAAGCACTTGTAGAGGCTGGCATCATCAGCGCCGTGCAACACCATGCTACACCTATATTCTATAAGGTGAGCTTAGGGATCACTGTGCCCATCATACCTTTCCAAATGCGGTACTCAGAAGTCACTTCGCATAGGTGCCTCTACTTCTGCACGGATGAAGGGTGAATCTTCTCCAGTGAAGGTCTCCGACAACCTTGACTAGACAGGTTTTTTAGAAATTTATTTTTGCACCTTCTCTAACCTCTCTAGGATCTTCTCCATGAGGGTGGTAGTACTGTCTTCTCCTCATTGCCTAGTAGTCACTAGCAACAGAGAGCAACATTTCCTTTTTGGGGAGTAACTTCATTGGCGGTGGGATTAAGACTTCCCATATGGGGATGGACTTCACAGGAGGAAAGTCCTAGGCTCGTTTGACAATATTTCTCGAGCGTAACATCCTTTGGAGCGTATGTTCTCTATTGATGACTCATCATGAAAACCCCCGCTTCTGGAGCTCTACGAGGTAACCTTTGGCTCCTCTCTTGCCGAGTGCTAGGAAAAAGTGCCCTTCCCCCAGTAGG
This sequence comes from Aquilaria sinensis, assembly GCA_005392925.1. Lineage (NCBI taxonomy): Eukaryota > Viridiplantae > Streptophyta > Magnoliopsida > Malvales > Thymelaeaceae > Aquilaria > Aquilaria sinensis. The sequence goes on from SMDT01000315.1 coordinate 39,260, forward strand.
TGGTTTTGACCACCTTTGGTTGAGCTGTTGAGTCATTTCAGCCATGATAGAGTGCTAAAAATCTTGCAGAAAGCTCATCGGGACCGTTAGAGGACATTTGTCCTAAGGCAATGAAGTGTTAACTACAAGTTGTTCAATCGTTGTTTGAGCTTCTGCGTGGACTAAGACTTCGGGAGCCCCTTGTCCTTAGAACGTCGGGTCTCAACAACGGTGACCTGAGAATGAGTACCCACAGACGACGCTAAATGATGCCCGATGGCATCCTCATTGTATGACATGTTGGCTTGAAGGATAGACTTCCGGTGTGAAGATTTTTGAAACACTTAGAAGAATAAAGGTTAAGAGCTCCTCAGAGTGTGTTTCCGGGGGAGTAGCCTCTGACGCCTAAGTTAGTATTTGAGGGTGAAAGTAAGGAGTAAGAACAAAGAGCAAATAGTTTCTTGCGTGTTCTTACTAAGGTCCCTCCCAAGTATTTATAGGAGGGTGGAGGGAGGAGGCCGTTTGACATAAGTGGTCTAGATCATGACACAAGTTTGGTCAAATCCGATCCTTACCATTGGAGGTAGGCGTCTCCAGCTGGCCGTAGGCTATTCTGGCCAAAGGGCAGGGGCATGTGCGAGGTCTATCTGTCAAAGGCTCCTACACCATTTTTGTCGTATCTCCGTAAGACCTCTTCGGGCAAAGACTTTCCTCCGAGGGCAATCGAGGAAGGCCCTTCGGTGAAGTGGATCACATTCGGGAAACTTTTTTCCAGAAAAGGATGTACGATCTACTTTTTTTAGGTTAGTATCTTCATAAATCTGAGGGTGGTGGGAGAGACCTTTTTTCGAGGTTGATCATGTTACCTTTCTGAGGGTGGTGTTTAAGTGTGACCTAAGGTCGGGGCTAGGTTCTTACTGGGGGTGGTTTCATGACAACTAATCAGGAGATTTCGGAGGCCATAGCGCTTTGGCTATTAGTATCCACACTAAGGGTAGTGTTCTAATGTCCTACAGGACATTACCAATCCTGGTAGTCGAAATGTACAATTTTGGCACCGTAATTGGACTACCCTGGAGTAGGTAACACAAACTAGATTGGCCATGTGCTAGTCAGGGTTCACCTTAGAAAGTGTGAATCATTAGTAACACCTAGTGGCCTAGTAAGTGCAGCTAACTTGGCTTTGCCAAGTAGACTTGGACTACTCCTCCACATAGTATTCAAGGGTGGGTTATTATGTGCTTAGCCGATGACCTAGAACAGCTGGCAAGTAAAGGCTTGCAACAATGAGTTCGAGGCTAGAACTCACTAGGAAAGGACTAGGATGAAGAGGGGTCCCAAGGAACTCAAGTATATGAGCATATATCTGGCCTTAGATTGTAATGAGCTCATGGTAGATTTATGGCATTTACAGTCCAGTTTCCTATAGTATTTTCCTTTGCAGGTACCCCAAAAGACCCCTTAATAGTTATTTATGATTTTCACCTCTTAGTTTATGTGTGTAGGTTTAGCTGGTTTGGCCAACCACCTAGGTTTGGTTGTTGGGCTAGTTGGGCAGATATGAGTTATACTTGTGAGTTTATTTCTTTTGGTTTATTGGTTTGTTGTGTACTAACTATGTTGGATTTACCTTGAGCAACGGTTGATCTAGACGTATAAGGGGAAGGGTGAGTCTAAAGATACTTGAGGGCTGGAGTTGAAGTGGGTAGCGTAGTTTGGTCGTCTGAATACTTAATCATACTAAATGCCTCTAGCAACAATGGTTAGTTTTGTGTTTTGGTTTGTAATTCATGTACATAGCTGGATAATGTACAAAGGGTTGTTACTTGTAGAAAATGTGTTCTTTGGCTAGTTTTATAATTGTTTTTAAGTTCGGTACCACCACTATTTTGAATGTTTTATTTTATGTTTAAGTTTCCATGTTGAAGCTACTCATGCATTATTTAATGCTAGTATCCAGGTTAGTAAGCCTAGGTCATATGCATTAGTTTTTACCACAAGCAAATAAACCAACAATTTCAAACCAAAACCCAAGAATCCTATGCATTCCTAGCAATCTTGGGTAGCTTAGGGCTGCCACACCCTATAAGGTAAACATAAAAGACCAAGGAAATTGAGACATATATAGACATGCATATAACAACAATAAGGGTTAGCACACACATACAAGCATAGAAGCACACAAAACACAGGCACACAGCACCAGCTACACCTAAACAGCCTACGGGGCCTACCAAGCACACACATATTAACATTCCTAGAAAAAACATAAAACTCCAAACATCAAGAATCTGGGTAGGCCTAGCCCAGACCCAAGCACTAGTGCTTGCCCATTTAATAGCTAGTTAGCAATTCACATAATCACCTAAGTGATCATCGCCCCTAACAGCTTCATAGGATCATTTAACTCTTCAGTCATACCCTTAGTAGCCCATGCCAAAGCTTTGAACACCAAATGTAGTATACATTTAGACCTCCTAGGGTTGCCACATGCCAGAACTAGCTTTGCGAAGCTCAAATTCAATTTTCATCTACTCTACCATCAACAATCCTTTGCTTTGATGGAGGTTCTAACCGGAATTTGGATCCTAGTTAATGATTAGAAGCAAGCATTACATCAAGCCAACCCAAGTGGCGCTATAACTAGCTAAACCCTAGCTTTAGTAAGCCTACCTTCATGCATGAATCAAACCACTACTTTCACAAAAGATTCCTCCATTTTTACCACTCGAATATACCTCCAAAAGAGTCCTCAAGGTTCATTTAGTGCCATAACCTCTTTACTTCTTGGCCCACCTATATTTACTCTCGGGTAAGCCTACCTTCAATACACCCTCAATGCTACTTCCTTAGCTTCATTTACTAAGTCCATATGCTAGTTGCCTAGGTCCCCCATATCACAATGCCCCTTAATTACATCTAGCCATTGGCCTATTTCATATAAATCTAAGGGCACAAGAAAAAGGTGTGTAAGTTGTCAAATTTTAAGAGGAAGTTCCAACAATAATACATCAGTGATGTGGCTCAGGACCAGAGGAGCATCCATTTCCAAAATCTCACTGAATGATAGATGTCTGTAAGGGAGTATGAGTAGCACTACAATTCACACACCAATATGCACAACACATAGCCAAAAATGGTGAGCACATGGCCAAGAAATTCTTGCATGGCCTTAAGCCCATGCTCCAAACATATATGGCATTGGTGGATATTAGGAGATATTGCCAAGTGGTTTAAAAGGTTGCCATTAGAGAGAGACTTTGAGGACTTAAGGGCTCAAAGCAAGAAAATGGAAGTTGGACCATCCAACCTAGGAATGAGCATATGGATGTGTCCAATGATGTGGTAGGCTTTTGGGAGCCAAACAATGCAACAAAATTAGTAGAAACAATCCGATATCCAAGTGAAATAGGGTAAATTAGGTGTGTAGAAATTTTTATACCTAGCAAGTTGATATCTTTCTCCCAACTAGTGAGTCAAATCACAAAACTTGTATAGCATTTACCACTCATCGAGTTTGCTTATAATAATAGTCATCAAACTATTATAGGTATGGCACCATGCAAGGCTTTGTATGGAAGGCGTTGTATGACGCCCGATTGTTGGGCACACCCTGCAGACAGGGTAGTTATCGGTCCTGAAATCATGGCTGATACCACAACTAAGATCAAGTTAATCTAGAAACGGATTAAGGCAGCCAATGACCAGCAAACTAAGTATGCAAATTTGAGTAAAAGAAATTTAAGTTTTGAAGTTGGGTACAAAGTTGATAGCCGAAGGGCTCTCGCCTCTTCCAATTTATACTTCCCCAAAAGGTTTGTTCGGGGAGCCTGACGTAGCTCAAAAAGAAGCATTGCCATCGACCTCTGTAGAAGCGAAGTTGAGCACGATGAAGTAAGTACTTCGGCTGAAACGCCAGGTTATCTTAATGTGTTGCTGACTCCCTCGGGGAACCGAACATATCGCCTTTGGGAGAAAAGAACCAGCTACTGAAAGCAGGAGAGATTCTCCCCGAAGGCGGAACTCCCGAGCTAGAGAACTCCCCGAGCCACTAGCGTGATTCCTGAAGAAGGGCGTCCGAACCAAAGGGGCGACCTCGCCTAAAGGACCTCGAGAGTACGGCATGAGCATTTAATGAGCATTTAAGGAGCCTCTGACAGATCGCCCACACGCTGCCTGAAACGGCGGCCTGACACGCTGACATCATCCAAGTCCCATCTCAGCCACAAAACCAGGAGCCTACAAACGGCTACCTGTTCCCTACGCCCATAAAGCACAGAAAGAATCCGACCGAACACATGTCAGGATCCGAACGGGCCAGGTACTTCTATAAATACTGGGAAATAGGACTTGGCAAGACACCTCCATCGGCACTCTCGCACAGCAGAAAACATATACAGGCCAGATCCTATATCCATTTAGGGTCCCTACTTTACTCACTATCAGGACACTAACTTGGGCGTCGGAGGCTCCTCCCTGGAAAAACATCCCGGGGACCTCCTAATGCTTCTTTCTGAGCCTTTCAGGTATTCTCCCACCTGGGGAATCTCTCCATCAGACGTTCTCCCTCCTCGGAAACTCCCTCGGAACTCACCATGTCATTAGACAAAGATGCTTCAGGGCATCATTTGGCACCGTCTGTGGGAACCCACCCTCTGGTGGCTGTCGTTGAGACTAGGGGTTCTAAGGACAAGGCACTTCGGAAGTCCTCATCCGCGCCCGAAGTCCAACCAGCTGCCGAGCTACCCCTTCCAGGGACTTCTCTGCCGGAGGAAGAACGTCCTCTAGTCGTAACCATGAGTTTTCTGTGCGACTTGCAACGGTCCATTGTGGCCGAAGTGACACAACAAATAGACCAAATATGGACGCAACCGGCCTAGGCCCAGAAGGCTTCCTCTCCAGCACCTCCCCGGGGAAAAAGTCCTAGATCCCCCCACCGGAGTTGGGAAACCGGAGATCCACATGAGGAGTCTTCGACAAAGAACATGCCCTTCGGGGAACGGTCTAAGGAGCCAGTGGGACTTAAACAACTTAAGACCCCAAGCCGAAGGAGCCTATCGCCTGAGGCGAAATCACCGTCTCCTTGGCGGCGAAGTCCGTCCCCGAAAAGACATCAACGATCTCCCTTCCCAGAAACCTACAAGCACCAAGAAAAAGAACCTAGTGCTGTCGTCCTCATGGAGAAAATGCTGGCGAGGTTGGAAAGGGTGGAAAAACAGGTAGCCCGCAAACCTGTCTGGGCCAGACTATCTGAAACTTTCTGTGGCGATGAGTCACCGTTCACCCGAACAATAGTCGAGGTAGCCATGCCCAGTGACTTCCGGGTACCTCGGCTAGAAACGTACGATGGCCGAACAGATCCACAGGCCCATCTGACGAAGTACAAACGGAGCATGGTGTTGCACGGGGCTGACGATGCCACCCTATGCAAATGTTTCGAGGTCACCCTTGCCGGCCCTGCTACAGCATGGTACAACTCTCTGGCCCCAGGAACCATCAGAGAGTTCCAGGAGCTGTCCACTGCCTTCACCCAGCAGTTTATTGGAAGTCGTCCTACGGCGAAGATGCCAGTACAGATGTTCGACATAGCACAGAGGAACGGGGAAACCATCCGTGACTATGTCAAAAGATTTAACAGAGAGGCCCTAAGTGTTCCAGACTTTCAGCCAGAAATACGCATCCTCGCCATGATACGGGGCCTTCGGAGGGACTCGCAGCTGTTTTATGAGTTTTCCAAAGACCCCCCGGACACGCTCGGCAAATTTTTTCGAAGGGCCGAGCAGCATATGACAGCCGAAGAGCTAAGAATGGGGGGGCCGAAGAACGATCATTCCCGCCCCGAAGGATCAAGCCAGCAAGCCAAGTATCCGACAGAGCAAACAGGACGACCTCGGAGGTTCAGGGGAAGGAAGCCTCCTCCGAACTTTACACCCCTGAACACCACAAGGACCAACATCCTCATGACAATGGAGAAACAGGGGTCCCAGATTCAGCGACCAAAGGCGATGACCGCTGACAACAAAAAGAATATGAAGAAGTTCTGTCAGTTTCATCGCGACCACGGTCACGACACCGAAGACTGCTTCCAGTTGAAAAAGTATATCGAGTCGCTGATTAAGCAAGGCCAACTTCGGCGCTATCTGCGAATGCCTTCGCCGAAGGCAAGAAGAGAGGAGGAAGGAAAGGCTGATGAAGAGGAGTATGACTCTGACAGGAGGAGAAACCGAAGTCCAAAAAAGCGCCTCCCACCTTCGGCGGGGGTAATACAAACCATCACCACTGGACTGCCGTCCTCGGGAAGAAAGAGGAAAGCTAGGGAAATAGCAATGATGGAGTACCAAAGCCCATCAAAAAAACTCACCCGAAGAGATGGTTCCTCCATCATCTTCCCTCATGATGACCCATTGTTGGTCATGACGAGAATAGGAAATTGGGACGTCAAAAGGGTATTGCTTGATGATGGATTAAACGCCGACGTCTTATTCTCGCATCTGCTCCCAAGCTTGGGAATATCCAGCACCGACCTCAAGCCTGTTACTTCGCCAACCTTTGGAATAGGACCCTCAGAGTTGCCCGTCCTCGGCTGGATCGACCTTCCCCTGATGATGAGAGGGAGTTCGGTCAATGAAAAAGGAGAAATTTTTGCCTCCACAATGACAAGGTTCGTCGTCATGGATGTCCCTTTGTCGTACAACGCCATCCTTAGAAGGCAAACACAAGGGAATTTGCACATTCGCCCAGATGTGAAGTACTTAACAATCACCCTCGCCACCAAGGATGGAGACGCCGAAATATTCATCGACCAAGCCGAGGTCAGGAAGGTGTTTGTCAAAGCCCGAAAGGCCCCAACAGCCAACTTCGCACAAACCACAGCAGGAGGGACTCTACCGACCGAAGAACCAAAAACGGGTGGGGCGGAAGAGTTCGAAAAAGTAGAAACGGAAGAAATAGAACTTGGCCCAGGGCAAAATACCCGAATGGGGAAAAACTTGGCTGAAGGTGACAAGAAAAACCTTGTATCCTTTCTACTGATGAATAAAGGTCTGTTCGCCTACTTGCCAAAGGATATGCCAGGGGTAAACCCTCGCATAATACAACATAGCCTTAAAGTAAGTCCGGAAGCAAAACCTGTCCGGCAAAAGAAACGAGGCATCTCGGTCCACAAAAGTAAATTCATCAAAACCGAAGTACAGCGCTTGATGGACGCAAATGTAATTAGGGAGGTCAAGTACCCCGAATGGCTAAGCAATGTGGTCATTGCTACAAAAGAAGGGAGTAGTAAGCTCCGGATGTGCATCGACTTCAGAAACTTGAACGATGCCTGCCCAAAAGATTCCTACCCTCTCCCACCGATAGACCAGTTGGTCGACTCAACTGCCGAATATGAGCTCCTAAGCTTCCTCGACGCCTTCAGTGGGTATCATCAAATAAGGATGGATCCCGAGGATGAAGAGAAAACTGCCTTCATCACCGAAGGTGGAACATATTGTTACACTAGGATGCCCTTCGGGCTCAAAAATGCAGGAGCCACCTACCAAAGGCTGATGAGCAAAGTCTTTCATGACCAAATAGGGAGGAACATGGAAGTCTATGTTGATGACATGATAGTCAAAAGTAAGGTGCCTAACGACCACGTCACAGATCTAAAGGAAACCTTCCAACAACTCAGAATCTTCGGAATTCGCCTTAACCTCGAAAAATGCGTCTTCGGCGTGACCTCGGGAAAATTTCTGGGGTACATGGTATCAGAAAGGGGCATTGATGCTAACCCAGAAAAAATTAAGGCTCTGCTCGAATTCCGAACTCCCGTCACAGTGAAAGATGTGCAGAGACTCACTGGAAGGATAACCTCTCTTAGCAGGTTCATCTCCAGGTACGGAGATCGGTGTCGGGCATTCTTCAAAGTCCTTACTAAGGCAGCAAAAAGAGAAAATGACCTCGGGGACGATGGCCATCCTTGGAATGAGGATTGTCAAAAAGCCTGGGAAGAACTTAAAATCTATTTGTCTCGACTGCCTACTCTGCGACAACCTCGCGAAGGAGAGCCCCTCATCCTGTACCTCGCTGTTTCAGAAAAAGCAGTAAGCTCGGTCCTTGTGAAAGAGGAAGGGTCGAAGCAATGGCCAGTTTATTACGTAAGCAAATCCCTGCATGGCGCCGAGGTCAGGTATCCATTGCTCCAAAAAGCCATATATGCCTTGGTGCTGGCAGGAAGAAGATTGCGGCCATACTTCCAGGCTCACCCCATCATCGTCCGAAGTAGTCTGTCTCTACGGGATGTTATGAAAAAAGTTGATCATTCGGGAAGACTTTCCAAATGGTGCATAGAGCTGGGTGAACATGACATTACCTACGAGCCCAGAAAAGCCATTAAAGCTCAAGCATTGGCAGACTTCATCGCCGAAGTACCCATAACCGAAGACAGCCATCCAGATCTCGGTGAAGATGAGCCAGAATGGACGCTGCATGTGGATGGAGCCTCAGGTTCCGAACACCAAGGAGCCGGGGTAATTATCAGAGGACCCGAAGGTCTAGAGGTGATAAAGGCCATCAAGTTCAGCTTCAACGCCACCAACAATGTGGCTGAGTATGAAGCTCTCATAGCAGGGTTGCGCCTGGCCAGAAAAATTGGCATAAGAAACTTGAAGGCTCACAGTGACTCCCAGCTGGTAGTTCGACAAACAGCAGGAGACTACGGCGCAAAGGACCCAACCTTGGCAAAATACCACGAACTCGTGGCTACGCTCATTTGAGAATTCGACAACGTTCGAATAAAAAATGTGCCTCGGCGACATAATGCCGAGGCAGATTCCTTGGCAAAGTCAAAAATGCATACCGAGGTACTAGACCGCCCGAGCATCAAAGTACTGAACATAGTGACTTCGGGAAAAGGCTGGAAGAATTTAATAAAAAGATACCTCGCAACCAATGCCCTCCCCGAAGACCCCAATGAAGCGGCAAAGGTGCGAAGATGAGCCGGAAGATTCTTCCTGATCGGAGAAGAGTTATATTGGCAGGGATACGCCAATCCGCTACAGAGGTGTGTTGACAAAGAGGACACTAAACTGATCCTCGAGGAAGTTCACGAAGGCACTTGTGGTTCACACATTGGAACTGACGCCCTCGCCGCAGTGGTACTTCGCCAAGGATATTTTTGGCCTACCCTAAGAAAGGATGCCCGACAGTTCGTCTGGAAATGTGATAGCTGCCAAAGACACGCTAATATCCAAAGGGCACCCTCGGAAATGGTAACTTCGACTGACTATCCCTGGCCCTTCGCAGTTTGGGGCATAGACCTCATCGGGCCACTCCCGACAGCACCTGGGGGCATAAAGTTTTGCGTAGTCGCGGTCGACTACTTCTCTAAATGGGTCGAGGCAGAACCATTAGCAACTATCTCAGCTAAAGAAGTGCAGAAGTTCGTATGGAAGAACATTGTATGCAGATTTGGCATACCGAGGATACTGGTAGCCGACAATGGATCCCAGTTTATAGACAAAGGGTTCCAGGACTTTGTCAACAACCTCGAAATAAAGATGCACTTCGCCCCAGTAGCCCATCCTCAAAGCAATGGCCAAGTAGAGGTATCTAATAGGACCATAAAAGATGGTCTAAAAAAGACGTTAGGGGAAGCAAAAGGGAAATGGCCAGGTGAACTCCAAAGTGTATTGTGGAGCTACCGAACAACACCCCGAAGAGCCACAAGGGAAACCCCTTTTTCTCTTGTTTTCGGAACAGAGGCCATCATCCCAATAAAGATAGTATGACCTTCGGTGCGAGTACAAGTGTTTGATGAAAGGGGAAATGACTTCGGCCTAAGAACCAAGCTGGACCTCATTAGCGAACACAGAGAAACAGCCGAGCTGAGAAGAAAAGCCTTCCAGCAAAGAGTAGCTTCAGCCATAAACGTACGCGCAAGGCCAAAAGGGATAAAGAAAGGAGACCTCATGCTCCGAAAGGCTGAATTTGGCCCCTGAAGGCCGTCCCATAGCTTACTTCGCGCAAAATGGGAAGGTCCTTACTTGGTACTGGCTGAAGTACAAAAAGGTGTGTACAAACTCGGCGATGCCCTTAGTGGAAAAAATTGTACAAGATACAAAAATTTCCAAGTACAAAAGTTTCTTAGAAAGAATTTTTTCTAAGTATAAAAGTGTTTTTCAGGCAGAAGGAAATGTACTCCCAAGCCTAAACAAGTCTGGTGATCGTCTTGCGAAGTCTCCGAGAGCAAACGTGTTCGGGACGGCGAGAAATGAAAAAATTCACATAGAAAGACTTAGCCAAAATTCTATGAAAGAAAGTATCTTTATTTATAGAACTGCTTACAGAGAAGGAAAATTACAAGAAGAAAAAGAAGAAAAAGAAGGCAAAGGATCCTAGAACAAGCTAAGGAATCTCGGCGTCCCGGGAGTCATCAACTCCTGCGTCCTTTTCCGCCGCCTTCGGTGCCTAAATAGAAGAAGGCAAGTTCAGATGATCAATCTTAGACCAGGTCCACCGAGGTCCCTCGGTAATGTTCAAGGCCGCCAAGAAAGAGAGGTCTAGATCTGGAAACCTCTGAAGGACTTGGTGCCGAGCAAGACAGAACCCATCCTGAAAACCAACCTTGGTCATCTGGTCAGACTTATCCTTCTCGACCTCAAGCTTCTCGAGGTCCTTCTCCAGATCAGAGATCTCCTTCTTTAGTGCCTTCGTCTTCCTCTTCGGCTCCTTCTTCAAAGCATCAACCTCGGCTTGGAGCGCATCCTTCTCAGCAAGCGCCTTCGCCAGGAGACCTTCAGCCTCTGACTTCTCTTTCTGATGTGCCTCATTTGCCAAGATCAGCTCCGCCACTTGGGAGCCGAGGTCAGAAATTTTTTGGGAGGAGTCCTTCAAAAGTTCCTCTTTTTCTTTCTGGGACTCCTCCCGAAGGGTGGCAACTTCCTTCTCCGCAGCTTGGGCCAGCTGCAAATTCTTAACAGCTAATTCCGAGCACATGGCCTTAGTTTTCTCTAAGGCTTCTAAGGCCAAAGCACGGAACGCCGTCTGCCTCGCCACCCGAACTCTGAGAAAGCCGGCATACCCCAGTAGCTACAAAAGGATAAAGGCGAGGTCGTTAAGACAAAGAGAAAACCAAACACTTAGAAAAAATTCAAGGAAGAAAGATAGCCACGAAGTACACCTGGGCGGTGTGTTCGGAAAGCTTCGCGGCAAGAGAATCGTCGCCCAGGTGAGCCTCAGCAATGGCCTTAAAAGAGGCCTCGGAGATGATCCCTTTCGAGATCTCTTTAGCCATTTGCTGGCAGTCTCCGGAGTACAAATTCATGTCCTCCGTAAACGTCGAGAAAGGCTCCTTTGGGACTTTCCCCTTTGGGATGCGGGCATCCCGAAGGGCACTCCTCTCTGCATGCTCAGCTGCCCAACCCGGAGTGAGCAACTCCTCTGTACGACAAAACAGAAAGCTAGATTAAGGCAAGTAAACCTCAAAAGAGAAAGCTGGATTAAGGCAAGGCATCACAAAATGAACCTGCTGGCACTTCGACCACATCATCGTCGGGATCTGGGACCTCCTCGGCAGAGATCCCCTTGCCTTTGCTTTTGCGCCGTTCTTCGGCAGAAGGAGCCTCTACCACGGCGTCCAAAAGAGCCTGCGACGGGGTAGGACTCTGAGGAGGGACCTCGGCAGTAACCTCGAGCTGAGGGACAGTGGCAGCTTCCGGCTCTTCGCTACCCTCCTCGGAAGCTTCTCGCTGAATAGATGGAATGGTCTTCTTCGCCCGTTTAGCCGAAGGCCCAGCCCCGGTCATTTTTCGCCTTCGGGAGATGGCTTTCTTTGTCTGCTCACCCCTCTCAGATTGACCGATGAAAAGGGATTTGTAGAAGGCGGCAGTGTCCTCGCCCATTTCTGAAAAAGAAGAAAGACATCAGTGTGAGTCCAGAATGAAGTTATAACAAAGAGACTAGAAAATAACTTACTCTCATAAAAAGTTTCGCAAGAAATTTCCTCCCGAAGGAGTTGCACTAGCCAGGAATATTTCCCAGCGATGGCAGGAGCCGGCATCCCGAGGTCCGTCTTGTGCTCCTTTACCACCCCTAGCTCCCGAAGTACCTCCTCGGTCATCAACCTCCAATTGATGGGGAAGGGGTAAAGAGAGCACGAAGGGACCTCGGGACCCCAGCCGGCAACGGCTCGGATACGTCTGTCGAAATCCGCGAATACGGAAGTCAACTCGGGAGTCAACAATATCCTCGCATCTACGACGTCATCCCCCAGCCTTCCCTGAGCCCACTTGGTCGGAACATGCGACCAGGCCTCCTTCACCTTCAGAAAGAAAAACTTTTTTTGCCACCCTCGCCAGCTGTCCTTAGTGGCGAAGGTGAACATATACTTTTTGCTCCCGGATCCCCGAGGTAGCATGAAGTAAAACCCACCCTTCGGGACCACGTAGAGCTTGTAGTACTGCCTAAAAATGATGAAGTGGGGTTCTATTTTGAAAACGCCACACATACAGAGGAAGGCGTTGAAATAGGATTACGAGTTCGGAGGAAGTTGATTTACGACAATGCCATGGAATTGGCAAAAGTCACAAATCAACTTCGGAGGAGGGAACCGAAGTCCGGCTTTCAGCTGTGCTCGGAAAATGGTAATCTCGTTACTATGGTTTGAGAAGCTGTAATGGTCAGAACGTGGCAACCTCGTAACAGCGTATGAAGGAAGGAAAATTTTTTTCTTCCACCTTGCTAATTTTGTAGGAGTGGTGCAGCAAGGATGGGACAAAAGAGGTTGCCAACTTTCAAGAATAGGCATTTTTGGCTGAAAAACGAGTGCGGAAAAAGGAAAAAATGAACTTCGGGAAAACTTTGAAAAACAAAGAGTTCTAGAAATCAAAACCCACCAAATCTTTTGCCGAAATCTGCGTGTGAAGACGCCGTCGTGAAAGGTGACCGGAAAAAAGCTCAGGTGAAAGAACCGCCGCGAAAAACAGAAGAGAGCAGAAGGACAACCAGAGCAAAAGCAAAAGAAAAAAAAGACAAATGATGAAATGAGCATATATATAGGCCGAGGGAGGTAGGCGAACCGGCGTCATAAGTGCTCTGCGAAGGCGAAACGTCGCCATAACTGCTCTTCTGCACCTAAAAAGGCACGCCTGCCGTTACAACACAATCCCCACCAATAACAAGCTACCACGTGTCAACCATCGCGCCAAAAGGGGGGATGCGTGTCCCGACACCCCTCATCCTTAGGCGCATCGTTCCAGACTGACACACCTATTCCTGACACATGACGTGGCGCAGACCTAAAAAGCTGGAAAGCAGGTTACTTCGAAGATACCAACAGACAAGCTATGGTAGAAAAGCCTATGTCTTTGGAGCAATGGTCCGTCTTCGGAACAGGTACTGAATTAAAGGCCCAAAGAGGGGCCCTCAGGAAGCGAACAAACCGAAGTTTCCACTTCGGCTTTTTCAAGGGGGGCCTGTGATAGCCGAAGGGCTCTCGCCTCTTCCAGTATATACTTCCCCGAAGGTTTGTTCGGGGAGCCTGACGTAGCTCGGAAAGAAGCATTGCCATCGACCTCGGTAGAAGCAAAGTCGAGCACGACGAAGTAAGTACTTCGGCTGAAACGCCAGGTTATCTTAATGTGTTGCTGACTCCCTCGGGGAACCGAATATATCGCCTTTAGGAGAAAAGAACCAGCTACTGAAAGCAGGAGAGATTCTCCCCGAAGGCGGAACTCCCAAGCTAGAGAACTCCCCGAGCCACTAGCGTGATTCCCGAAGAAGGGCATCCGAACCAAAGGGCAACCTCGGCCAAAGGACCTCGGGAGTACGACATGAGCATTTAATGAGCATTTAAGGAGCCTCTGATAGATCGCCCACACGCTGCCTGAAATGGCGGCCTGACACGCTAACATCATCCAAGTCCCGTCTCAGCCACAAAACCAAGAGCCTACAAATGGCTACCTGTTCCCTACGCCCAAAAAGCACAGAAAGAATCCGACCGAACACGTGTCAAGATCCGAACGGGCCAGGTACTTCTATAAATACTGGGAAATAGGACTTGGCAAGACACCTCCATCGGCACTCTCGCACAGCAGAAAACATATACAGGCCAGATCCTATATCCATTTAGGGTCCATACTTTACTCACTATCAGGACACTAACTTGGGCGTCGGAGGCTCCTCCCCGGAAAAACATCCCGGGGACCTCTTAATGCTTTTTTCTGAGCCTTTCAGGTACTCTCCCACCTGGGGAATCTCTCCGTCAGACGTTCTCCCTCCTCGGAAGCTCCCTCGGAACTCACCATGTCATTAGACAAAGATGCTTCAGGGCATCAAAAGTACTTCTTAAAGTGTCAACAATGAAAAGAGTTAACCGTTTTGGGCAGAGGGTAAGTTAGCCCCTAGGTCCATTGGACCCTATGAAGTTTTCGAGCGAATAAGGAGAATTGGTTATCAGTTGGCGTTACCACCTAACCTATCCTAACTGTATAACATGTTTCACATTAGTCTACTCAAAAAATGTAGTTTGGATCCGGGACAGGTAGTTTATCCTTCAGTGGTACCCATTTAAGAAGACTTGACCTATGAAGAGACACCCGTTCAAATACTTGATAGGCAAGTCAAGAAACTTTGAACTAAGTAGATTTTGATGGTTAAGATCCTTTGGTCTAACCATAGTGAAAAGGAAGCTACCTAGGAAATGGAGCAAGATATGCTGAAAAGATATCCTAGTGTTTTTCCAGAGTTACAGCAGAATTTGGAGACCAAATTCCAGAATGGGGGAGAATGTTATGGCTCTCCTAGTGCGAAGCATGCCTGAAGAAGGTAAATTGCTCTAAATTATGTTTGGAATCTTAATTCAAGTTTACAAAGCAAGAATAGTAAATTTTATCAAAGTTCACTAAGTTCCAAGGAAGTTAAGGCACTAAATAAGATTCAGGGGCAAAATGGTAATGTTTGCATCTTGAACAGCTGGTCTGGATCCTGAGTGGTTAAAATGAGTTTTTATAACCTAACTTTCAACTTTAACCCAAAATTGATGAAATAAATAAGGATTAATGAAGACAGCTATGGTTACCAAAAGATGGGGGCTTAAGTGTATCATGTCTAATAATTTGGTGGCTTAAGTGTTAAACATGGTTTATAAGAGGGTAAAGTGGAAGGGTGGCTACCATAAAACCGAGTTCATCCTCTCCACCCTCATTTTTCCATCCAATTAAGCTTGAAATCAAAGTTTCTTGGTGAAAAGAGAAGCCATCATAAGTATATAGGCTATTGGGAGCTCATTTCAAGCATAAAACCATGGTTTTGGAGCTTGGAACCACGTTTTCTCCTGTCCCCTATTTTTAGTACGAGGTAACCAATGTGTACTTGAATGAATTCATGTTTATTCGTTGATTAGGAGCTTGGGTTATGGTTAGAAGGCAAGAATTTGATGTTTGGTGCCTATGTTTTGCTTGGAACTTAGGTGGTGCTTTGGTGAGCTTAGTAGATTGGAAGAATGTTTGATTCTTGCTTGTTACTTGGAGTTGAGGTGAGGGAGTTTTATTTTTTAGTTCAATTAATGCTATTAGGATGAATTTGCTTGATGAATTTGAGTAATTCTAGCAATAGCATTAGTTAGTGGACAAGGTTAAATCATGGTGGAATATGAGGTTTGTGATGTTTGGAATGATGTTATAATGCATTATAGATTGGCTTGTGATAGTTGGTTGTGATCTATGCAACATGTTTTACATGTATGTGAATTTTGGAGGCTAACCAAGCATGTTTAATATATTTGGTAAGTGTCCAGAGTTCATAGCAGCAAAATCTGTGAAAATTCTGCAGATTCACAGATTGGCGACACGTCGCTAGTTTGTACCATTTTCCACGAGGTATCACCACAGGTAGGTTGCCTGAATTTTTCAAGTTTTGCTAGGAAGGTCATGGGGAGACCTAAGGGGGATCTTAGGGTACCATGGGGTGTAAGCATTCCGGGGGTACTCTGAGACTTTCAAAAGTCCTTCGAGACCTAGGAGTTTTCTTGACTTTTGTAAAGTTTTGTGGTTACTTCTACCATAAGCAAGAAAACAAGTTTACTAAAGATGACAACTAAGTACCACTAGTTAGGGTGAAAGGTTTAGAGCCCTTGGCGACCTAACCGTGATGTTAGCCATGAGGTTGTAAGGTGAAACCTTCGTGCACCTAGTTTACAAGGTCTTTATGGCCTAGTTACAATAGTCCCATCATAGTTCCAACGTACAACATAAACTAGAGAGGTTCAACTTGTGATTTATCACTAGTTAAGCTGGCAAACTAACTAGAGGACAAAGCTATGCCTTGTAGTTCAAGGACTAGGACGAGGAGTGGTTCGAAAGGACCAAGGTAATTTTCTCATATGTCGAGACCCTCAGGCTGTATAAGCTCACAGCAAGTTACATATCTTCTCATATGTCGAGTCCTTAGTAATTTTCTTCTAGGTACAGTGAAGACCCGTGCTGACAATGTTTAAGTTCTCACTCTCTAGTTATGTTGTGCCAATTTTGAAGTTGTTAGACCGGGTAACCATTAAGGGTAATTGCGGTAGTTAGCTTTTGTTATAGGTATTTCCCTTGAGAATCTTTATGATTCTAGTTTACTTGGGTAACTTGTTGGCCAAGTAATAGTACAAACTAAAGTCTTCCTTTGGCTGCAGAGCCTAGTAGCACTTGGACAAGGATTTTTGTGGCTCGCCATTGGGACTTGCATCCAAGGTGGGAGTTAGTTCAAGAAGATCTCAGTTGAGGCTTGTATATATAGTCCTCTTAGTTTCCTCCATTGTCTATGTTTTCAGGAGTCCTAAACTTTATGGCTCCTCTTGGGAGAGCGCATTAGTTTACATTATGTATGAATGCTCCCATACAGTTGTTATGTGTAGTAAACTCATATAAATGTTTATTTTGTATGCTTTGGCTATTTGAACTTATTTTCTATGGAAATCTCTTGGCCAAGTCAATGTTTTATGGTTTTTCTTAATCCAAGTCAAAGCATGAAAAACATGCATCCTGCATATTCTAGGTTAATCAACTAGCATCACGGAGTTTTAATTCACGTACATATATAACTAGCCAATTACAATCCTCCGTGAGACCAGCTCCCACAGGTCTACTGGGCAGAGCCAAGGATGGCCATGCCAGTACCCGTTGTCATAGGAAATTGTGCAGGCACTGCTGCATCAGCAGTTTAGCCAAGGGCTTTTGCCATCGCTTGACCAAGGAGCTAGCGACAGTTGAAGGTAACTTTATGTGTTAGAATACTACCATTATAGTATTGTTTGATGCTACTACTAATCTTTTAGTGATTTCATTTACCTTGGCAAATATATTAAGTTTGTAGTATGATTTTTCCAATGAGTTGAAACTCATTAAAACTATAGCGAAGAGTTTTATTGTAACCAATGAGTTGGTTACTAGGTACCCCTTGTAGTTAGATAATCATAATTTTGCTTGCGAATTATGGGTTATATATTTGAGGTTGTATGAACTAGTGTTGAGAATAGGTTGGCTAAGTAAGTACAATGCCTGAATTGACTGTGCTAGTCAGTCAATCGATGTTATTGATGCTCTGGGAGCTAGAATAACTTGCACAGGAAGGTTAGTGACAGGCATTAAAAGTTTGCACCTTAGACTTATGGATTCATCCCCATAGTCAATGGGGAGGGATTCTGCACGTTGAAAGGGGTGGCCATAGAATAAGAACTTAGGGAAATTCCCCAAGCCAATTGATTTCTTGAAGCATTCCAAATTAATTTACCTGGGTTACAACTTAGGCGGGACTCTAAGTTTTCCATTCACCTTCTACGTGGAGATGAACCAATTTTGATAGCTTTTTACTAAATGTTGGCTTCTTAAATGGATGAGCTGAAGAAGCAGTTGGTAGAGTTGTCAGGGTAAGGCTTTATAAGGCCTAGGGTTTCACCATGGAAAGCCCCGACATTGTTTATGAAGAAGAAGAATTAAACTTTGGGATTGTGCATTGACTACAGAAAGTTGAATGTGTTAATGATCAAGAATAAGTATCTGCATCCTAGCGTTGATGATATATTTGATAGGTTAAAGGAAGCGAAGGTATTCTTAAGAATTGAACTCTTGTCTAAATACTTCCAGATTAGGGTTAAGGAGGAAGATATCTCAAAGATACAGGCACTATGAGTACATAGTTAAGTCATTTGGTGTAACTAATGCCCTAGTAGTACTCATGGAGGCCATGAATAGGATCTTTAAACTATTCCTAGATCGGTTTGTTGAGGTTTTCAAAGACAATATCTTAGTACACTTAAAGTCTGGCAAGGAGCATGAGGAGGATCTTAGGATAGCTTTACATGTGCTGATGGACATTCAGTATGACGCTAAGCTTTCTAATTGTGAGTTTTGCTCCAAAATGATACAATTTCTGGGGGACATCATAAGTGCTCAAGGTTTACCAGTTGACCTTGAGAAGGTTCAAGCAGTAGTTGAGTGGAAGAGACCGACTACAGTTATAGAATTTCAGAGTTTCTTGGGTTTGGCAGGCTACTATGGGAGGTTCAGAGAGAAATTCTCCATGATTGTAGTGCCATTGACAGCTTTGACCAACAATGCTCAAAGGTTAAAGTTGTTGGATTTCGGGAGCCAAACAGTGCAGCGGAATTTAACCGAAACCCTCCAGGATCCAAGTGAAACGGGGTAAACCGAGTGTTCGAAAATTTTCATACCTAATTTTCGGTTGAAATCTCTCACTCAACTATAGAGTTGAATCACTAAACCTGAACAGTTGACGTGTTCAGGCTCTCTATGGTATCCACACGAGCCTCTCGGGATCACCACGCTTCCACCACGTCCCGGCAGATGCGTTTCTCTTGCACTCGCAGTGCTAGCTTGCGTTCTCCAAGGAATTGCAAGAGAAGAGTGTGGCTGTCCTTTTGGGAGGCTAGGGCAAGGAGACCTGCGAATTTCTCACTAGAAGTTGTATTTATAGTGAGACTCAACTTCCAGGCCTAATGGGTTTCAAAGCCCTAATCCAATTAGGCTTTAATTTCGGGCTTAATAATGGCTTAACTATTAGGCCCATTATTAATACGAAATTAAAGTGAAACCATAACCCAAATAATTAGCCCATGCACTCTAATGATCCAAATAGCTCTATGTGTGCGACCCAATAGGCTCTTACCACGTTGGCAATGATCATAAATCACATTTATGATCATAAGCAATGAGCGGTGTCTAGCAACACATCATTGCTACCCAAGTGACAAGATTGTCGGTGATTCGACTAAACCTTTATGATCATCACCGATATATGCCATTGTCCCTTTCTCCAAGATATCAAGACTAAGCACGAGACATGGAATGTGTCACTCTCGTATAGCCCAATCTTTGGTTTCTTGATTACCGAGTAGACCAACTTAAACTGATGACATTGATATCGTATATCAACTCATTCGAGCATGGCCATGCATTTTTTCTAAGTCTTACTCTATCAAGGGGCCCAAAGATATCACTCCCGTTACATAGGAGCAACAAATCCCATCTTGATCATACAAATCCCTCCGCATGATGTGTGACATACCCAATGACCTCCTTCAAGTCCACTCAATTACGAGCAACAAAGGAAAGTATCAAAGTACGTGACTCATATGTAGGGAACGTTGATGATCTTAGGTCGAAGGACTACATATACCATGATCACTATGAGAATCACTTATGACACTCATATAACGATCCATGTAGTGTTCTCATGGTGGGTCGGTCCAATACACAAGTTCTCCAACTTGTACCCATATGTAGACTACATATCTCATATTAGTCTTTACATATGCTAGTCGTTATGTATTATTGCAACCCGCTCCAAAATAATACTAAACCAGGGACATTTAAGAATATCATTATTCTAGGGTTACAATTATGTTTGTTAAGTTACGCAGAAACAAAACAACAAACATAATTGCTGGATTAATGCCTTAATAAAATATCATGACTCAATGTGCAAAAATACAATCATCTCATGATTAGCTTTTGGCCACAACACTAACAAAAGTGGACATCAAAGTTTAAGGAGGATTACTTGGAGCTAAAGAAAAGATTGATGAATGCATGAATACTTATCTTACTAGATCCAAACAAGCCCTTTATGGTGTACACTCAAGCATCGTGTTCTAGTTTAGGCTGTGTGTTGATCTAAGATAACTAGGTGATTGAGTACTACTCTAGGCAGTTGAGGCCTAATGAGTTAAACTAGCCTGTTCATGACCTTGAGCTAGCAGTGGTACCTTCACACTTACACTTTGGAGGCATTGCTTCAAGGGGAGGTCGTCCGAAATTTTTACAGACCATAAGACCATGAAATACTTGTTCACTCAAAATGAGTTGAACATGAGGCAACAGTGGTGGACTGAGTACCTAAAAGATTATGACTGCTAGATTGAGTATTGCACTAGAAAAGGAAATGTGGTCATAGATCCACTAAATTGGAAGTATACAGGGTTGGTCTTGTCTATGGATCAGGCTAAGAGTTCCTCAGGGGGGACATCGGAGGACTATTTCTCAGCTTTGCTTGAACATTACCAAGATTGAGAAAGGTCCATAGTTTGCTCTCTAGAAATTCAATCAGCCTAGCTAGCTAAGGTAAAGGAAGCTCACAACAAGGTCCCATTGTTGGGAAAGATTTCAAGCTAGGAGACCCTTGGTACCATAAGGAAAGAGTTCTAATACAAATATGGAATAGTACACCATGGGGATCGACTCTCTATGATAAATGTTGAAGGACTTAGGCAACAAGTCCTATAGGAGGTACATAGTTGTAGGCTTAATATTCATCCTGGTGTTAGTAAGATGTGCCACGATTTGAAGACACTTTTGGTGGTCAGGGCATAAGAAGGATAAGGCTGAGCATGTAGCTAAATGTTTGACATGCTAAATGGTTAAAGTGGAGCATCAAAAGGTAACGGGCACTCCCTAAAGTCTACCATTCCTAGAAAGGACATAAGGATCCATTATGATAGATTCCTAGATTGGTTACCAAATACCTGGAGCCAACATGATTTAGTGTGGGTAGTGGTTGATAGGTTGACCACATGGTGCACTTCATACCATAAAGATCGCCTACACATTAGGTTCACTCATTTGTATATCAAGGATATCATAAGGTTCCAAGGCATACCGATTCATATTATTTCTAATAGGGATCCCCAGTTTGTATCAAGGTTTTGGAATGTTTTCCAAGAGGCATTAAGGAGTAAGGTTAGTTTTAGTATTGCCTTTCATCCTCAGACCAATCGACATTCTAAGAGGGTGATGCAATCCATGGAGGATATGTTATGTATGCATGCTGTAGACTTTCGAGGTGATTGAATTAGCACTTACCTCTTATCGAGTTTGCAAATAACAACAACCACCAAGCTGTTATGGTAATGGAACCATTTAAGGTGCCATACAGTAAATGGTGCATGATGCCTCATTCTTAGTCATACCCTTTGGATATGGTAGATGTCAGCCACGTGATCATAATCGACACCAAGCCCAAGATTAACACAAAAATGAATTAAAGTAGTGAATGACCTTTAGACTATGCATGCCTACTTGAGAAGGCAGGAGTTGAGTTTTGACATTGGGGACAAGGTACTTCTTAAAGTATCCCCTATCAAAGGAGTAGCTCGATTCGGGTAGAGGGTAAGCTAGCCTCAAGGTATATTGGACCTTACGAGATTTTGGAAAAAGTGGGTAAAAGTGGCTTATCAGTTGGCATTACCATCGAACTTGTCCTAAGTGCACAACATGTTCCATACTACTCTTCTAAATATATACATGGTTGATTCGGGACAAGTAGTTAACCCATCAGCGTAATCACCATCCAAGAAAACATGATCGGTGAGGGAAGGCCTTCCAAAATCCTCGACAGGCAAGTTAGGAAACTCCGAACCGAGTGGACCCAAATGGTTAAGATCCTTTGGTCAAACTATAGTGAAGAGGAAGCTACTTTAGAAATGAAGTAGGATACATAAAAAACATATCCTTGTGAGTTCCCTCAGTTGCAATGAAATTTTGGGTACTAAATTCCAAAAGGAGGGGAGGATGTTGTTGTCCTCCTAGAGGGTAGCTCGATTAAGGGATGTAAATTGATTAAATCCTAGTTTGTCTGCCTCTTCTCAAACTCCTTTTTTTTGTTCCCATGAAAAAAGCCAAAAAAATGCTACTTAGAAGCTAAACACCGTTTGGGACATAGCCGTGTTCAAGGTTGTGTAACTCCCATGGAACTTATAATCTTACAAATTAAAGACATGGTTTGACTCATGGGCATGTAGCTTAGACATAGGCATGTAAAAGGGTGTGTAAGGCACTACATGAGCATGTTGCAAGGTGTGTCTACTCTAAATTTTTCCAAAACTTGCAATTTAGCTCCAAAACTTTGAAGAAATCCTTCCCAATATAACCTGAAAATAAAATATGAGCCAATTAAGCTCCAAATCATAGCATAGACATATCAAAATATAAGCCAATATAAGGGAAAAATATATAGAAAACAAAGCTAAATATGAACATATCATATTCCCCCCCGCATTTGAAATTTTACTTGCCTTCAAGCAAACAATCGTGAAAAACGTCTAAACAAGAAAAATAAAAAATTTAAATCCATTGAACCATAAAAATCATTAAATCATACCTTTGAGCAATGGATATATAGAGCGGAGTAAAACTTTAAGGGTTTAGAGAAATTAATGAGACTACCAAGCATGCAACACCTTCAATAAAACACTTTTCAAAACAAAATAATTTATGGGAACAATTCATTTCATTTCATGCTAGTAACCCATACTTTCAATTCTAAACGGAAGAACATCAAATTTTTATGCAAAGAAAAAAGCACAAACCACATTAAGGCAAAGCTCGTTCTGCACATCTATTCAAACCACAAAACCTTGGATTGAGAGATTAATTGAACTTTTCATGTTCCTTTTCTCTATCTTTTTTCCTTCAAAACAATTCTCTTGATGTGCCAAAAACTTGTAACACAAGCATACACTATAGGAGCTTTGTCTATACCTAAGCTAATTATCAACACAATCCAAGATGATCTTTGATCATACTCATGCCCTTAGCTTGTTTTTGAGTGGTGATTGACTCTTGCCGTAGGAGAATGCCCCAACCTACTTCAACAACAAAAATAATGAAGTAGCATATATCAATTCCATACTTTACTTTGCTATATCATTCAACAATCAACCATAAGTCCATCAACCAATCTTAAGACTAATCCAACATGGAAACTCAAAACTTAGCATGCTTGGAACAATGTACTTTGCACAAAAACATGATGAAAAAATAGCTTCTGGAGACCATCTTCCACTAGCTTGCTAATGAATAGAAAAAACATTTCAGAAACAAGTTTAGCACAAAAGTGAAATAGCTTAGGAATCACATACTTGGTCTTCAAGTCAAGTACTTAAGACACTAAATTGACAGCCACTCTCTAATAATTAGAATATGGTTAATATGATGATTCAAAATAATTAGGCTCCCAAAAAGTTAAAAATGTTGAGAAAAATTACTTAAAAGATATAATCAAGAATTAACAAAATAAATAAGGGCTAAAGAAAATACCCACTCCCTCACACTTAAATTGTACATTGCCATCAATGTACTAACGTGGAAAACAAAGTAAAAAACAAGGGGTTATATAAACTAATACTGCCCTTGAAAGGAACAATTAGTTACTTGTCATGTAAGTCAGCATTCCAAATGTTTCATAAAAAAATTTTTATCATGCTTTAGATTGAAATGTGAAGGCTTCTAAGAAAATAGAAATGATGATCAATCACAAAAATATAACAAGAGAACTAGGAAAATAGAAACTAGGACAAAATATAATGAAATAGAAAAACCACAATCGATGTTTTGATAACAAAGCCAAACATAGCTAACGGATATAAAATGGAATTAAAGAATGGTAATAGTAATATTCATAACAAAAACATAGCAGAAGAAAGTAAATTAATGTAATCGATAGCGTAGCATCAAACTTCCCTAAGAGGTGAATGATCGACAGAAGTGCTTGGAGCAGTTATCATTCATGCAAGTACTGTGGGTTCCTTATAAACTCATCTCCATAACCAAGGGATCTGTGCTAGTCTCTCCAACCTCCTCGGTAGCAAAAGTAGTCTCTACAACTCTTTCAACTACTCTTTCCTCAACAAAAGCACCACACTGCTCGACTATCTCCTGAGTAGCTCTAGCAGTCGATGCTTTGACTGTAGTGGCCTCATCTATCTCCTCTGTGGCTAACTGAGTATCATCAATCAGATCCTGGCCATTCTTACTCATAAGAAAAATGAAGTAGTCAGTCAAGTTATCATGATGTTGGGAAGGCTGGTATTCATGACCTGATGTAGTCACATCCTCTCATCGAGGAAAGCATAGGCTGGTCATCTCCTGCAACTTCAAAGTCCATGCCTCAGTTACAGAAAGGTGGGAGCTCACAGTCAGCATCTGATTAGTCATAAACTTAAGGCAATCTAGGATAACCTACTTCCTCTGAACGATATCCAGTACTGTGGGTAATCCAACACCAGTGGAAGGGCTGCAACTTGTGCCTTAATAGTAGCCCTCTCCTCATCCTAAATATCCTCTTAGGCCTTCTGTACAAACCTGGCTAACAAATTAGGAAGTGTGCTCTTCTTCAGAAAGAACATAAACTTGAAAGAATCCAAGTTGGCTAGCTTTAGCCTCGCCACCTTTGTAATATGCCTTTTCGACTAGAAAGACTTGAGCTTCTGGGCAAACGTTGTCACAATTACTTTAATACAAATAGCTCTTGTCCTCATGTGACAGGTAGTGTTCCTCACCCACAAAGCAAAGGCTACACCCAAGTGATAACGAACTCGACAGATAATTCAGTAAAGGTAAAATATGTCCATCTTCATCACCACACTTGTACTCTCCTTCCTGCCAGCAATGAAGTGGGCGATTAGACAATGTACATATCAAACTATTGGTGATGTTAACTTGCATGGTCACCTTGGATGACATGGGCTAGTAGATGGACTCATCCTTAGTGATCTCATGCCACAACTCGTGCGGAGTCAGGGTGGTGGCTCCAAACTCAAAAATTGAGCGCATGTTTTCTGACATCCTGAAGATTAGGGTACATCCCCAGATTTACATACCCAGTTTCAAGGCATGACAGTCCACTGACTTAAGGCAGAAAAGATAAGATAGGAAATCTCGGCAACGCCGAAAGGAAGGTATGCGACATCCGCCTGAGTAAACTACGCCCTTAAAATGGCGAAGTACCTTCTTTGCAAATGATATAAGCTGAATCCTCTGAAAGTGCTCTCGAAAGGGTTACGAGCCGAAGTCACGCAGCGTACACGCGTCACACAGCGCGGGGAACTGGAGCACGTCCCTCTAACATCGTGAAAACCCAGGCACGCTCACCCTTGACTGACACGCCTGGCGAAAGAACGCGACGAATTCCCAGACCCGTGGCAGAAAAAGCAAGAAGAGAAAAGTGATGGACATTCCGAGGACGCCCAGAAAACCTGAGGAGCGGTACCTCGGCTCCGAGGAAGCGACTTCTGAAGCAAGCCAATTTCTAAGAAAAGATTCAAACGCCAGACCGACGGAAGGATCTTCTCGAAAACAAAGCCGAAGCCTCTGCTCCGGCTCTCCGGGAGGGGGCATGTGATAGCCGAAGTGCTATCGCCCTGACCACTGACTTCGGAGAAGGGGGGCCAAACGCCTGACATATACTAGCTCGGAAGCCCCATCGTACCAACCTCGGGAAAAATACCATATTGCCTCTCCGTCAGAGGATGAATGAACCAACTTCGGAAGAGTACGTAACCCCGAAGAGACGGTATCAGCCCGAGGAGAGATCTCGGCTCGTTCCCCCAAAGGGTAATGTCGGCAAGAGGGACCTCGGAGGAGCGATGGGTAATGAAAAGAAGTCTCTGGCATATTCACCCGTACGCACTAGACATTGACCTCAAGCATTCTGACACACCACTGTAGTCCGTGCTCTGGCACACTGAGACACGCTTCTAGACAAACCACTGTCTGAGAAAGCCTGCACACAGCTGGTCACTTTTCTGCTCAGAGGTACGAATGGCATCCGCCCATACACGTGTCACCATCAGAGGGGTTCATTTTTCCTATTTACCACAAGAGAGGCTCTGGGTAAAAGGGGCTTTTTTGGGCACTTTTTGGGGGCTAGACAGGGGCTTTGGGAGGTCTCCAGAGTTCTAGCCTTCTTCACTTTTTGCTCAAAGACATGCCAGAAAAACGCCTCCGGCAAGATTCTTTCCCTCATGGGCATGCCGGAGAAAAATGCCCTGCAAGTCTATTTTAGGCTCACTCTTTGTCATTTATAGACACTGACTTGGGCGTCGGAGGCTCCTCCCCGGAAAACCACTCCGGGGACCTCCTAACCCCTGTTTTCTGTATGTTTCAGGCTGGATTGCTTGGGGACGTCCACTTTTCAGGTTCTCTCCAGCAACGGAAATCCTTCATGACCACCGCTATCCACCATCGAACGGCCACTCGCGACATTCCACAGGAGGTCCCTGTTACCCCCGTCATGTAGCCATGGCGGGAACACAAGCGATGGCCATCTAAACGCCATCACGTGCTTTGGCCAATAGTAATCATTGTTAGTGAGGGAATTGGGACAAAAATACAACATTGTGAACTTAGAGATGAATTTACAATAAAAAATAAATATTTTAAATAATTATTTAAATAATTTTTTATAAAAATTAATTTTTATAAATAATTTTTTAAATAATTTTTTCTCCTCTAGATTTTGGCTGCTGCAAGTCTTGCATCCACCTAACCCCCAACGCTAAAAACCTGGCTGTGCCACAGGGCAGTGTGGCAAGCTACTCCCAATATTCCACCACCTTTAGCAGATATTTTTTCATTGGTTGACTAATTTCTATCTTCCAACAACAAGATTACTAGCAAAAAGACATGTTTGATTTGCTTATAAACTCATCGTGATACATCTGGACCAACTGAAATGATGTAGTCTTTGATGGAATGCTCGTCAAAATCCATAAATTCCTTGGTCTTAAAACCACAATGCCACCCTAACTCATCTAGACTCATCTCGAAGTTCTTTTCTCCTAGACAGTAGCTTCACTACATCTAGCTAGGTCCAGCTAATGTTAGTTGTATCAAAATCGAGCGTGCTTAAGAACTACAACGTGATCTCACTAAATGTAGGCTCCCAACAATCAAATACAAACAACTAGACATCAAAGTCTACCAACTCTCAGACCTTCTTTACCAAACCAAGCTAAGCTAAAGTGTCCAAGTCAATTAACTTGTTAGCCTTCAAAAGCTTTTCCACCAAGATCTTAAATCTTTTCTTCTATTCTTCCTCCTTAAACTCAATAAGAGGATTTGACATCTTTAGCCTCTTTGTTGTCTTATTTATGCAAATATAAAGCTTCACCTGACATTTTACCATCTCAAAAAATATGGAAGATTTTTCCAAATGCAAACATAATCTCAAATATCACACATAATCATAGTAATGTCGAGTGTAAGAGATTTAATAAAAAATCAATAAGATTCCCTTATATAAAGCACTTCCCTTATATTATGCAATTCTCTATTAAACTTTCGGCATTATGGTTATTAGGCTTAACAACTAAAGCTAAATACGTAAAAATGAAGGGATTTCAAGACAATGTTTTCTACATTTTAAGCACTTTCATGGTACCAAGAAACCTATCCACCATTACACCAAAAAGACTACCAATTCCTAGAATCCATGAAATTCAAATGCAAATAAGATATCGAAGGCATTCTCAACAATCATAAACTATATAAACATTCATTCAAATCATAAATCTATAAAATCAAACATGTGAGACTTGAATCCCATAAAGCCAATAATTCCAAGTCTTCATATTCCAAACATAATGTCCAAAATATTCAACTCCAAAAAGCTTGCTATCAACTCAAAACAAATAGCAATGGGCATACAAAATCAATCAATTAACTCTTATAAAACCTACCTATAACAAGAAATCAATCAACTCTTCCATAAACTTTAAATAAACTTAGATAGAGAAAGTTAGCATGAGATAGAGAAACCCAAGAATGCAAGCATGAGAATCTGAAATCAGTACAACGAATGGGATCCTTTGAAGATGGAAAACCTCACATGGGATGCAAGGAAGCTAGGTTTTAGTTTGGGGGTTCAGGGAAGAATTTTGAGAGAGTGTCATGCAAACATGTTAATTCACAATCGAGTATATATGTAGGCAAAATACGGCTTCTAACACAGCAGTGCAACTACCTGTGTTACTTAAATCATCTTCAACATGCCACTAAACACAGGTCTGTCACATGTTGCGTTTTGGGCTTGAAACCTATAATTTTAAAACCATTGTTTTGAAACACAAGAACTGACATGGGGGTGTAAACAATCATGTATAGGTGACATGCCTTCAAACACTGAAGTGTAGCAAACTGTATATGAGCTTTGGAGCTCATAATTTTTGAAATAAAAAAAGGTAACGTGGTTATTAACATGGCCATGACTAAGACTATGTTAATGGAGCACAATGACTTCCACAGTCGTAAATGTGCCCTTGTTTGTTCGTAGAACTTAAAGTTTTAATGGACAAAAAAGAAACACATTTTCTAACATGGGTGTGAATGAAACTGTGTATGGAGAACACAATTTAAAATCTGTTAGTGTTTTTATACATGTCAATTCTAGAATTTAAAGCTTTTGAAAACATGAGTAAGAACATAGGAAAGATACAAAACAATGTATAGTAAACACTTTTTCATACTCAGGCATAACACAAACCATGTTTGGCTACTATAGCTCAAATAAAAATTCTTTGTGAAAAATTAAATTAATAAATAAAATACGGCTGTGTTTGAAATAATGTTGAGTTATATGACTCTGAACATGGATGTGTTTAAGAACACGTTTGGCTCATGAAACTTAAAAATTTACAAACTTACCTAGAATTGAAATCAACTTTTTCCACACTTTGAACACAAAATTCTTCTGATCTGGTCTAGATTCTTGCATCAAAAATTGCAAATTATAAGATCACAAGACAACAAAAGCTAACTAACCTAACAATTAATAAAATCAAATAAACAAAAACAAAGCTGAAAAAATTAAACAAATGGGTTGCCTCCCAAGATGCGCTTATTTTAATGTCATAAACCTGAAGTCTTCCTTGAAAATTCAAGCATTCTTCCTTCCTCTTAGAAAGCTTTCACATTCATGTGACCATCAACTCAGTATTTGCTAGTAAAGTACCTTGTGGCTTTTCAGAAAACATCGTAACAAGTTTGCCCAACTAAGTCTCAAAGTTTTGCATACTTGCTCTCATATTCATCAATTCTAACTCTTTCACATTGATTCTAGCATTCGATTGTTGCATATGCATTGAGATAAATTCTTCCATAGCTAGCCCTCTTTCATGTTTTGGCCTAACTTGAAAACCAAGCAGTTGTTGCCTTTCATAACTCCAAGAAAAATTAGGATGGTTTCTTCATCCTAGATTATATGTATTGTTGTATGAATTGTTTTGTGGCCATGGTGGATTTCCAACAAAGTCCACATGCTATGTTTTGGTTAATCAATTATGCATCTAACATTTACTACTTGCATGTCTTTTTCCACAAACATCACATTACATTACTGGTTGCTTTTGGCTAGCCAAAAAATTCCAAAATTCCCTTATCCATGCTTTAGCTTGATTTGCCAATGCTGAATAAGCATGAAAATTTTGGATAGCAACTTTGTTGGGCTTAATCCTAGACATGCTGCTATTCAGATTAACACCAACTACTGCATCAATCATTTGCTTGGAAATGTACCTTAGACCCTGGTAGAATGTTTGCACTTGCATCCATGTAGGTAATTCATGATGTGGACACATTTTCAATAAATCGATGAACCTTTTCCAAGCTTCATATATTATTTCTAAACCCATCTAACAAAAACAAAAATGTCATTGTAGAACCTCACTATCTTAGCTGGAGGAAAATGCTTTAGTAAAAACTTCTGGGCAAGAGTGTTCGAAGTGGTAATCGAACTTCTTAGAAGTAAAGTGAACCATTGGTTAGATCTTCCTCAAAATTAGAACTGGAATAACCTTAATTGAATGCTATCCTCACTAGCTCCATTACTTCTAAAAGTATTAGAAATCTCTAAGAAAGTAGCAATATGAGCATAAGGATCTTTATTTGTGAAGCATCGAATTAAATACACTACTACACCATCTGAATAATATTTGGCTTCATGTCAAAATTGCTGGCATTGACAAGAGATCTACTGGTATTTGATTCCATCCCTCCAATAGAAGGCTTAGCATATTCTGACATAGAGGTTGCTTGATTATGGTCTTCCATGAATAACTGTTCCTGATTTTCTCTTTAGAATGACAATGATGCCAAAATTTAGTGTGTTCATAGTCCCTATAAACCTTTCCCAGCGTATTAACAATTAATGTGGATGTGTCAAATCTCTTTATACTCATAGATATATGAACTCATAGGCAAGTGCACCAATCATCAAAGTATAATAGCGGCAAGTTCCAAGATCATTTTCCCCAAAGAATGGAGCTTGTCTACTGTACTCAACCTTTTGTTATTATCTACCAGAAAGTTAAAGGATGTTTGTTTAACTAAGTACTATGAATTAACTAAACTAAACTACAATAGTAAAAATAATTAATAACTACTTACCGGTTGCCAAAAAAAAATTCTGACAATGAAACATAAGATACCTCACACTTAGAATTGAATTGCCCTAAAAATCCCTAGTGTTGCTCTTACTTCAGTTTAATAAGATTGTGATTATCATGGATTGTGGAGTACCACCTAGCTTAGATTAGCTCTCTATTATTCCAGTTACACTAATCACTATTCTTAAGTCAAAGATGTAGTGTTTAGGCCTACCGCACTTTCTAAGAATACATTACTAGTCCTATGACCCATAAATAGCTTTCACCCTATTCTGGAGGTCTTATATCACACCTATTACTCCGAGTTATGATACTATCCTTTCTATCAAATAGTGATCCACAACAAACACATTAAATACTATTTGTCATATGTTCATCATCCTACACTAAATTGAAAGGCTGGCTACTATTAAACAATGCATCAAAGAACATTAGATAGATCACAAGAAAAACATAATCATGTTAAACCAAATGGTAATCACAAACATGAAATCATCCTAGGGTTCATCTACTCTAAGCAAGATTTGGAAACTTTATCTCATTGTGCTATAAAATAGACACAACATAATCAACGAAAAATTAAGAAAAGAAGTCACCATCTCTGAATTCCTTATCCTCCAAGGAATCTTTGATGCAGTGTGGATTGAATGGAGTTGATCATCAAAACTACATTTGACAACCTTTCCTCCTAATAACTCTTTTATTTTTCTGTATTTTTTTGCCTCTTCTCTGACTCTTTTTTCTATTTCCATGAAATAACCTAAAAAACCCTAAAAAGCATTTGAACACAGCTTGGTACATTGCCATGTTCAAGGACAGGTAACTCCCCTGGAACTTAAAATCTCGTCGACTAATGACATGCCTTGTAACAAGCCCACATAGTGCCACAGACATTTCCTACTACACTAACAATGAATATGCATGTGTCAAGTCTCTTTATACTCATAAATATGTGAACTCATAGGTAAGCACACCTATGATCAAAGTGTAGCAGTGGCAAGTACAAAGATCATTTTCCCCAAAGAATGGAGCTTGTCTACCATGCTAAGGAATTCTTTATTATCTACATGAAAATTAAAGGATTTTTGTTTAACCTACTATTACAAATTAATTAAAATAAACTATTGCAGTGAAAATAATTAATACTAATTATCGGTAGTGGGAAAACAATTCAGACAATCAACAACAAGATCCCTTACACCTAGAGTTTATCCCCTTCAAAATCCCTTATGTTGCTCTTACTTCAATTTAACAAGATTGTGATTAACTTGGATAGTGGAGTCCTACCTAACTTAAATTACCTCCCTATTATTCCCGTTACGCTTATCATAATTCTTAAGTCACCAAAAAAGTGTTTAGGCCCACCTCACTTCCGAAGAATACATTACTAGTCTTACAACCCACTACTAGATTTCACCCTAGTTCGGAGGTATTATATCACATCTATTACTCCTCGATTATAATACTATTATATCACACCTATTACTCCCTGATTACAATACTATCCTTTCAATCCAATGGTGACCCACAACAAACAAATAAGATTCTAACGATCATATGTTCATCATCCAACTTTTAATTAATACACTAGCTACTATTAGTTGACACATCAAAGCAAATTGTATAGATCCCAAGAAAAGAATAATCAAATTAAACCAAACAGTAATTGCACCCGCTCAATCAACTTTGGGTACATATATTCAACGTATAAGTAGAAAAATTTAGCTCATAGTGCCGAAAAATAAACACAACAGAATCAAAGAAAAAATAAGAAAAGAAGTCCCCATCTCTGAATTAATTCTCTAGCAAGGAATCTTTCATCTAGTGCACATTAAGCAGTATTGATCATTAGAATTGCCTCCAATAGCCTTTATCCATAAAAACTCTTTTATTTTTCTATGTTTGTCAGCCACTTCTCGAATTTTCCTTTCCATTTCAATCTTAGGATCTAATCACTATGAATCAGTATCCCTTATAGACAAAAGTTTCCTCAAGGTTTTCTCAATTTCTGGATCCACTTTAACAACTTCACTAGGCTAGCTACGAGTCATACACCAAAATTCCTACAAGAAAAGATGTTGAAGTCAACAAACTAAAAATAGCTAAAAATTCATAGAAAAATATTATAATAAAATAAAATGCTTGATTAGTAAAGGTTAATCTTTCATGTAGGAATCTCAACAGATGTTCTTCAGTGAAGGCACAAAAAACTTGGTGTGTTCATAGTTCACACAAATGTTTCCCACTACACTAGCAATTAATGTGGATATGTCAAATCTCTCTATACTCATAAATATGTGAACTCATATGCAAACACACCTATCATCAAAGTATAGCAGTGGCAAGTACCAAGATTGTTTTCCCCAAAGAACGAAGCTTGTTTACAGTACTCAATATTTCTCTATTATGTACCTGACAACTAAGGCATGTTTGTTTAATTAAATACAATGAATTAGCTAAACTAAACTATTTGAATAAAAATAATTAATAACTAATTATTGGTAGAAGAAAAATAATTCAGATAATTAATAATAAGATACCTCACACCTAGAATCAAATGCCACTAAAAATCCTTCCTATTGCTCTTACTTCGTTGTAACAAGATTGTGATCAACTTAGATTCCGGAGTACTAGCAAACTTAAACTAGCACCATATTATTTCCATTACTTTAATCACTATTTTTAAGTTGTTGATAGGATATCTAGGCCTACTGTGCTTCCTAAGAATATATTACTCATTTAGTGACCCACTACTAGGTTTCACCCTAGTCTGAAGCTACTAAATCACCCCTATTTCTTCCAGTTATGACACTATCCCTTCTATCTAATCATGATCCACAACAAACACATCATATACTACCTATCAAATGTTCAACATCCTGCATCAAATTAATAAGCCGGTTAATATTAATTAATGCATCAAAGAACATTGAATAGATTTGTAGAAAAACATAATCATATCGAACCAAACAGTAATCACAATCACACAATCATCCTCTAGTTTATCTACTCTAAGCATGAGTAGGAAAATTTAGCTCATAGTGCCATAAAATAAACACAATAGTATCAAAGGAAAACTAAGAAAAGAAGTCTCCATCTCTGAATTGCTTCTCCTCTAAAAAATGTTTGATCCATCACACATTAAATGGTATATATTATCATAACTACCTCCAGCAAGCCTTCTCCCTGAAAACTCTATGTTTGCCCACCTTCTCTCGGACCCCCTCTTTTGTTTGCACGTAACAACCTAAAAAGTGCTAATAAGCAATCGAGCATGGTTTGGTGTATGCCCAATTTCAAGGCCATGTAACTCCCTTAGAACTTAAAATCTTAAAAATTAATGGCACAATTTGACGCACAAGCATGTAGCTCACACACGGGCATGTAAGAGGGCATTAAGGCACTACATGACCATGTTGCAGGGCATGTCTTCTCCAAACATTGACAAAACTTATAATTCAGCTCCAAAATTTTGCAAAAATCCTTCCTAACCCAAATGAAGCTGAAATATAACATGAACCAATATAATTTGAAATATAGCACATCAAAATATAAGTAAACATAAGGGAAAAACATACACAAAACATAGCTAAATATGATCATATCATAGTCATACCTTCGGATATAGGAACCTTAGCACACTGGTTGGTTTCTTCGAAGCCAAGGTAAAATTAATCGAACCATATTGCCCCTATACAGCATGGGGAGGTTTAAACAGTGATGAATCTTACTAGTTAGGCTAGTAAGCAGTGTTTGCTAGTAGGGAAGGCTCCGTCAAAGAGTTAAATACTAGGGGGGGACAAGTCCCAAAGGTCTAAAATGCTATGCTCAAAGGTTTAGCCTCATACTATATGAGCTCATAGTAGAATATATATATGTGTGTGTGTGTTATCCTCAGTGTTTTCCTTATAGGTTAAAGATCCTTTACTAAGACTCATGGATTCTGACTCCCATATCTTATGTTGTGTAGATACTGACATTGTTGAGCCGAATAACCACTGGCGGTTGTCTAGGTAGTCTTTTGTTATAGGTGCACAATTTTGAGAATCCTCTAGATTCCATATTATATGGTTACTTATTGGTTACGTTATCTTACTAGTTATACTCTTGTTGGACATAAAGGCTAGCAAGGCACGTGGAGGACTTTTGAGGCTTGCCACTAAGATTTGCATATAAGGTCTGAGCTAGATGGATGGATCTTAGTAGTGATAGGATTTTTGTATAATGTCAGTACTAGTAGCCCCTAAGGTATATGGATAAAGTGATGAACATTAGGGTTGCCTTTGAGTGTAAGGCATAGTTTTCTTTTGTTTGCATACCTTCACTTGGATAATTATTTGTTGGATTATGATGATAACTATGGTGGTTTGGTATGCTTTGAAACTTTGAACATCAGTTTTATAGAAAATGACTAGGCTTTACAAATGTTTTATGGATTTTCACTTGTCCAAGTTAAAGCAACACTTGCACGCCTAATTGTATTTCTAGGTTAAATAACTAGTGGCATGGAGTTCTAACAAGGGTGCGCATAATTAATTAGGCAACTGCAAATGGTGTGAGACCCATTCTCATCATTTACTTAGGCTGGCCATGAAGGGGCCATCTAACTCGAAAACTATAAGCGAACTTAATAGTATATGCTCAAGCACTCTCCTTATTATAACTGTCCTCCTACCCGAAAGCTCATATACGGCATATAAATTAATAACTCCCTAGTTTAATACCTCAATTTATGTTCATTTAGTAATTCAAGCAATATAGTTAAGGTTTACTAGGTTCCAAGGAGAGTATGGCATCAAAAGAGGTCTGGGGCTAAAATTGTAATTTTGCATCTTGAGGTGCCGAGTCAAGTCCCAATACTTGAAAACATGTTTTAAAACCTAATCCTTGCTTAGCACCCAAATTTTTCATTAAGTGTTGAAGATTAGGCCAAGATATGACCAAACATTACTATTTTAGGAAGGGGGCTTTTTGACAAACTTATTAAAGCTTGAGGAATTGTTGGAAAATTATGTTTTAAAACATGGTAAAGTGTGTTGGCTGCCACATTTCTTCATTTTTCCATCCAAACCCGAGCTCCCTCTTCCCCACCTGATTTCTTTTTCAATTCTCACTCAAATTCAAGAGTTCTTGGTGAAAATCAAAGGTTCCAAAGGTGACTAGGCAATGAATGGCTTTTTTCAAGGAAGTTTTGTGCTTTGGAAGCTTGGAATTACATTTTTTGCTCAGGCTTTATTTCATGCGTGAGTTAACATGATTTCCTTGATGTTACCTTGTTTATTTGGGTTTTGGTTAGATTGTGTTAATTTGATGCCATTTGGTTGGAATTGCTTAGAACCTAGGAAAAATCTTAGTGGAGCTTGTTCTTGGTGTTGGATTGCTTGGTCTTAGCTTGTAGCTGGGAATTAAGGTAAGGGATTTAATATTGATGAACATTTGGTGCCATTCATAGCTTGTTTTCTTTTTAAATTCAAGTAGTTTGATGAATGGTATTAGTTAGCGGGTTGTGATGATCATGGAAGACTAGTGATGTTTGATGGTTAATGTGATGTTTACGGACACCATAGGATTGGTTCAAATGGTGAATTGTGGCCTAGAGTTTGTGTATTGCATGTAGGAATAGTTTGGAGGTGCCTAATGGAGGTTTAGAGGGACTTGGAAGCCATCAAAGAGGCTTAGGAGGCTTTTTCTTGGTTCAAGGCATGAGGCTCTAGTGCCTAGGTGTAGTTTGGGGCTACAACACCCAAGGTGCATTTTCAACCCCACAGAATAGGATGCCCCTGGCGCCTAGGCCCTAGTGGCCTACCCGCCAGCACTTGACAACATTGACATGTTGTGGGGCTTTCGCCATAGCTTTTTGCACTGGTGTTGGATTAAGGCAATTCAGGATTCCACAAAAATCTAAGAGGGAGAAGTACCTGTTCCATGCCTTCACCATGCCTAGAATGGCCCAAGTTTAGACCTATTTTTGTTCAAAATAAAGGCACATTTGGTTTCAATAGAGCACCATTACTTAGGTGCAAGGTTAACTACCATCAAAAGCCTAGTTGGGCCTCTGGATTTAGGGCTCTGATGTTGGAACCTTGGTTATTTATAGAGGAAAAGTCCCAAGGTACTAAAGCGTATGCACATAGGTTTAGCCTCACAATGTATGAGCTCGCAGTAGATTACATATAGATATATATGTGTTGTCCTCAGTGTTTTCTCCACAAGTCAAAGACCCCTTACTGAGAATCATAAGATTCTCACTCCTCTAGTTTAATGTTGTGCAGATACTATGGCTGTTCGACCCGGCAATCATTGAGGATTATTGTGGTAGTTTTTGTTATAGGTACATTGCTTTGAGAATCCTTGAGATTCTAGTTTTTTGGCTACTTTAATGTTAAGTTGTTATTGTACTAACTCCAATTTTCTTGGCCATAGAGGCTAGTGAGCATGTGGAGGACCATAGAGGCTTGCCACCAGGATCTCTCATCTATGGTGGAAGCTAATTGACTAGATAGTCTTGCATATGTATGTTGTTTATTGGTGGTCTCCAATATGTATGAATTGAGTTATGGACTCTAGGGTTACCTTTGGGTATATGGCATAGTCTACAATTGTTTAAACGCCCACACATGGTTAATTATGTGTAGGATTAATGTTTATGCTATAAAGGTTTTATATGCTTTGACATTTTGAACATTGGTTTTTTATGGAATTGCTTGGGCAATATAAATGTTTTATGATTTTCTACTTGCTCAAGTCAAAGCAATTCTTGCATGCATAATTACATTCCTAGGTTAAACAACTAGTAGCATGACGTTTTAACCAGGGTGCACATAATTAATTAGCCAATTGCAACCAACATGAGACTTGCTCTTATAGCCTTCCTAGGCAAGGACATGAAGGGTTGTTTCACTCCTTCTTTGTGGATTATTAATAGGTTTTTAAAGGTTTCATGTTCCTTTAATCTATTATATAAGTTGGGGTTCATATAGTCTTCTCATGTATTGCTAGATGTTTCGGTTTTAAAGGGGATTTTCAAGCTAAGCACCTTGCTTGCTCTTTTGTACTTGTTTTTCATTTCAATAAAATTTTCATTTGTAATTAAGAAAAACTTTAAAGCTTGTTCTTGCTTGTAGTGTCTCTCACCTTAATTCGGTAAGATTGGGCAACAAGCGAAAAACAAAAACCTCAAGAAAATATCATGATTTTCTATTTTTGGGTTTTCAAATTTTTTAGTGATTTGGTTTGTTTCAAATTTTCAAATTTTTTTGCACAATCCTATGTGATAGGTAGGAAGAATGAAATATAGTTCCTAATGAAAAATGTCATGACCCCTCAAAGACTTTCAATGACATTTTCCAGAAGCCTTACCCGGCCTAAAAATATACCATGAATCTACAAATATTACATATCGCATAAAACACAATAAATAAAATGTTACTACAAATTCGCATTCTCGTTAATATTACTTAATGAAGTGTGTTTTACTAACACTCTAAAAAAAATTTTAAAAAAAAAACCTTCTAGATCTATTCCTAAAATACAAACCTACAACATTAATAGTTTAGAAAAAGGCTAAAAAACTTTGAAGGTTTAGTAGAACTGTAAAGTGAGAGGCCAACAATAGGCACTTTTTCTTCTAACATTTCATAATGGCAGTGGAGGTTGGGCCCTTTTTATGAAGTAGGTAAATGAATTCCAAAATTTTTCCACTACATGATTAAAATATTATTTCCCCCTTGTTGTTATTAAAATATCATGAATTTGGCATTAAACAAATGTTGTCCAAAAAGGGGCACAAAAATTTGTTCACCTAATGTGTCAGACTTCTATTTTTAGTCTTTACACTACCTACTATTCAATTTTTTAGTTTAGTACTATTCCAGTAAACAATTGGTTTCACTATATGTGATTCCACATATAAATAGTATAATTACTAGTGAATGAGAATTTGGTTCCATTAGTTCCATCAGTTGTATACCAGTATAATTGCAGTAGTAAATATAAGTAGTTGCATTAATCAATAATGGTTTTAAGAAGTTATTTGCCTCATCAATTTTTTCTACTCACTAATAATTTGTACTACACCTTAATTTGGTTCCACAACTTAGTGTGCCTTTAGTTGCTCTTTGTATAATGTGTGCTTTCATTTGCTAATATTTGTTTATTGTTGTGAAGGCCAATTGGAAAACTGTCAAGTAGTTGTTGAAGGTAAAAATAATTTAGACCAAAATTGATTCTTTCCACATGATGGCATATCTTAGTGATGTGGTTGCATGGAGGAAGACAATAGCAAGTAGAGTAGACAACAAAGTCCAACTGATCCTGAGTCTATTAAGTCAGTAAGTTCACTCCACTCTCACATCTCATAAAAAGTTGAGCCTATAATGAAAATAAAGTTTGATTATGAGAAAGTTGCTTATGACTTTTATAATA
The DNA here is from genome assembly GCA_005392925.1 of Aquilaria sinensis. NCBI lineage: Eukaryota > Viridiplantae > Streptophyta > Magnoliopsida > Malvales > Thymelaeaceae > Aquilaria > Aquilaria sinensis. The sequence goes on from SMDT01000315.1 coordinate 78,360, forward strand.
AGTATGCTAAAGGAGCCGGATTTAGTATTCCAAAAAGTAAGTCTAACAATGATAATCAAGGTAGGCTATTGGATTTAATTTTGTTATTCTAGTCAAGGAAGATCATATGTTCATAAGAGAAATGATATTGTCAAAAGTCATTGAGTAGAGAACAGATTTGCATGGAAAGCAATGATAAAAATTAATAGAAGGTTCAACCCTAAGTTTTGTGTCACGGAGTTGATTAAGCAATGTACACATTGGCTAGCTAGTCTAAAAAGAAAAACCAAGATTATGAGGTCTCATAGAAATATTGAACCTAGTCAAGTTGCTATGTTAGAAGTACCTGATCAATCTATAGTAGCATCAACATTAGGCTTTGAATATGTGGCAATAAGAGTTAATGGAATTAACAATATTAATTTTGTTCTTGATGATTATAAGAATTATTTAAGGACCAAAACAACTATACAGATGAGAGCAGGGGTGCTGGAGGTCTTTTAGAGTACCTGTAGTGAATGTAAATTGAAGACCTAGTTTTCTTTGTCATTACACTATCAATCCTGCGATGATTTTTCTTTTAACAAAACAAACCAAAAGAATAAAAAAGGCAAATCCTTTGTAGTGTTGGTTATTGTGAACCATCATAAACATTCTATCATTTTTTGCGTTGCTTTATTGTATGAAGAGATAGATGGGTGGTTTATGTGGTTATTTTATTCATTTATGAAAGCCATGCTTTAAGAAAGAACCAAAGAGAATTTTGATTCCCTAGGATGCAGCAATGGCTAAAGCTCTCTGTTTATATTGGCCATAAAACTTATCTTCAACTTTGTGTATGACATATGTAACATAATTTAGATAAGCATCTTAGTTATGTGTTCTATAAATTTATCATTTTTTCTAAATATTTTAGTGGTTGTGCTTTTTATCAAAATGAAGATAAAAACTTCTTAAATGCATGGCTTACAATTCTTGAAAAAAAATAAAAATCTTCAAGATAATGAATGGTTGTAGAAACAGTTTTAACTAAGTGGGAAATGAGATTTAGTATATGGTTGAGAGCCATTTCTACTGATATAACTACAACTTAAAGAAGTGAGAGCATGAATAAACAAATCAAACAATATCTTGGTTGTAATATAACTATGACCTATTACATTTTTTGAGTCATTGTCAAAGGTTACTAGATGGCACTCGCTATGAGGAATTGAAATCTTACTTCAAGGGTTTGAATAGCAAACCATATTTGCAATTTCAGGCAAAATTAATATAGTAGAGACCTATTCTATATACTCCTGATGTCCTTAAATTGTTTTCATGATGTTTACATCTTACTTTAGAATATGGGAAATAATGAAGGCATCATAAGAAATAGAGTTGTTCCTCCTAATAAACCACATTAGCATGCAGTTGCATGTGAATCATTGAATTCAATGATTATATGTAGTAACAACAAGTTTGAGTTTGCAAAGATTTTTTGTGCCCATTCTTTGAAGGTCCTAACCCTACAAAATATTAAGCATATTCCTTATAACTATGTACTAAAAAAATGGACCAAAGATGCTAAGAAAAACATAGTTCCTTGATCTATCTCCTCAAAGAATGTTGATCCCAAAATTGATGTAGGTTCATAGCATAAGGTTTTATTGAAGTTATATACTCATTTGGTTGCCCAAGCTACCTAAGCAATAAGTGATTTAATATTTCTTTCTTGGTCATGAAAAGACTTTGAAAGAAGTGGAAGCCAAGATGAAGAAGTTATTTCTTGAACAATATTCTACAACAAACATTTGTGTTAATAAGGATAACTGAGATCAAAGCACAAACTAAGGTATTCATGGTAATATTAAGGGAACCAAGGAAAAAATAAGCTTAACCAATATGGATATGACTAAAGAAATGTGCTTTAGAAAAAGCTACAAAAAAAAGTAGAAGTCAAATTAATGAATCAAAAAATGAGGTATTGACTGAAAACCTAAAAGTATTATATAATTTTTTTATTACATTCTTACATATTTAGTTAAATAAGATTGATTTCTTTTTCTAATCTATCTTAATTACTTTGCATAGTGGACATTCTCAAAAAGTCAAAACAATGAATAATTTCAACTTCCAACTTGAATCATCAAATGAATGAAGTACCCAAGCTACCTTAATTTATATAGATAATTAGTATGTTCCCACTTTATGTTGTTCTATATATCCTCAAGTGTGTGTTGTGCCCAAAAAGTCAATCATGAGATGATTGTATTTTTGCACATTGAGTCATGATATTTTATTAAGGCATTAATCCAGAAATTATGTTTGTTGTTTTGTTTCTGTGTAACGTAATAAACATAATTGTAACCCTAGAATAATGATATTCTCATACGTCCCTAGTCTAGTATTATTGTGGAGCGGGTTGCAATAATACATAACGACTAGCATATGTGGAGACTAATATGAGATATGTAGTCTACATATGGGTACAAGTTGGAGAACTTGTGTACTGGACCGACCTACCATGAGAACACTACATGGATCGTTATATGAGTGTCATAAGTGATTCTCATAGTGATCGTGGTATATGTAGTCCTTCGACCTAAGATTATCAAGGTTCTCTACATGTGAGTCACATACTTTGATACTTTCCGTTGTTGCTCGTAGCTGAGTGAACTTGAAGGAGGTCATTGGGTATGTCACATATCATGCAGAGGGATTTGTATGATCAAGATGGGATTTGTCCCTCCTATGTAACAAGAGTGACATCTTCGAGCCCCTTGATAGAGTAAGACTTAGAAAATGCATGGCCATGCTCGGATGAGTTGATGTACGATATCAATGTCATCAGTTTAAGTTGGTCTACTCGATAATCAAGAAACCAAAGATTGGGCTATACGAGAGTGACACATTCCATGTCTTGTGTTTAGTCTTGATATCTTGGACAAAGGGACAATGGCATATATCGATGATGATCATAAAGGTTTAGTCGAATCACCGACAATCTTGTCACTTGGGTAGCAATCATGTGTTGCTAGACACCGCTCATTGCTTATGGTCATAAATGAGATTTATGATCATTGCCAATGTGGTAAGAGCCTATTAGGTCGCACACATAGAGCTATTTGAATCATTAAAGTGCATGGGCTAATTATTTGGGTTATGGTTTCACAATAATTTCGTATTAATAATGGACCCAAAAGTTGAGCCATTATTAAGCCCGAAATTGAAGCCTAATTGGATTAAGGCTTTGAAACCCATTAGGCCTAGAAGTTGAGTCTCACTATAAATACAACTTTTAGTGAGAAATTCAAAGCTTCTTGCCCTAGTCTCCCAAAAGGACAGCCGCACTCTTCTCTTGCAATTCCTTGGAGGACGCAAGCTAGCACTGCAAAAGCAAGAGAAACGCATCTGCCGGGACGTGGTGGAAGCGTGGTGATCCCAAGAGGCTTGTGTGGATACCATAAAGAGCTTGAATACATCAACTGTTCAGGTATTGTGATTCGACTCCACAGTTGGGTGAGAGATCTCAACCGAAAATTAGGTATGAAAATTTTCGAACACCTAGTTTACCCCGTTTCACTTGGATCCTAGAGGGTTTCGGTTAAATTCCGCTGCACTTGTTTGGCTCCTGAAACCCAACATAATTTACCCTAACATTTTTCCCAAATATTGTAGGGAGCTAATTTTAATATTCCATGCTCAAACTCAAACACTTTAAATTGGTTTAAATTGCCTTCGATTCAATTCATTACAATATATATAACATAATTTAATTAAATTGTCTCTCTACACTATTTTCAACCCTTTCCTTTTAATAGTTGCTTATTTGTTAATTTAATAAGTTTCTTTATGTTGTCCAGTGGCACTACATTGCTAATTACATAACACAATTATAGTCTTTTCTCTTATATGTCAAAACATATAAGTTATGGTACTTAATAGTACACACACACACACACATTTACATTTATATTTATATTTAGGCTCAAAAGTTTAGAGCAGTAGATCCTAAGGACAGATTTGCAACTACCAATTTGAAATGCTATGGTAATGAGTTGGGAGTGAAAAATAATATTGCTGTCTCGTCTGATGTTGACCATGGGCAAGGATTAATTTAGGAAGATCAGTCTGGCACATTTGGTTGAATTTTTTTAGTATTTTTTTAGAGGAATTCTATTGTCTTTTATTTTGAAATGTGGAATTTTAGACTATTTTAGCATTATTAATATCATAGAGCACTAGAATACAATATTTATAACAAGAAATATTGTAAATGTTTGTCTTGCTTTGAGCTTTAGATTGTTCTCTAAATTTTTTATGATTGGATGGGGAACACATAATTTTCCTTTTAGAAGAAAGGGAAAATAAGATAAAGTAGAGAACAAAAACAATGAACGATATTAATTCTTGCACCAAAAAAATATTCATAAATTGTTGGATCATGCAAATAAATAAAATCCTTCACTTTTACAATGAGAAAAAGTCACTATTGTGTCGGGTATCCAAAATCTGTATAGGTTATAAGAAGAGCTAGTGGCTGAAGTTCCATCAACGGTTAAAGGGTTAGTGTAGAGTTCAATCATCTCAATAGGGAAGACAATAGATAAATTAAGGATACCTTTAAAATAGTAGGTTGGTGATGGAGCTTATATTAGGTTTTGGAAAGATATGTAAGTGGGAAATAAAAAACTTTATTCTCAATTTACTAGATTATGTAGTCTATAGGTAAATAAAGATGTCAATGTGAAAGATAGATAAGTTGGGAGTATTATTATAGGTAATTATGGTTGGGGATGGAGTAGACTAGTGAGGGGTAGGTAAATAAACATGTTTGTGAGCTGCAAACACCAAAGCGTCATCTGAAACAAAGGAGATCAACGAAATGATTGATCACCAATTTATGCAAGCTAATTCTGTCATTGGCTAAGAATGCTAAAGGCAATAACTACCTTCCAAAATCACTATTTTCACGTGAAGAGCTCATCAAGGCAAGTTACCAACACAGTATTCAATTTGTGGCAACTCTTCTGAAACCTAAAAGTATATGCTTGTTCTTTTTTTTTTTTTCTCTTGTCCATTGTCATTTGCTATTTGGGCTTGAATTTGTTATTGATTAGGCTTACAATACACTTTGGGTGTAAATATTCTTTAGTTGCTAAAGCCTCACTCTTCTCGACTAGATTGTAAAGAATAAGTACAGCTTTTTCATGTGACTCTTTATGTCACTACTTGGGCAATATGGAAAGCTCAGAATTATAAGGCTTTTAATTTGAAAAATTTTATTTCTAAAGAAATCTTCTTAAATATTGAGTTTTTAGCACATCTTTGGTTGTTAATAGAATTTTATGCTTTAATTGCTTACAGTCATATTGGTCATTGAATCCTATGCTGGCTGTCTTAAATTGGTTACTTATAAGACATGAATTCATTAAGTCATCTTTGTTGGAGGCTAGTGTTATTCTTCTCTGTGTTACTCAGGTTACAGTAAGGTTCACCTTCCAGTTGAACTCTTCCATATCCTTTTTATTCTCTGTATTCTTTTTCTTACTAACAAATTTTTCCTTGCCATTCAAAAAGAAGTCTTTCAATTGTGCTAGTCCTAATTTCTTGTACCAATCTTCTTATGTTTATATAAATTCCATCTTTCTCTTGCCAGAGGTACTATTAGTGTTTTATCGATTATTAGTTAAAAGACAATGGAAGTATGATGTTAGAACAATATTAGTTTAACCAAAACCATAATCGATCATAAATACAAATGATTAGTTGTACATAATCAGACATGTCTTAGAACACAAACTAAATCTATAGACAATTGGTTTTGTTGCTCAAAGAATAAAAAGAAAAGAAATCACCTCAATCTAGATCTGCTAAGAATAACCCACAACCCACCTTCGATTAATCCAATCAAATTTTATCCTTATCTTGGAAACAAGATAAGCCATGAGCTAGTCGGTAGCCTCAAAATAGACAAAATACTTGGTCCCCTTTTTCTTGGAAGCCTTTCTGACGTAGCACCTATCATTGTCAAAGACATTGACCGCCTAGTTCAATGACAACCTTATAGGCTTTTGGATTTTTGGTGCTAGTGGTCGTACCTCATCCATAGGAGTGACCTCCGTCAACAGTTACGAGTTGTCATCTTCTTCCAATAGATTATTGTACTCCACTTTGCACAACTTGTTGTCATCAAATAGAAGGATAACCTTTTCCCCTGAACCCTTCTTCCTTACTGTAAACCTTCACTCTGTCCCTTTTGCGAAATAGGGCCATCATCGTCATCGTTAATCTTAAGTGAATCTCACCAATAACCAAGCAAGAACATAGTAATAAGCTTGCTCTTTCTTTCACTCTTTCTCCTAACCCTTTAGATTTTTTAGGTTTCTTTTCCTAGCTCATGATCCTTGCAAGTCTACTTTTGTGAAAAAAATGAAGCATTTAGAGCATTCAAGCACACTCCATTAATTAATATTAACAAAAAAGTGAACTTATAGTAATGCTTTATTTCTTCTATTTTATGTGACACTTGACATTTATTGATTGACAGTACATTTTTTTTATAAGGATAGGATAATCTTGTTAAATTTATCAAGCTAAGCTGGTGTATGCCAGAAATTAACAAACAAATGAAAATGTCTTATCTTCAGCATTCATCCTTGTCTAATTTTATTTGAAAGGTTCTCTATGTCAAGTCCAATTAACCATTGTCATAAATCACTAGTTATATGAGAACTAGTTAGTACATAAATCTTCTTAAGATGATCTTCGAGAAATAGTGACCTTCAAACCATGCTCCATCGAAAGAGTAGTCATCATTCTGTACTTCACAAGATGGTTGGGCACCAAATTGAACTTCAAAAATCTACACAAGAGGGCCAATGTCATCTTTATTTGGAGGTAGGCTGAATCCTTCCCTAGGCATATCCTTGGTCCAGCCTACAATTTTGCAAAGTACTTTGATGTCAACAATTGCACACTTATGTCTTGTGTATGTGCACGAGCGCATTCTAAGAGCTACTAATCAATACATGAGCATACCTGAAATGCTGCGAACTTGAAAGGAGATGCATTTTGAAAAATGCCTTCTTTCAACCATCTTTCAGGATTAAAGGTAGCTGCATCTAGTCCCCAATTGTACTCCATTCGACCCATTGAATAAGGCACATAGGTGACCATGTCTCCTGCCTTCACCTGTGTCCCATCTGGTAACACATCATCCTTTAACACGCCCTTAGGGTCCTGCAACATAATCATTTGAGGAACTTGCTAACCTAACGAACAATGATGAATTTGTTACAATTTGATGACACTGTTAGCAATTTTGCTCTTCATAAAAGATTGGTGGCCAAATCCGAGATTAGACCAACTTCAAAATTACACATACTTGTGGTATTGCAGGATACAATCGGAGTGTTTCTGTGACCACAGCATGGAGATAGTGCAACTTTCCAAGTGAATCATAATTCAAGAGTCTTGCAAATTGTTCCACTCTGTAGCTAAAGGACTCGAGATCTTCTTCAACAATCTCGATTAGTGTAACTTTCTCTTCCTCTGATTGTTGTTGCTCAAGAGCTTTGAGCTCATAATACAACTTCTCAGCCACGTCTTCGTGGGTCATTATCATGTATATGGCCCATGCGAGAGTCGTAGCTGTTGTGTCACGGCCAGCAATCACAAAGTTGAGCACTACATCTCTCAAATTTTTGTCGGTTAACTTGCTTTCTGGATCTTCACTAAGCTCAATAAATCTTGACAGGATATCATGTTTTATCTGAAAATGCCTCAAAATGAAATGACCTATTTTCAATATATCATGATTATACTTCTCGTATTTTGAAGACATGACTTCACAATCTATGTCACATAATAAGAACAATCCATTAAATTGTGAGGGGCATACATCAAATGGAATAACCATCTGGTGTCTTTGACTTGCAACAGGGCAATCCCTTAGTTTTTCTTGACTAATAACAAAATATATAATAGGATCCCAATTATGTGATGGATTATTATTATGCTTGTTATTTGTCACATTACAATTTTTATATACAATACTATAGCCCAGGACACACACATACACACCCAAAAGGTAATACACAAGATAATTACCTTATCAGTTTTTTGGACCTCCTTGAACTCTGCCTTCCTCTTTCTTATCACAGAATAGGTAAAATCATCAATAATTTTGATGCTTTTGTCAAGTAAAGCCTCCGAGCCAACATTTAGAAGGTTCTTCAACTTCCATAGTGGATCTATAAAGCGAAGGGTCACTATAATATTTGCTGTGTCAAATGCCTGAGCAAATTTGTTATCTGAAGCAGTTGGGGCTAGAGTTCCAATTTCCACACCAAATCCCACTTTGCAAATAGAGTCTAGGGTCATCCGCATCGTTAACTCCTAAAAAAAAAAAAGACAGCATAAAAAATTCAAAGAAACTACTTCTGTTCTTTAAATCCTATATCTACAAATATTCAACTTCACTTCTAAACTTTCTAAAGAAATAACTGTCTTGGTTCCACTTCACTTCTGTTCTCATTTGAAACTGAAGGAATAAAAAGCCATAACTAGCCCTTATGTAGATTACAGAATTGCCACTAAGGTTTTGCAACAATTACAACTTTACCCGTGGGATTTCCTAAGAATTAGGTGCATGATATAATTTTATGTTGTCCAAATAAATAAATAAATAAAGCGATTATGAGGAGGACCTGCATTTCAACTTGGTGTTTGTGGAATGAAGCTTGAGTTAGTATAGAATGGAGCTTTAAGCCATATTCCCTGAAAACAATGGTGCTGAAGTCCCTCAAATTCTTGGATGCAAACTCAAAGCTTGCTGTCTTTCTTTGTTTCCTCCAAGGTTCCCCATCTACATTGAAGATCCCATCCCCAAGCAGCACTTGCATGTATGAGTGATATGTTTGACCCTTCATATATATCGAAAAAAGAATACAAAAAAGCCAAAAGATTAAAGAGCCTAATCACTACATATTTAAAACAAACGGTTATATATATATATATATTCGGTTTGGTTATGTTAACGAGTGATCGCAGGACACTTGTTAAAGGTATTTTTTTTTTTCTAATTTTAGCTTGTATTAGTTATTGTAAAGATTTTATATATTAATTACGGAAATTCGTATATTTATTCTTCTCTCTTAATCTAATTAATTTAGGAAACAAATTATCACGGTTATATTCCCTTCCCCACTCGCAGGCCAGACCAATTTTTCCCTCCCATGTCTTTCCTCTTTTGCTCTCTGATATACATCGGAACAATACTTTCGAACCCAAGAAAAAAAGGAAACGGCTGTTGCCTGTTTATTAATGTTTAAGGTTTAGGGTTTATAGCATGTTTTCTGAAACTAGAGCATTTTTTTTTTCAATTTTCTTTATTTTCTCTGCGTTGTTTTCGTGTAGGTTCAAAGGTTTGAATTGTTGTGGTCAAACCTATCTGTTGAACACCATTTACGAATTTTATATTTTTTCTTGCTGACAAAATTATTTTCCATCCATTAATAGTATGTTTTTACTTGATCGGAGTATTTTATAACCAAAACAACAAAGTTCGGTTTTATCAAAATATTGGACCTTCCAGCTGCACGCTTGAAGAGGCAGAACGACAAGGGAAGCTTGTAACGGAGATATAAAAAAGCTTGACCAACAGGGGAAAGGCTAGAGGGGAAAAGGGGGGGGGGGGGGGGGGGGGGTTGGAATTGTTGAGGGATTTGAGTGGTAAAAGGAAGAGAAATATGATAATTTGTTTGCAAAATCAATGACATTATGGGAAAATAAAAGAAGACAGGAGTATTGGGTCCACATAATATGAAATATTAACAGTAATTGGCATAGTATAAATGAAAGAAAGAAATGCATTCTTAGTAAGTGTTCTAAAATTATCAGTTAACAAAACTGTATATGTACGTGTATGTTCAAATTCATTTTCTTTTAATTCTTTGTGCTACTTTCTATTTTGAAAAATTTCAAAATAAGTGATTTACTTTCACTAGGAATAACAATTAAGCACCTAATTAATTCCCTGTTTCATCCTCAAAATGTTAACGTACGTGAAGTGATAATTAATTTTATATGGTTAAATATTAAAAATGTGTTTAAAAATAAAAATTTGTCCAGAACTTTATTGAAAAATAAATTGATTTATAGAATTTGGGCAGGGGAGTATTTTGTTTATGACAATTCACTATGGGCGTTTAGGCAGCTCATTCGAACTTCCTGGTCAAAGGCACATAAAATATTTCACAACTTTCCGTATTTTTAGATAAAATTTTTGTCAGGGCAACAAGTTTTTACTTGTCAAAAATAAATAAATAAATAAACCATGATCTAGAGAGAGATAATTTAACCTAAGTGATTAAACATTTGTCACATTACCTTTGGGTAGTTTGCAAAATTGGTCTTCAGAACATGTTCCACATTAGCAGGATCAGCAATGTAAGTGTAGGTTCTGAACGGCATCGGTACAGCAACAGTTCTCATTTCGGACAAGTATTCAACCAGCCAATCGTGCATCCGGTGGTAGTTCACGAGCTGCTCGATTGCTGCTCCGAAAAGCGGCCATGTCCTGGGGCCTATCCTGCTTCTTTGCCTCCATCTATGGATGAAGATCCATGAACAGACCATGCAAGCTAGCAGAACTCCCAAGTTGTACCCTTGTGGAGAAATTAAATGGCTTATGGCAAAGTATGGTTTGTTTCTGTCATCCATTTTTGGTACTGTTGAAAACTCAAGGTGAAAAATCTTCAAGAAAATAGCTAGGTTTTTATAAAGAGTAATGGAAAAGGTATGAAAGTTTGTTAAGGAGTGGATAGGCAGAAAGGAAGCTTATGACATAGGTAAAGAAATTGTCAACAATCTTTGCATGGTTTACCTTGAAAGTGGTCTCCACACTTTCATGCACTTTGCCTTATTTCAATACGCAAAAAAGGAATAGTTGGAATCTAGTTTTCCTTCACAAAAAATTAACAAAAATACGAAAAAGAAAAAAAATAAAGGAAAGTAAATGAGGAGAAGAAATAATAGGAAGCTAATTTCCTTTCATTTAAAAGAAAATAGAAAGAAAAAGAAAAATAGGAGGAATTGTTGGAAAGTGATTGGAAGAAAAGTTGGATATTCTTCGAAATTCTAGAATTCATCTCTTTTCGATATGGTTAATTAATGATAGTAAATCTACCAACTAGATCGCTTGGATACTACTTTGAGTATTGGTCCGAGTGATTCAGGATGTAAGCTACTCAACCAACGATGGCACTACAGCTCAAGGTGGTGACTTGGTGGAAAATCCTTCAATTATTAAGTTAGCTGTCGCAAATTGGATGATGTAGAGAACAGTAGGGTTTTCAAGCATACGTCCAATGTGCTAGGCTGGAGTTACGGGGAGCTGATATGCTCAAATTTAGTCATATTTTTAATAAGTTTTTCCTTTGTGTTTGTCTATCTTTTGATATATTTTTGCTAGGATATGGTGCGTAATTAGTTTATATTTAGTTTTCAAACTATATTTCAGCTTCATTTTAGCTAGGAAAGATTTTTACAAAGTTTTGGAGCTAAATTGCAAGTTTTGGCGTAGTTTTGGAGCAGACACACTTTGCTACACACATTTGTAATGCCTTACATGCCCTAAAATAGGCTCGTGTATGAGATACAAGCCCATGTTCCAAAACCGTGATTAATTTGGCAAGATTTTAAGTCCTAGAGGAATTACACAGCCTTGAACTTGGCCAAAAACCAAACCATCTTTGTCCTATTTTCAGGGTTTTTTAGGTTATTTAAAAAAAGGGGGGGGGGGCGAAGAAAATTGAGAAGGTGGAAATACACAGAGGAAAAGAGAGTTTTTCAAAAAGAAAGGCTGCCAAAGGTGGTTTTGATTACCAACACCATTTTATGAGTGCCAGATCGAAGATTCATTGGCGAAGAAGAAATTCAGCCATGGATAACTCTTTTCTTAGTTTTCTTTAGATTCTGTTGTCTTTATTTTATGACACTATGAGGCAAACTTTTTCCCCTCATGGTTAAAGTAGATGAACCCTATAATGATTTTGTGATTGCGATTATTTTTTGGTTTAATATGATTATGTGTTTTTCTTTTGATTTATCCATTGTACTTCATTGCGTAGATTAATAGCCGCAAGACTATTAATTCAATGTGGGCTAATGAACATGTGTCAGGTAGTATTCGGTATATTTGTTGTGGATTACCACTGGATAAAAAGGATATTATTGTAACCGGGAGTAATAGATTCAATATAATGCCTTTGTACTAGGGTGAATTGAAGTAGTAGATCATAGGAATTATAATGCGTTCTTAGGAAGCGCGGTAGGCCTAAACACCCTATCAATGAATTAAGAATAGTGTTAATCTAACATGAATAATAGGAAGCTAATCTACATTAGGTAGTACTCCACGGTTCAAGTTAATCATAACCCTGTTAAATCAAAGTAAAGGAATTGCAAATGAATTTCTAGGGGAATTTGATTCTAAGTTTGAGATTTCTTATTGTTGAATGTCTTAATTTTTTTTCTGTTGCCATCTATTGGCTAGTAGTTTATTTTACTTCATTAGCTTAGTTTACTTAATTCGAAGTAGTTAGTGAAACAAACATATATAATTGTTGGCTAGAAAATAGAGGGAGACTAGTAAGCTAGACAACCTCTATTCCATGGGGAAATTGGTATTGGCACTTGCCATTGCTATACATTAATGATAAATGCACTTGCCTGTTAGTTCGCATGTTTTTTTAGTATAGAGAGATTTGACATATTTGTTAGTGTTGTGCCCAAAAGCCAGTCATGAGATGATTGTATTTTTGCACATTAAGTCATGATATTTTATTAAGGCATTAATCCAGCAATTATGTTTGTTGTTTTGTTCCTGCGCAACTTAACAAACATAATTGTAACCCTAGAATAATGATATTCTTAAAAGTCCCTGGTCTAGTATTATTGTGGAGCGGGTTGCAATAATACATAACGACTAGCATATGTGGAGACTAATATGAGATATGTAGTCTACATATGGGTAAAAGTTGGAGAACTTGTGTACTGGACCGACCCACCATGAGAACACTACATGGATCGTTATATGAGTGTCATAAGTGATTCTCATAGTGATCATGGTATATGTAGTCCTTCGACCTAAGATCATCAAGGTTCCCTACATGTGAGTCACATACTTTGATACTTTCCTTTGTTGCTCGTAACTGAGTGAACTTGAAGGAGGTCATTGGGTATGTCACATATCATGCGGAGGGATTTGTATGATCAAGATGGGATTTGTCCCTCCTATGTAACGGGAGTGATATCTTCGGGCCCCTTGATAGAGTGAGACTTAGAAAATGCATGGCCATGCTCGGATGAGTTGATATACGATATCAATGTCATCAGTTTAAGTTGGTCTACTCGGTAATCAAGAAACCAAAGATTGGGCTATACGAGAGTGACACATTCCATGTCTCGTGCTTAGTCTTGATATCTTGGACAAAGGGACAATGGCATATATCGGTGATGATCATAAAGGTTTAGTCGAATCATCGACAATCTTGTCACTTGGGTAGCAATGATGTGTTGCTAGACACCGCTCATTGCTTATGATCATAAATGTGATTTATGATCATTGCCAACGTGGTAAGAGCCTATTGGGTCGCACACATAGAGCTATTTGGATCATTAGAGTGCATGGGCTAATTATTTGGGTTATGGTTTCACTTTAATTTCGTATTAATAATGGGCCCAAGAGTTGAGCCATTATTAAGCCCGAAATTAAATCCTAATTGGATTAGGGCTTTGAAACCCATTAGGCCTGGAAGTTGAGTTTCACTATAAATACAACTTTTAAGTGAGAAATTCGCAGGTCTCCTTGCCCTAGCCTCCAAAAAGGACAGCCACACTCTTCTCTTGCAATTCCTTGGAGGACGCAAGCTAGCACTGCGAGCGCAAGAGAAACGCATCTACCGGGACGTGGTGGAAGCGTGGTGATCCCGAGAGGCTCGTGTGGATACCATAGAGAGCTTGAACACGTCAACTGTTCAGGTTTTGTGATTCAACTCTACAGTTGAGTGAGAGATCTCAACCGAAAATTAGGTATGAAAATTTTTGAACACCCGGTTTACCCCGTTTCACTTGGATCCTGGAGGGTTTCGGTTAAATTCCACTGCGCTGTTTGGCTCCCGAAACCCATCAGTGGTATCAGAGCTACTGGTGAAACCCTAAATCGGGATTGAGTGTTGAATCGCATGATGCTATGTGTTCGGTTGCTTTTCGGCCATGATTAATTAGATTGATTCAAGATGCATGAAACTGGAATTCGTAATGAACATATGAGATATATGAAGAAACGACACAAATTGGTTAATGAGATTAATCTCAAATTGAATGGTATGAGATACCTATATGGATTAGGATTCTTGCAATAGTTGCAGAAACCCTAGCTTGGTTCGGATTCAGCCTGTTCAGGCACTGAAAGTAAGGTATTTTTGGTGGCTCGAATAGAGGAGTCTCGGGTGCCTACTTTCTCAAAATACAAGATTTCGGGCTAAGCAATTGTAAGAAAATTTTTTGCGCAGGGGGGCGCTGCCCCCCACGCCCCCCGCAAGGGCGGCTCCCCTTGACCTCGTCCGCTGACCGGTCAGCGGAACCACCGCCCACTGACAGGCCAGCGGGACCGCCATATGCGAAGCGCCACATAAATAAAAACTGGTTAATCAACGCACGAAAATTGGCATGCATCTTTGTTGAATGAGATTTGACATGATATGCTGATTGGTGTTTGAAGCATGGTGCATGGTTATAGCCCTTGATTGGTTGTACTTGTAAATACGGCCTGCGAGTCGTGCCTTTTCTTATCACTCTCATTGTACATTCTCTTCTCACCTTACTCCCCTCGAATGTAACTCGAGGTTTCTATTATTGATGTAATGGTGCATTATGGGATCATCCAAGGTGGTATGTCCAAGGATCATCCAAGGTGGTATGTCCAAGGAGGTGACAACAAAAGGGCAACCAAGAAAGGAAGAGAAGGAGCTTGTGAAGACTCTTTTCTTTTCTTAGGCTTTTATGATATTCTCATTGGCTTGAGAATATCGCATAGTTTGGGCTATAACCATGTCACGTTTATTTCTTGTAAGCATGAGATGCATGTTTTATATTTGTATGTGATGCATGTATAAGACAACCGGAGATAACAAATTGGTGAGATCAAAAGAAAAATCCCTCAAACAAATATTAAGTCATTAAATGTGATGCCTTCCAAATGTTGGCACTCGTCAAGACTTTGATCAACATTAGGTGGGTTTGCCAAAGCAAAGCACCTATGTTCATCTTGGTAAGGCGCGATGGGATAATAGTGATATCCAAACTGCTAACTTTGGGTTCGACTTAACTAAGTCATCCTAATAGGATTAGGGACTTAGAGGCATAGAGTTGGGCTTAAGTTCATGAGATGAGCTTGGACAAGTGTTGTTCACCCAACTATCCAAGAGTTGCATAAGATGCAATTGGCAAGGAGTTGCCTACCTAAATAGCTGTAACTTGAGAGAAAAGCCAAAGCTGACTCAGGTTGTGGTCAAATATGGATCTTGGCCCACTAGAATACCTTAGCGCCGAGGTGTTCCGAAATAATATCGAGGGTTATTATTTTGAGGAAAATAGTGGGAGTATCGTTTAATAAAAGTCCTTATTAAATGAATTAAAATACATGACTCTTACACTGCATATTTACTGTTGTAGATAACCATGGCACAAAACACATCGACACTTTCGTTGCGATCGATCCTTGAGAAGGAAAAACTGAATGGGACCAACTTTCTCAAATGGTACCGAAACTTGAGGATAGTCCTCAAACAAGAGAGAAAGGCTTATGTCCTAGAGCAGCCCATTCCGAATGAGCCTGCTGCCACTGCTCCAAGAGCTGAAAGGGATGCTCACAAGAGGCATTCTGATGATGCTTTGGATGTTGCATGCCTCATGCTTATTACCATGGAATCTGAGCTTCAGAAGCAACATGAGAACATGGGGGCGTTCGATATGATCGAACATCTCAAAATGCTTTTCCAAGAGCAAGCTAGGCATGAGAGGTTTGAGACCTCTAAGGCATTGTTTCAGTGCAAGATGTCTGAGGGAAGTCCCGTGGGTCCTCATGTGCTCAAGATGATTGGGTACATTGAGAATCTTGAGAATTTGGGATTTGCTCTTCAGAAAGAGTTGGCTATTGATGTAGTCTTGCAATCGTTGCCTGAAAGCTACAGTCAGTTCGTCATGAACTATAACATGAACGACCTTGACAAGTCCCTCCCTGAATTGCTCAACATGTTGAGAACTGCTGAGCAAAACCTTAAGAAGGCTAAGCCCATTTTGATGGTTCAAAAGGGCAAGGGAAAGGGAAAAGCCAACAAGAAGAAGGATAAAGCTAATGGAAAGTCCAATGCTAATTCTTCTTCAGCTGCACTGAAACCAAAGGGTGGTGTGGCAAAGGAAGGGGAGTGCTTCCATTGTAAGCAACCTGGACACTGGAAGCGCAATTGCAAGCTCTATCTTGAAGAACTTGCTAAGGAAAAGGGAAGTAAGACTTCCACTTCAGGTATTTTTGTTATAGAGGCTAACTTTTCTACTTCCTCATCTTGGGTATTGGATACTGGATGTGGATCTCACATTTGTGCAAATGTGCAGGATCTAAGTAGAAGTAGAAGATTGGCCCGAGGTGAAGTGGACCTACGTGTTGGAAATGGAGCAAGGGTTGCTGCCTTAGCCGTAGGGACTTATGTTCTCACTTTACCTAGTGGATTAGTTTTAGAATTAGACAACTGCTACTTTGTGCCTACTATTAGTAGAAATTTGATTTCTGTTTCTTGTTTGGACAAGAAAGGTTTTTCATTTATAATAAAGGACAAATGTTGTTCTATTTATTTGAATGAAATCTTTTATGGTAGTGCTCAACTTAGCAATGGGTTGTATGTTCTAGACCTCGAAGATCCAATCTATAATGTGAATACCAAGAAGGTCAGATTAAATGATTCAAACCCGACCTATCTCTGGCACTGTCGCTTGGGCCATATAAATGAGACCCGCATATCCAAGCTCCATAAGGATGGACTCTTGGACTCATTTGATTTTGAATCATATGAGACATGTGAGTCATGTTTGTTGGGCAAGATGACCAAAGCCCCATTCATAGGGCAAAGTGAAAGGGCTAATGACTTACTAGGACTCATACATAGTGATGTATGTGGCCCTATGTCTACACAAGCTAGAGGAGGTTTCCAATACTTCATTACTTTCACTGATGACTTCAGCAGATATGGCTATGTGTATCTCATGAGACACAAGTCAGAATCCTTTGAAAAGTTCAAAGAATTCAAGAATGAAGTAGAGAATCAACTCGGGAAAAGTATCAAAGTGCTTCGATCAGATCGAGGTGGAGAGTACTTGGATCGAGAATTCCTTGACTATCTGAAGGAGTGTGGTATAGTATCACAACTCACTCCACCAGGTACACCTCAATGGAATGGTGTATCTGAAAGGAGAAATCGAACTCTGTTAGACATGGTTCGCTCTATGATGAGTCAAGCTAACCTTCCAAACTCCTTTTGGGGACATGCTCTAGAGACAGCCGCTTTTACACTAAACCGAGTTCCATCTAAATCGGTTCAAAAGACACCATATGAGATATGGAGTGGGAGGCGTCCCAATTTGTCTTTTATGAAGATTTGGGGCTGTGACGCTTATGTGAAACGTCAATCCTCTGACAAACTAGGGCCCAAATCTCAAAAATGCCTTTTTGTTGGGTATCCCAAAGAAACAAAGGGTTACTATTTCTACAATCCTTCTGAGCAAAAAGTGTTTGTTGCTCGAACTAGTGTCTTTTTAGAGAAAGAGTTTATCTCTAAAGAAACTAGTGGGAGGAAAGTAGAACTTGAAGAAATTCAAGAACAACAAGGAGACATCGAACCTGAAATGGAACCTGAACAGACACCACAAGATGTTGTGGTTCAAGAGTCTGTTCCTGTAGCACAGAGCCCACGTAGGTCTGGTAGGATTCGGCGTGAGCCCGAGAGATATGGATTTCTTGTGACTCACACTGGTGATGTGATGCTCATGGATCAGGATGAGCCCACAACCTACCAACAAGCTATGTCAGGGCCTGACTCTGAGAAGTGGCTAGTGGCCATGAAATCCGAGATGGAATCCATGTATGAAAACCAAGTATGGACTTTGGTTGACCCACCTGAAGGGGTAAAACCCATAGGGTGCAAATGGGTTTTCAAGAAGAAAACTGACATGGATGGTAATGTGATTACCTTTAAGGGACGATTGGTTGCAAAAGGTTTCAAGCAAATTCATGGTATTGACTATGATGAAACTTTTTCACCAGTTGCTATGCTTAAATCCATCCGAATTTTGTTTGCTATTGCTGCACACTATGATTATGAGATATGGCAAATGGATGTCAAAACTGCATTCCTAAATGGAAAGCTACTTGAGGATGTGTACATGACACAACCTGAGGGTTTTGTCACTCCTGAGAATGCCAATAAAGTGTGCAAGTTGCAAAGGTCCATTTATGGACTGAAGCAAGCTTCTCGAAGTTGGAATCTTCATTTTGATGATGCAATCAAAGAGTTTGGTTTTATCAAAAATGAAGATGAACCTTGTGTCTACAAGAAGGTTAGTGGGAGCGCTATTGTCTTCTTGGTGTTGTATGTAGATGACATACTACTCATCGGGAATGACATTCCTGAGCTACAGTCTGTGAAGACTTGGCTAGGGAAATGTTTCTCTATGAAGGACTTGGGTGAAGCAGCCTATGTGTTAGGCATCAGGATCTATAGAGATAGATCTAGAAAGCTTCTTGGCCTAAGTCAAAGTACATATATTGACAAGGTGCTAAAGAGGTTTAGCATGCAAGATTCCAAGAAAGGATTCTTGCCCATGTCACATGGTATCACTCTTTCTAGATCTCAGTGTCCGAGTACAACTTAGGAGAGAGAGCGCATGAGTAAGATTCCATATGCCTCAGCAATTAGATCTATCATGTATGCCATGATATGTACTCGTCCCGATATCTCATATGCTTTGAGCATGACAAGTAGGTACCAATCGAACCCTGGTGAGAGTCATTGGACAGCTGTTAAGAACATCCTTAAGTACTTACGAAGGACTAAGGATGCATTCTTGGTCTTTGGAGGTGAAGATGAGCTCGTTGTAAGGGGTTACACCGATGCAAGCTTCCAATCCGATAAGGATGATTTTAGATCGCAATCTAGTTATGTGTTTTGTATTGGTGGTGGTGCTGTGAGCTGGAAGAGTTCAAAGCAAGAGACAGTAGCTGACTCTACAACAGAATCTGAGTACATTGCCGCCTCTGATGCTGCGAAGGAGGCAGTTTGGATCAAGAAGTTCATCACTGAACTTGGAGTGGTTCCAAGCATTGCCGACCCGATAGAGCTCTATTGTGACAACAATGGAGCAATCGCACAGGCTAAGGAACCTCGATCTCACCAGCGATCCAAACACATACTCCGACGCTATCATCTCATCAGGGAGATCATCGAGAGGGGTGATGTAAGGATATGCAGGACTTCGACAGATAGCAACATTGCTGATCCACTGACAAAGCCCCTTATGCAGCAAAAGCATGATAGCCATTCTAGGTCCATCGGTATTAGATACATGGATGATTGGCTTTTAGTGCAAGTGGGAGATTGTTAGTGTTGTGCCCAAAAGCCAATCATGAGATGATTGTATTTTTTGCACATTGAGTCATGATATTTTATTAAGGCATTAATCCAGCAATTATGTTTGTTGTTTTGTTTCTGCGTAACTTAACAAACATAATTGTAACCCTAGAATAATGATATTCTTAAACGTCCCTGGTCTAGTATTATTGTGGAGCGGGTTGCAATAATACATAACGACTAGCATATGTGGAGACTAATATGAGATATGTAGTCTACATATGGGTACAAGTTGGAGAACTTGTGTACTGGACCGACCCACCATGAGAACACTACATGGATCGTTATATGAGTGTCATAAGTGATTCTCATAGTGATCATGGTATATGTAGTCCTTCGACCTAAGATCATCAAGGTTCCCTACATGTGAGTCACATACTTTGATACTTTCCTTTGTTGCTCGTAACTGAGTGAACTTGAAGGAGGTCATTGGGTATGTCACATATCATGCGGAGGGATTTGTATGATCAAGATGGGATTTGTCCCTCCTATGTAACGGGAGTGATATCTTCGGGCCCCTTGATAGAGTGAGACTTAGAAAATGCATGGCCATGCTCGGATGAGTTGATATACGATATCAATGTCATCAGTTTAAGTTGGTCTACTCGGTAATCAAGAAACCAAAGATTGGGCTATACGAGAGTGACACATTCCATGTCTCGTGCTTAGTCTTGATATCTTGGACAAAGGGACAATGGCATATATCGGTGATGATCATAAAGGTTTAGTCGAATCATCGACAATCTTGTCACTTGGGTAGCAATGATGTGTTGCTAGACACCGCTCATTGCTTATGATCATAAATGTGATTTATGATCATTGCCAACGTGGTAAGAGCCTATTGGGTCGCACACATAGAGCTATTTGGATCATTAGAGTGCATGGGCTAATTATTTGGGTTATGGTTTCACTTTAATTTCATATTAATAATGGGCCCAATAGTTGAGCCATTATTAAGCCCGAAATTAAAGCCTAATTGGATTAGGGCTTTGAAACCCATTAGGCCTGGAAGTTGAGTCTCACTATAAATACAACTTTTAGTGAGAAATTCGCAGGTCTCCTTGCCCTAGCCTCCCAAAAGGACAGCCGCACTCTTCTCTTGCAATTCCTTGGAGGACGCAAGCTAGCACTGCGAGCGCAGGAGAAACGCATCTACCGGGACGTGGTGGAAGCGTGGTGATCCCGAGAGGCTCGTGTGGATACCATAGAGAGCCTGAACACGTCAACTGTTCAGGTTTTGTGATTCGTCTCTACAGTTGAGTGAGAGATCTCAATCGAAAATTAGGTATGAAAATTTTTGAACACCCGGTTTACTCCATTTCACTTGGATCCTGGAGGGTTTCGGTTAAATTCCGCTGCGCTGTTTGGCTCCCGAAACCCAACAATATTTACATTATTTTTTAGTGTAGTGAAAAATGTTTGTTGTGAATTACGAACACACCAAGTTCTTGGTGCCATTGCTGGGGGAGAATTTGTTGAGTTTGCTGCTTGAAAAATATATCTTTATTAATCTAGCCATTTATTTTACTGCTACATTTTTCTTTATATTTTTAGTTATTCTTAGTTTTAATTTGTTTTATCTTTTCTTGTAGGAATTTTGGTGAATGACTTGTAGCCATCTCAGTGAAGTTGTTAAAGTAGAGCCAGAAATCGAGAGAACCTTCAGGAAACATTTTCCTTCAAGGGGTACTGAGTCACAACCATCACATTTTAAGTTGATCAACTTGCTATAATGCTTTTGGAAGGATGCAAAAAGCTTTACCAATGAATACTAAGCCAAATCCTATAAGAGTTTACAATCTAGTTTTCCATCAGAAGGTGGATGGCCATACAGATGTGATAGTGTTGCATAAGAAGGAAGAACCTCCTTCAGTTATCAAGGAAGATGTCATGCTAATGACATTTGACAAAACGCTTATTAGGAGGCAATCTAAGCATTAAATTTTCTATTTTGCTTTCTTTTCATTTATTTAGTTTGATTAACAGTAGCTTAGTTAGCTTTTGTTTGTCTTGTGGCTTATGAGTTGCATTGTTGATGCAGGAACCTGGAGATTTCGGGAAGAACTTTGCATTCAAAGTTAAAGAAAAAGGGTAAGTTCATCCCGAGTAAGTTTGAAATTTTTTCTAACTTTTAGGAGATAAACATGTTCTTATACACGCCCATGTTTAAGGCCGTGTTGCTCAACATAGTCTTAAACACAGCCATACTTGTTTTATAAAATGATTTTTCATGAGAAATTTTTATTTGTCCTTTAGGGGCCAAACACAGTTTGTGTTACAACTGTGTATTATAGTGTGTTTTTGTTACATGGATTCATACATGACCATGTATCACTTGTGTTGTTCTAAATTTAAAAATTCCAAAAGTTAAACACATGCATTGACACACCCATGTCTTACAACGTTTCATTATACATGGTCTTATACACCCCTATGTTAGGAAGCGTGTTACTTGTCTGAACTTACAAGTTTTGAAACACAAAGCCTAAACATGGTCGTCCACATGACTGTGTTACTACGCGTGTTGACTAACACAGATTTATACATGCCTGTGTTTGTCCCTATGTTGCTCTCCTACTTTGAAAAAAAAATTGGGGTCTTTAGGCTTTGAACATTCTTTGCAACACGTTCATGTTTATAGGCATGTTCCCTATACATGGTCATAAAGATGCCCATCTTTGAGCCTGTGTTTGTCTTTTGCCTAAAAACATTTTACCTTCCAGTAGCTAAACACTTTTCTTAAAATGCCCAAAAGTAGCCCGTGTACACACTACACGGTTGTTAACATGATGGTGTACAGACCTTATGTTTTGTATTTAGATCGCTCCTAACTTAAGTTCAGAAACCAAACATTGTTATTCAGACACCCGTGTTAGTTGCCTTGTTCCCTAAAATTTTAGGTGACATGGATGTAAACATGCCAGTGTTTTAACCTCAAAAGCTTAAAAGAAAAGCCTTCACCCTCTTTTTCTATCTTGGATGCAATTTTTTATTTTCTTGTGACCCAAGGCATTTATAACCAATAGTTTCCTTAGATTTTGAGCCCTCCAAGGTATAGTTAACCTTAATTTCTTTTTTATTCAAGTTTATCTTGCTTCTTTATGCTTTTTTGTGTTTCCCTATTCAAGAAATTGATCAAAATACATCTAGACTAGGGTTATTCTTTTGGAATTCTTGTTTATGTTTCAATAGTAATGATCTTGTTTTTTTGAATGAAGGCAAGTTAGAGTTATACCTATCCTATGGCTACAACTGGTCGATTACTTGTAGTGATGTTAAGGCATCACCTTGGTTATACTCTATGTGTTTAAAACCCCTTTGCTTGTAGCCTAAGTAATTCAATTTACCAAGTGTTCAATATTTGTTCTCAATGGGTTATGCAAACTTTTCTGATGGTTTTGCTGAGTTTCAGGGTTATGGCCCGACATTGGGATGAGATGGATGACTTGCCTTAAGAGATCTCCATATGATTTGTCTCCATTGAGGTGTGATCTTTACCTGAGGTCTCCATGAATCAAGGCGATCATTTTTTAGCCTCATTTTGACTATTTGATAACTCCTGGGATTCAGGATACCATAGTTTGATGTGGCTAGATGCATTTCCATGAGCCATCGACGTTTGCTTCCATGACTTTGGTATGAGAGTTTTATGCCAACGGCACTTTCCATGGTCATTGTTCTGAGATTTCAAAGTAGGGGTTTGTGTGAAACATGGAGCTCCACACTTATGTGGGTGACATAGAGCATCAATTTGGCATTACCTCGATTCTGAGTTGCTTCCCATGGCCTAATTTCATGGAGTTGGTGTAGACACTGTGCGGTTGACCGGTGGCATGGACTTCTATGTTAGGGCATCACCCCTTTCTTCTACCATCACAGCTGCTGTCAACTATTCACCCAATGTTCATTTTTCTAATTGAGTGCCTCTCCTCTCAGCCATTTTGCCGATTCAGTCACCATGGAGTAGGTGGTTCTTTGGCATGTCATTCTTACCAATCGACTAGTGAGTATCGGTCACGTGATCCTGCAGACCATCGTGAGAGTTGTCCATGACCTAACTCTGCCCATGGTCTTCCTTTAGTTGATTATCGAGCTTATGATAGCACAACAAGTCTTTTGTCTTGTCGGAGCGTTCCGAGTGGTTGTTCCTCCATATTCAAAAAAGGATGGAGCTGAGGACAATACTACTAAAAGTGATGTGGATGAGGATGCCCTTGCCGATGCCGCAGTCGATCTTGTTCTTGCCTAGACCTGTTATTTTCATCATGAAGTTATCTATTTTCTGTACTATTATGGACTTCATTCCATGTTATTTTTGTTAGATATGTTTGACTTTATGATTGGAGCATCGATTACTCCATTTTTATTTTTTTTATTTCTCTTTAGCTTTATATTTTTTATTCCTATAATTTGTGATTGATCAACTTTTCTGTTATTTTCAAAAGCCTTCAAATTTTGTATCGGAAGCCTAAATCAACTCTCTTTTTGGAACTTTCTGGGAGAGTCGACTTGTAAGATAAGCAATTAATATTTTTTTCAATGGTTGCATCAGTTTCTATCACTCGTTCTATAACATCACCTACCCCTGATGGGGCCCTCCCAGGAAGACTACGGAACTGAAGTGCCGCACTCATTTCAGTTGGCTATTTAATTACTTGTCCCATTTTAAAGCCTTTCATGCTCTCTAAATGTTAACCTAAAATGCAGCATGCATGGGCTTGCTTCGAGTTTAATTAACAAACATGAATAAAAACTAAAACATTGTGTGTAGTTTATTAAAACATATTTAAAACGCATGTTGAAGCATAAAACACAAGTGTATTTACTACAAGTAATAATCTTGCATGTGCATCATTATGTAAGTAAAGACTACACACATGCCCAAAAGCAACTGAAATGTTACTCAACATAGAGACATTGGAGGCCAACTAGCATACATATGTATATTGAAGACTACTGCTGAGATCCATAGTCGACTATGTCTATCCTTGTGCCACTAGCCTTTGCAAGGCTGCAAAACAACTATAGTTAGCACCAACAACTTAACCAGTAAAACTAGAATCAATAATGATTCACTAGGTGGTTTACCTGCAAGTAAAACACTAGTGCGGCAACTGCCCTATGGTCACTGGCTCTAAACAAATGAAATTTGCACAACAACATGAAAAGGAGTGAAAATCTAAATATTGCCAGTAAGGGATTTCGGTTCTTGCAAACAAAAACCTAAGGACACTTATATATGTAGAATATATGAAATCTACTACAGGCTCAATGCAATTTGAGTGTCTAATATATGCGCATATACCTAGCTTCCTCAGAACCCATCCTCATCATTGTCCTCCTCATGGGGCATCGCTTCGTGCCTAACAAGTTTTGGCCACTAACTCACTCCTAGTAAACC
This sequence comes from Aquilaria sinensis, assembly GCA_005392925.1. Taxonomy (NCBI): domain Eukaryota; kingdom Viridiplantae; phylum Streptophyta; class Magnoliopsida; order Malvales; family Thymelaeaceae; genus Aquilaria; species Aquilaria sinensis. Next base: position 103,467 of record SMDT01000315.1, read on the forward strand.
TTAGCTTACTAACTGACACAGTAATGTAGCCTTCCCTTGGTTATTGTGTAGTTGAACAAGGTGGATGCTCCTCGCTTGTGCTGTAAAAAATCCACTAGGTGTACTAGGGCTCCACATAGTGCCTCATGTGCATAAACTTGACTAGGTCACTTGTGTACTAACCCTCTACCCTAAACCTACCAAGGATGCACTAGGCTTTCACTTGTGCCTTAAGGCACCGCTTGGCTAGGCAACATGTGCACTAAGCCTTCATCCAGGGTGCTCCTCATCCACCATTATTTGGTTCACACTAGTGGATGGCAATGATCATGGTTGGATACATTTACTAGATTTTTTGGAACCCACCTTGGTGCACTTAGGTTCTTGCAACTAAGCCTTAAATACAACGGCCCAACTAGGCTTTCAATGGCACTAAACCTTGCACCCAACTAATGGTACCCATTGTGACCATATTTTCCTTTCAAATGTGCCTTCACTTTGAGTTGAAATAACTTTAACTGTAGGAAGTTCTAGGTGTAGTAAAGACATGGAGGTGATAGTACTCCCTCTTAGCTTTACATGGAATCTGGAATCACCACAATCAGACACCCGAGCAAAAAGTTATGAAGAAAAGAAAACCAAGTGTCAATGCTGTTGTGGCGATGCATTGCTGATGTACTGCTATTTTTTAGGTATTGGCGACGCATCATGGGAATTGGTATTGATTGGGGATGCGTCACCAATTTTAGGAAATGCTTAGAAAATTTCCTATTTTGCTGCTATTAACATCGAACACTTCCCAAACATATCAAACATGCATGGATAGCCTTGAAACTTTACATACATGTAGTATACATTGTAGACACCACAACTAACCATCACAAGCCTTCCTATGATGCATTTAAACATCATTCCAATCAAGCCAAACACACTAGTCCACCATGATCAAACCAGATCACTAACTAATGCTATTTCCAAAACTACGTGATTTCATCAAGCAAACTGTCACAGGCCTTTACCTATAATCCTATTTAAGTCATATAGGACCTCAGGAACCTTACACTGATTTAGTGCTAGGCCTGTACAAGTTGCTCCTTAGTGGGCTTTCTAATTAATTAAAGCCTTAATGCAGTGCTGTTTTACACTATGCCTTACTATGGTTATAGGTCAATGACCATAAAAATAAAATATACTTGGTACAGCTGGCCAACATTTCAAAATATTCATTCATATAAAACATACTGTTACGCATTGTGAATCCATAGAAGTTACCAAGGAACATAACCAATAGTTCCATAGCATTTATCAGAGGCATAACTTCCACACACATATATACATCATATACAACAGTGTTATACATATGCCATACACTGAGAATCTGATCCCACCTGAGTTACACTGCCAAAATGGATCACTACAGTGTTTAGGTACCCCCTGCTCCTTGCCTCTAGTATTAAAATACTAACGCCCTTTCCTTCTATTAGTTGTTAGCCCCAGATGTATTAGTATCTGCACATAAAACATATAAGGGATGTGAGAACTAGAGGTTCCCAATAAGGGTTATAACCTGCAAGAAAAATAACATTATAGGACCATGCATAATATCTATGAGGATGTCTATATATATGCCTCATTCACTTGAGCTCAAATCATAGTGCTAGGAAATCATATTATTAGCCAATAATCATTGGAGTAGCTAATTCCCACAATTCCTTTACCCATTTGTCTTACAAATGACAAGTCCAACTTGTCCATACAAATACTGTTTTGAAAGCTTCTTAGTATTTGCTAATGTCCCTTATTTTATGTCTAGGAGTGAACTATTTGTTTATTTAAATGCATGTGTTAGTGCTAGCATTCCAAGATTTTGTGAGTGGTTTAGGACACCTCCCCCTCTTAGGTTCACCTAAGCCATCATGGTGACCTTAGGAATCTTAGGTTCTTAAACCATCATACTCTTCATGAATTAGACCATACTAAGGTCCATATTGCCTATACATTGAACTTGACAAATATGCACTTACACACTTGATATGCATTTTATAGTTTGGTTTCCTACCAAACCCAATCATATAAGCTTCTTAAATAGCCAGCAATACTCAATTTACATGTTTATTAAATCCATTAATAATTCAGCCACTTGATATACAAGTATCTTAGCCAAATTTATTTAACACATAAGCATACAAATCAAGTAACCCTTACCTTGGATAACTTAGTTTGCAAGCTTCAAGTAATTAGCCTTTCTATCTCAGTTTCAAGCCAAACTTAGGACCTCTATTAGTAGCTTATTCCAAGCACCTCTATTGATCATTTTAAGCACAATTTATCAATTTTAACACTTGGAAACAGCCCTTGAAACAACCACCAACAGCCCAGAATTTTCTGTCTCCGAATTGCCTATCTTGTGGTTCGTTACACTTTTAATAGCATAAATGTAGCCCAAATCTTGCTCTCTTGTTTTTTATGCCTTATATAGTAGTGTATAAGAAAAGATTATAACAACCAACAGCAACCAATATCACTAAAATAACACAGTTTATTCCAGGAAGTAACCATAATTACAGCAGCCACAAAACTTCATTAATGCCCATTCATGGCATTGATTGGTAATTCACTTCCAAATAAATGTTCCTTTTCTTATTAGCCCTCAAATACTAGTTCATAAGTAAGGTAACATCCCTGTTGAGCTACTAAAACCCCTGGAACAAGAAATTATGGCTGGCTGTAACTGAATTAAACCACACCTAGCACAACACTTCTAGTTTTAGCTACACCAAAATTCCAGCCTTAGTTCTCTTGGGTTTTTAGCTCATTTGCATCTTAATTCATATATTACAGCTAGGAAACACATCAAACAATTATCCTAGCCATGATTTCTTCCATAAAAATCGCATGAACAGTGCCAGAAATCCAAAGATGATGAAAAGCACACCATAGGAGCAAAATTAACCATGGATAAGCTCATAAACACCTTCAAGCATATTGAGCACCATTGATTTCTCTTAACAACCAAGTCTAACATTAATTTCTAGAATTCAAAGAGCTAAACTGAAGCTCAGAAATAGGGGACATAATAGAACCAAACTTACTTGGGCAGGAAGCAAGAAATCCTACCTTAGGATAGCACAAAACTTGATTTTCCTTCAAAATCTTGATTATTTGTGCTTGAATTTGGGTGGATTGAGCTTGTAGGGATCTTGCCTATGGTGGTTCGAAGGTGAGAGTGGTTTTGGCTAGCTGGAGCTTCTAGGTAAGGGAGGAAACAAGTTGGCCAATTAATGAAGCTTATTAAGTAAGCTAGCATGTGCAAGGCGCATGAATGGTCTAAGTACATACTTTTAACACTTGATCTTTAGCTGATAAACATCTAAAACCTTAGGAACAAGATTAGTATTATGCCACAGCTTGTTTCTTCATAGATATAATTACACGCTCGTCTCTATCTTTTTTATAAACGTCTAATTTAATCCTTATTTCTTTGAGGATTGCATTTAAACCACTTATGGACAATCTAGTCAATCTAAAATTTTACGATGATAGAGCAAAAATCATGAAAAACCGTGATACTTCAAATTTATTATTTTTTTATGCTCTATCCAACCGTGCAATAAAAATTGGTCACTATGTGAAATGACCAAAATACCCCTCTTGGCTCGGCTTGCTTAAATGATCAATTTTATTCATTTTTAACTACTGGACATTATATTACTAAGACTTAGCTTGCAACCAAATTATCTAAAGTGTAATTTATTAAATTTACTAATTACCTGGCTGATTAGACTTATAGCTCCGAGAGCTGTCACACAAACTCTATCCAATAGCGTTAATCAAGTTTGAAAACATAACTCCCTTACCTCAATTGAGAAGAACAATCAAGCCATGAAGCACCACAAGCAACAAAGCTTCCACTATGGAGTTCCTATGGTTCCAAGAAAAAGCCAACATAAAAGGCAACAAATTAAGGTCAACCAAGCTAAACCTAAGCTTATACAACCTCAAGAAACCAAGAACAACTCAAGTAAACCATTTGGGCAAAATATACCTAAGCTCCATAAGCCTAAAGAACGTCATCCCAAGCTCACCACATAGAACCCATGCAAAAGGAACCCTTTTGATGCATAGAAACCTCATGGCGCTTTGATTTCCGTAAAGAATTGGTGAAAGGTTGAAGTTTCAGCTATGGAATTGGAGAGGAGAAGGAGAACTATGGGTTTGGGAGATTGAAGATGATGAATAGTAGTTGCCAATTCCTTGAAAATGGTTTAAACAGCCATATTCTCACTTTAGCCCTTCAACTTTTGTTAGTTTTGCAAAAGAACCCTATGCTCAAATAGTGTCATAAGATTTGGCAAATTAGCCCAACTCATTGGTTTCTTGTCACTTAAGTCCAAAATAATATCTTATGAGCTTGAATACCAAACCTATCAGCTCGGAGTACAAAATGACCATTTTGCCCTTGGCGACACTTATGTGCCAAAATGACCTGGGAACCACCTACCTTTTCGAACACTTGCTTGACTTGCTTATTCAAGCTAATTGAGGCATTAAACTAGGGATTTTGACTTGTCTAACAAGCCTTACCTGACCATTGAAGGTCCGCTACCTAGTGGGGTGTAACACCTTCCTTTTTTTCACTTTATTTTCTGTGCTAGCATATTGAGGACAATTTACAATTTAAGTGTGGGGGACTGGGTTTGATCTTTATCCTTTATTTATTCTGTTTTTGCTTATTTATATCTTTTTAGTAATATTTTTTAGAATTTTTAAAATTTTAAATTTTTGGAGCTTATTTTGTTTTAAATCATTTTATTGAGCTTGCTCATAGTAGAGAGTGGTTGTTAGTTTGATGTCTTTAGTTCTTAAGTTGAAGACCAAGTACGTGATTCCTAATTTTCATTTTGGTGCTTAATTTGTTTTTGAAATGTTTTTGTGATTCATTAGCAAGCTAGTAGAAGATAGTTTGAGGAGCTATATTTCCATTATTTTTTTGTGTTTAATACACTATTCAAAACATGCTACATTTTGAGTTTCTACGATGGTTTGTAGAAAGTTTGGTTAATGGATTTATGAATGACTGTTGATAAAGTAAAGAAAAGTATGGTATGAATTAAGCTACTTTGTTTTTTTTAGTGTTGAAGTAGGTTGGAGTCTTCTCCCAAGGTAAGATTCGATTACAACTCAAAAAGATGGTAAGAGCATGAGTATGATCAAAGATCATCTTTGATTGTGCTATGAATTAGCCTGGGTATAGATAGAGCTCATGTAGTGTACACTGAGTACAAAAGTTTTGGGCACTTGACAAGAATTGGTTGAAAAGAAAGGAAACAAAAAAGAAATTTAAAAAGTCAGTTAAGTGCCCAATCTATGGTTCGTGGTTTAAAAGGATGTACATAGTGAGCTCCAGCTTAGTGTGGTTTGTACATTTTACTTTGCATCATAGTTTGATATTATCCATTTGCATTTGGGAGATATGGGTTGCTAGTTTGAGAATGAATTGTTCCCATTAAATTATTTTTCTTTTGAAATGTGTTAAATAGGTGGAGTTACATACTTGGTAGTCCTATAAATTTCTTAAGATATTTAGAGTCTTAATCCTCACTATATCTCTTTGCTTAAGGAAATGATTCTATGTTTTAATTAGTTTCGAAGTCTTATGAAATTTTTTGTGATTTTTCTCTTCAGTTTTTGGTTCACGACAAGCGAAAGTTCAAGTGTGGGGGAGAAACATTTTATGCCCATACTTAGTCTTGTTTTCTATAGGTTTTTCCTTTGTGTTTTCCTATCTTTTGATATGTTTTTGTTAGGATATGGTGCTTAATTAGTTTGTATTTTGTTTTTAGACTATATTTTTGCTTCATTTGAGCTAGGAAGGATTTTTGTAAAGTTTTGGAGCTTTATTGTGAGCTTCGGTGAAGTTTTAAAGCAAACATGCCATGCTACATGCCCATGTACTACCTTAAACGCCTTACAACATGCCCATGTTTGAGATACATGGCCAAGTTCTAAAATATGTTTAATTTTGTGGGATTTTATGTCCCAGAAGATTAAATGGGCTTGAACATGACCGTGTTGTAGACTGTGTTTGTCGTATTTTTGGGGTTTCTTAGGTTATTTCAAATTAAAAGGTAGAAAGAAAATAGATGAGGTTGAAATATACAGAAGAAAATAAAGGTTTTCATGGAGAAAGTTTGATGAAAGGTAGTTTTGGTGATCAACATCATTTTTTCGAGCACCGGATTAAAGATTTCTTAGAGAAGAAGAAATTTAGCTATGGATAAATATTTTCTTAGTTTTTTTTTTATTTTGTTTTGTTTATTTTATGCCACTATGAGCTTTTGTTTTGTTTATTTTATGCCACTATGAGCTAGACTTTTTTTACTCATGCTTAAAGTAGATGAACCCTAGGATGATTTTGTGATTATGATTGCTTTTTTCTTTAATATGATTATGTGTTATTCTTAGATTTTATCCAATGTACTTACTTGCATTGATTAATAGTAGCTAGCATATTAATTCAATGTGGGATGATTAACATGCGTCAGGTAGTATCCTATATTTTTATTGTGGATCACCATTGGAAAAAAGGGATATTAGCATAGCTAGGTGTAATTGATGCTATATAATTCCTCCGGATTAGGCTGAAACATAGTAGTGCGTTGTAGTACTTGTAATACATTCTTAGAAAGTGCGGTAAGCCTAGACACCCTATTGATGACTTAAGAATGGGGTTAGTGTAATGAAAATAATAGGGAGCTAATCTACATTAGGGTAGTACCCCATGGTCTAAGTTAATCACAATCTACTTAAACTAAAGTAAAAGTAGTACAAATGAATTTCTAGTGTGGATTCAATTCTAAGTATGAGGTTTCTTATTGTTGAATGTCTTAATTATTTTTCGTTTGCCATTCATGAGCTAGTTGTTTATTGTACTATAATAGTTTAGTTTACTTATTTCAAGGTAGTTAATTAAACAAACATCTTTAGTTGTCAATTAGATAATAGAGAGAGGTGGAGCAAGGTAGACAACCTCTGTTCCTTGGGAAAAACAATCTTGGTACTTGCCACAGCTATACTTTGATGATAGATGCACTTGCCTTTGAGTTCACCTGCTTTTTTTAGTATAGATAGATTTGACCATCCACACTATTTTCTAGTGTAGGGGAAAAAGTTTGTTGTGAACTACAAACATGCCAATACCCCATTTTGCCTGACGCAAAGCCCACACTTACTTGAGCTAAGGAATAAAAGTTGCCAAAAAAGGAATTTCATATACAATCATTTTCCGTTTTTTGTGGCTCCTCACATCTTAGCCATCAATTCCAATCAGAATCATCATAGTAATCATAGGATTTAATGGAATCATTTTTCCTCTGTCAAATCATAAAACCACAAATTTTTAATATTCATATTGCTATTTTGACAATATTTTTCAAAGTTATGCTAGAGGAACAGAAGATGAGCAACAATTCACTTAGGCTTTTTAGCCAGTATGAATCATATGATTAAACTTGGTGCTCATTCTAACATTCTTAGATACGTGACCATAAGAACTAAACTTCTGAGAGTAATTTCAGAAAACTAGTCTTACTTTGATTGATAAATAATACCTCAAGCTTTCTGTTTGAAACAAAACCGATTGGCCACTTAACTTTCTTGGGTAGTTAGTGATACAAAACCTATTGATGCCCGTCACCCTCTCCATTCTGTACCACGAACACCCCGATGCTATTATAGTGGTGATATGAAGAGATATTGAAATTCAAAAGAAAATGGGGCTATAGTGGGCCCTAGAGGTTTCTCGAGGGGACGATATAGGGTTTTCGGAGCCAAACAAGCGCAACAGAAACCAACCGAAACTGTCCAGGATCCATGTGAAATAGAGTAAATCGAGTGGCCCAAATTTTTTATACCTGGTTGGCTGATATAGTTAACCCAACTCTTGAGTCAAATTATAAAGTTCAATAGTTGACATGTTTAGGCTCTCTATGGTATCCACACAAACCACTTGGATCAGCACGCCTCCACCACATTTCAGTAGGTGCATTCTTCTTGTGCCCGTAGTGCAAGCTTGCATCCTCCGAGGAAAGGCAAGAAGAGAGTATGACTGGAATCATTCAGAACCCTTCTAATTTTGTCCTTAGGGAAGCGAGGGTTGGAAAATCCTTACTATCTGATGTATATATAGTGAGGCTTAACTCCCAAGCCTAATATGTCATGCCCAACCTAGCCCCTGGCCCATTCAGGCCCAATTACTTAACCATGCAGCGGAATTCCATAAAAGGGGCATTTAATCCTTATCAAAACATACGGGCATGAACCCCAGGATATTACTAGTACTAGCTCATTAATAATTTACTTAAAGGTTAATGTTGTGCTCTCGGAAACAATCTAGTACTTATTTGAAACTTGTGTGTTCATTTCAAGCTCGTTATCAAACATAGCCAAGTACATGCATGGCAACCAAAACACTAATCCAAGTTTTGGAACTTGTTTATTATGCACATGTTTGTCATAATCAAGCATAGGCTTATAAACATACTATTATGCAAATCCATCATCAACATTACCTAGGCCCAACCGTCCATGTATAAGCCATTAACACAATTTATGGCCAAATGTTCTTAAAGTCCATTTTTAACACAAGTTTGGTCATTTAGATAAGTCCAACATCATAGCACATGTGCAAACATGGCAAACCATACAAAGAGCCAAAGAACACACTTTCCACCTTAGAGACTTTGTTCCTATAATCTAGACTCCAAGTCCTGCACATAAAGTCCACACTTATTAGCTTGATGCATAAGCAACCCATAACACTTAGAATACTTATAATATTGAGCAAATACATATGTACACAAACCTTTTCAAATAGAAAGAGTATAAAGTACTCTTGACCTTAGTGCCTTTCAAGTAAGCCTTTTTCCTAAAAAAAAAATACAGAAGGGCGGGTGAGTTATAAACTCAGTAAGGATTCTGTACAGCTGATAAAGCCTACATAGCACAAGCATATCTTGGAAAAATATAATCCAACCTCTTGCAAAGAAAATACAGAATATATGCATATAATAATAATCGGGGTCAGCAAGCACAACCAAACATAAAAGCACACAAACACACACACCACTTAACACCATATTCCCATGAAAGGCAGAGCAAGCATGAGCATATTTTCTGTAATTTCGGTTAACCATTTATTAGTCTATATTAATCTGAGATCTCTTTATGCTTGGGAATTGAGTTGGCCAGCCCAATTCTTAGCCGGAATGCTTGCACGGAGGTAGCTAGCACAGAGTTGCCCAAGCAACAAAACATAGCCCTCTGTAGCACCTTAGGATCACATGGCATTCTTTATCTATCACCTAAGTGAACTAAATACTCAAAGAGTATAAGAATCCTTACCACAAAACCCTTAGCAACTTGGTTGCTCGAAAGCTTTAGAAGCTTGTTTCTTTGCCTTTTCCTTGCTTGTCGTAGCTAGAACTTAATTTCTAGCTTGAGAACCTACAATGGATGAATTATTAGCAAGTATATTCTTGCATTACCATAGCTCAAAAGCTTACATATACCAAGAAAACTTGGTGGAACACACAATACCTCAACCAAATGAAGTATGGCTGAATCCTTTGGCTTGATTTCCTTAGAGCTCCTGCTTGTCTTTTCTTGAATCCACCACTTGATTCCTAGCCATAGAAGGCTTTAGAAGCTTATGTGCATCAAGAAAATAAGTTTCAAACACGAGAATGCCAAGAACAGACTTGGCCGAAACTTCCCTTAGTTGATGGCTTCCAAAACGTCTCCTTCTTTCATTCTTCTTCTTGATTCATTCTTGGAATGTTCTTAAGAGCTTATAGACACCATGAACACTTGGTAAAAGATCAACGATGCTAAAAAATGATCTATGGCCAAATGGTATTTGAGAGAGAAGAGTTGGAAGAGTTTGAGAGCAAACTTAGAGAGAGATTGAAGAGAGAGATGGGGAATAGTGAAATGAATGAATTTGGGGCCTTAATGGGCATGTAATGGACGAATTTGGGAGAGGAGAATGAGTGTATCATGTGCTTGGCTGAGTGGGAGACAAATGGGGGACAAATTGGAAGACTTTTGTGGGTGGTGGGTGAGATAGTCAAAAGTAGGGGACAAATTGGAAGACTTGTATGGTTGGTGGGGTGAGATAGTCAAAAGTAGGGACAAATTGGAAGACTTTGGTGAAAGTTTGTTAAATTTGTCAAAGGTGGGGGACATCTTGGTGGAGGAAGGAATCCTAAGTGATGAGTTGCATTAAAATAATGGGAAATAGAGAAAGGTGGCAGCCATGGCATCCAATGCCTTTAAAATTGGCTAATCCCCCCTTAGTCCCTCAATTTCTTGTATTTGGGCAATTAAGCCCAACTACCAAAAGTCCCTTTTTGTCCAATTGAGTCCCTCACATTAAATTTTCATCATTTTACTTGGCCTAGGCCAAGTTTAAATTCTGAGAATGTCCAACACTTATCATACTCTCTAGTCCCACTTAATTTAACGTCCTCCAAACTCAATGAGCTTAATTCCCAATTTAGGAAAAATTCTTAAGCTCTGAATCCTCATAGCCCAAGGCTTAATTACTTAGGATTTTGTGGGCATTACATAATAGGTTTCAAAACCATAATCGAATTAGGTATAATTTTGGGCTTTATAATGGCTTAAGCTTTGGACGAATTATTAATCTAAAATTATCATGAAACCAAAATTAAATAATTTGACCGATGTTCTCAAATGATCCAATTAGCTCTAAAAGTGTGATCCAAAAGGCTCCTATCACATTGGCAATTATCATAAATCACATTTATGATCATAAACAGTGAGCAGTGTCCAGCAACATATCATTGGTATGCAAGTTACAATATAATTAGTGATTCTAATAAACCTCTATGATCATTATCGTATATGTGATTGTCTCTTTATCCAAGATATGTCGTTGTCTCTTTACCCAAAAATTAAGATGACTTGCATGTCTCATTTGATTAAAAATCAAATGAGTCCACGGGTCCATCCTTTTGGAGCTTAGATATGCGGGTCTAATTTATATGGCCCGAACAATAATGCTAGAGATAGGTCAAGCTCAAATAATTCAATCTGAGCTTCTTGGTATTCACATTATATATTGGATTTTCTAGTTTTAGAACATACAAACCATTGCTAAGTTAAGCACCACCATAAAAGATTTAGCTCAAATAAATGGAACAACACTTGTCCTTTATTTTAAATGAAAAACCTTTCTTGTCCAAGTAAGAAATAGAAATCAAATTTCAACTAATAGTAGGTACCTAATAGGAATTGTCCAATTCTAAAACCAATCCACTAGGCAAAGTGAGAATATTAGTCCACTTCACCTTAGGCCAATCTTCTACTCCTACTTAAATCCTACAAGTTTGCACAAATGCAAGATCACATCCAATTCCAATACCCAAGATGAGGAAGTCGAAAAATTAGCCTCTATAACAAAAATACCAGAAGTCGAAGTCTTACTTGCCTTCTCATTCTCAAGTTCTTGAAGATAGATACTGCAATTGTGCTTCCAATGTATAGCTTTCCTACAATGGAAGCTTTCTCCCTGGTTAGCCACACCACTGGATGGTTTCAGTGCATCTGAAGAAGAATTAGTATTGGACTTTCTTGTAGCTTTATTCTTCCTTTTGTTGTCCTTCCCTTTTTCCTTGTCCCTCTAAACCATCATAATTGGCTTGGCCTTCTAAAGATTTTGCTCAGTAGGCCTCAACATGTTGAGCAATTCAGGGAGGGACTTGCCACGATCATTCATGTTGTAGTTCATTATGAATTGAGTCTAGCTTTTGGCAACAATTGCAGGACTATATTAACAGTCAACTCTTTCTGAAGAGCAAATCCTAAACTCTCAAGATTCTCAATGTACCCAATCATCTTGAGCATCTAAGGACCCATTGTATTTTCCTTAGACATTTTGGATTGAAACAATGCTTTGCAGGTATCAAACCTCTTATGCCGAGCTTGCTCTTGGAAGAGCATTTTGAGATGTTTGATCATATTGAATGCCCCCACGTTCTCATGTTGCTTCTGACACTCAAATTTCTTGGTAATTAGCATGAGACAAGCAACATCCAAAGCATGATCAAAATGCTTCTTATAAGCATCTTTTTTAGCTATTGGAGCATTGAAAGTAGGCTCATTTGGATTGTGCTACTCTTGGACATAAACCTTTCTCTCTTACTTGAGGAGTATCCTCAAATTTTAGCACCATTTTAGAAAGTTGGTGCCATTTAACTTTTCCTTCTCAACGATCAATCACAATAAAAGTGTTGATGTGTTTTGTGCCATGGTAATGTACAACAATAAACATGTAGTGTAAGATTCATGCATTTTAATTCATCTAATAAGGAGTTTTATTAAATGATCCTATCACTATTTTACTTAAAATAATAACCCTTGATATTATTTCAGAACACCTCAGCACAAAGGTATTCTAGTGGGCCAAGATCCATATTTCACCATAACTTGAGTCAACTTTGGGTTTTGTCTCAAGTCAAAGCTATTTAGGCAGGCAGTTTTTTGCTAATTGCATCTTACGCAACTCTTGGATAGTTAGGTGAACAACACTTGTCCAAGCTCATCTCCTGAGCTTGAGCTAAATTCTGTGCCTCTAAGTCCCTAATGCTATTGGGATGACTTAGTTAGGTAGGTCCCAAAGTTAGCAATTTGGATATCATTCTTATCTCAGCACGTCTTAGCAAGATGTGTCATGCCCAACATAGCCCCTGGCCCATTTGAGAGGTTTAGAGCCCAAAATAAAAGGTTAAAATGCCTAATTATGTTTATTGGATCCAAGATATTAAGCTACTTTTTAAGTGTCTAACATGTGCTAGACACAAAGGCTTAGGCATTGTAGGTGCCTTCTACACGCTTGGCGGCTCAACTTTAACACACTAGGACATGGACGAGGGGCACCGGGGCATGCTTGGACACTGTTAGGACACATAGCCATCCCAGGACATACATAACACCTAATTTGTTAAGCACACCAAAATTTATTGCTCATCCAAAACAAACTAGGCACCTAGATGAATTTTCATGCTAATTCCTCACAAGCGTCATTCAAATATATACATGAGAACAAAAATGCCAGCTCAGGTTTTGAAAACATTGATTTACATGCACATGGCACACATATCCATGTGCCTTGGTAGGCCTCCCATAAACCACCCTAACACACATAATATCCGAGAACATACACACACCACAAGCAAACATAAATACACAATCAAGTGAACATCTTTGCTACTCCATAGTTTAAACACAAATTAGGCACAAGCATCCAACCTAAACATGTTCATCTTGCATACACATGAGTTATGGTGAGCCTATGATAGACCACCCTAGTGCACTATGAACCTAAAAGTGCACATACGCATACAAATACTACATATTCACAGCTTAAGCATATCCATCACCACTATGACTTTTTCCCACGATGTGTAGCTCAAAAATCCTGTAAGTAGTGCACTTCAACACATTAGCTTGTTACATAAGTAAGTTACATGCTTAGAATCTTGAGCAAGAACTTCATAACTCATTACGTTACCAAACACGAAGCATGTAAACCACTCTTAGCTTTTTTAATTCTTAAGCAAACCTTTCCCTATAGCATAAAGATGTAGGCCAATTAGTTTTATAACTTAGTAATGATTACAATCATCTCCAAGGCCTAACATAGGTTAAGCATGAAGCTTAATCGAAGCTAAACTCCGAGTACCTACAACCAAAGACATGAAAACACAAGGCAACACATGTATATACATAAGAAATAATCAATATATAAGGGTTTAGCATGCACAAACAAACCTAGAGGCACATAATTACACACACACCACTAATACCAACTAAAGGGTGCATGGCAAGCATGATTCCATAGTCAAATCCATTTGCTTAACCATTTAGTTTCACCTATACTAATCCAAGAGCTCACAAGCTAGGGAATTGAGTTGGCCTTCTCAATTCCTAGCCCTAATGGTTGCCATACATAGTTAATTAGGATCAAACACATAGTTGCCAAAGCAACCTGATGCTCGGTGGCATCCTCGTCATATAACATGCTGACCTGAAGGAGGGACTTCTAGTATGAGGGTGCCTGAAACACTTAGAAGAACAAGGGTTAAGAGCTCCCCAGAATGTGTTTCTTGGGGAGGAGCCTCCGACGCCTAAGTCAGTATTTGAGGAGTAAGGAGTAGATAGTGGAGAGCAAAGAGTAGAGAGAATTATGCGTCCTGTGCTTACCAAGGTCATTCCTAAGTTTTTATAGGAGGGTGTAAGGATGAGGCCGTTTGACACAGCCTGCTCAGATCATGACATGCGTACGGGCAGATGTGGTCTGTAGCTTCGGAGATAGGTATCTCCAGCTGGCCATAGGCCGTTCTGGCCAGAGGTCAGGGGCATGTGCGAGGTCTCTATGTCAGAGGCTCCTTAACCATTTTTGTCGTGCCTCCACAAGACCTCTTCGAGAAGCTAGAACATTTCAGCGTATGGAATTCCTTTGGAACAGGAGGTCTCCTTCGGCCTGACATTACTATCGAGTGTTGTTAGGTGAGGTCCTTTGACAAAGTTGGACACCCTTAGGAGATGTTCACCCTTATCGAGGATGGGGATATATACTCCCAAAGTTGGTAGGCTCGCCCATCCGAAGGTGGTTGTGCATGCCATTTCCGAGGTCTGTCCAATCACTTACCGAGGGTAGTTGAGGTCGGGCTAGGTCTTGACTGAAGGTGGTCTTTGCCAAGGTGATTAGATCTCGGGGACGTTGCCCCTTCGGCTGTAGGGTGGTGTTCACACCGAAGATGGTGGGGGCTTCCCTTTTTCCCGAGGTTGGTCACATGCGTTCCCCGAAGGTGGTAACCGTCAAGCCAATTTGGGAAATCTCCAATTGCAATAGGCCTTTGGCTATCACATGCCCCCCTCGGGAAGCCAAAGTTTTATCTTCGGAGCTTGAGCTTTTACAAGCGTGTCACGGAACTTTTGGGAGGTGTCAACTGTCTCAACTAGTATGACTGGACTTTTGACCGAGGTTACATTATTCGAAAGAGGGCACCTCTTTATCTAAAGATGTCTTTTCAGACCGAGGTAGTCTCATCATCATTCAAGTGGTACTTCCTCATTTTTGGCCGAGCTTTAGATTTCCCAAAGTTTTAATCTTTGGAACGAAGTGCATATTCCTCTTATGATTTTTTGTTGCCTCAGTGAATCGTCACATTTCTTGATTGGATAGGCGCGTCACTTTAGGGTAAACTTGCATAGGCCTGCTAGCTGTCAGGAGGCATGCCCCCGTATCCCGCATCGGGTGACACGTGTCACCTGGTGACTGGCGAACAATCACGTCCGTTACGTCAGTCGTGTCTCTTCACCTTTGAAGGATCATTATGGCGACGCTTCGCCTGCCCTATTTGGCCGATATAAACCCTTCATCCTCAATTTTTTCCACACTTCTTTTCTTTTCCTATCTTTTGCTCTCAAGTTTCCTTTTGTCTCTTTCTTTTTCTGGCGGTGATGCTAGCAGCAGAGCGATTTTCTGTGACACTTGCGGTGATTTTCCGATGTGCATTCCTTGTTTCGAGCTAGGTCTGTCCAATTCTTTTTGAAGTCGTTCTTCAGTATTTTTTGTTTGCCTTCCCTATTCTTTTTCTTTTGCCTTCCCGAGGTTAGACTTCTTCTTTCCGAACATGTCTACTCCCCAAGCTAAGGCCTATCCCATTCTTGAGAGTTGGCTTCCCCTTAACTTTCATCCAAGCTGCGCCATTTTAGAGAAAGTTCAAAAGTGGTCGGCCAAATTCTTCCTTCCTCCTTATGCTGTCACTAGGCTACCCAGTCTAGGTATGCCTAGTTATATGAACAATTCGGATGAGGTTACCGTCTTTCGGACCCAGCTGAAGGCCGGACTTCAGTATCCTTGACTGAAGATGGTTTGTGACTTTTGCCAATTCCATGGCATAGGCGTGAACCAACTTCCTCCAAACTCCTATTTTTATTTCAACGCATTCCTTTGCATGTGTGGGGTCTTCAAGATAAAGCCCCACTTCATCTTCTTCATGCAATATTACAAACTCCACCCCATCCCGATGGGTGGGTTCTACTTCTTGCTTCCTTGAGGATCTGAGAGTAGGAAGTACACGTTCACCTTCAGGACGAAGAACAGCTAACGAGGGTGCCAAAAGAAGTTCCTCTTTTTGAAGGTCGATGAGAAGTGGAAGCATATGCCGGCCAAATGGGCCTCGGGACTTTAGATATAGATGTAGTCAATCCCAGGAAACTGCTAACCTTAAGGTTAGAAGCCCAATTTGAGGAGTTCGACAGCCGCATTTAGGCTGTCGCAGACTAGAATCCCAAGGTCCCTCCACATTCTTTGTACCCGTTTCCCATTAAATGGAACTTCATGACCGAAGAGGTCCTTTGGGAGTTAGGGGTGATCAAGGAACACGTTACTGACCTGAACATACCGAAGCGTCCTTTTGACAGGAAGAAGGCATTGTTGGTAATGCTCCTTCGGTGCGAACTCAGATATCCGGCTCTTGAAGAGACTAAGTTTCTTCCCAGATTTTTTCATATATCTCCTTCTGTACTTACACTGATGTTCTTCTTTTTGTAGAGATGGGTGACAAGTCCGCTGCATTCTGCAAGTCTCTCTTCCTCGGTCAGGCTGAGAAGGTGGAGGAACAAAGAAAAAAGGTGGGGCTGAAGAGGAAGAAGGCTCCTGAGGGACCATCCTCGGCTCCGAAGTTGAAGAAAGTCAAGGATGACTCCCTTCCTCCTCCGGCCGAAGGTGATGTGGAGGTGTAGGATCAAACCTCTGTTCGCGCCGATCCTTCTTTGGAGCCGGCCATCTGCTCGACTCCGCTAAGTCCCCATACTGCAGCGGAGATATTAGGGACCTCGGTTGAGGGACTTTCGGCCAAGGAGCTTGAGGAGCGCCGAAAGAGGAAAGGCAAGAAAGTTCCTGCTGAGGTCCTCAAGGTCAGTGACTCCGAGGGAGACGACGCCGAGCTTCCACCAGGTTTGTCCCTTAGCCATTCTTCTATGAGTTTGCTAATTTTTGGTATTTTCGACCTTATAGATGAATGGCTAAGGGATAATGTGCTAATGGAACTTCGGTGTGATTTCACAGATGAGCAAGCACCCACTCAGTGGGTGGTGGAGCACGCCTGGAAGAGGGCCCTTCAAGACACCAAGATCCCAAAGGACAAAGTGCCGAGGGAGCCTTTTTGTGTCACACCCCACACAGGCCCTAGCCTATACACTCTCAGTACCACTCACCAATTTACCCAAGAGTTATTAACTACCTATTATTTTAGTTGCTGTTTGTTAGGTAGTTTTAAGTCTTATTTTCTTAAGCTGAGAGCTGGGAGGTGTCCCAGGAGGCTTTTTAGTTAATAAGAACAATAACCTGCAGCTTAAGTAGGTCCCAACCACTAACTTGCAACACAAGGCATGGCTGTAAATCAATAACTTGAAATACAAGCAGGGCATGCACTTAATATGTTAAGTGTCTAGGATGTGTGCTCATCAAGTGTGCTACTTTCATGAATGACAACCAAGAAGCCCACATCTTTGTAGTTTGAAAATCAAGGTTTCCATGCACATGTTTATTTGGCTAAACACAGTATCTCAAGAGGTATCTCCATGAAACATATCCACATACTCATAACCTAACATAACTTGGCACATAAGACTCCAACATATGTACGCATGTACAAACAAGGCTACGTATACACACAAAATAGCCTAAGTACAAGCATCACTAGCTTGGAAACATACCAAGGATGCTACGAGTCCAAAATAGCCAAGGTTAAGTTTTACAAGCCATGTACCCTTACTCCCCAAGAAGATACCTAAGTGTGCAATACAGCAACACATACTGAAGCACCAACCCAATGACCATGTTCATGGTCATAAAAGTGAACATTACAATCAGAGCCATAGTCCACACATCCATCCTGCACCTAGACTGATCCCACAACTACACAAGCCTGCAAAACCTAGAATATAAGTTTCAGCCTTAAACCATAAGACTTGTAATGCAAGTAATCAAGCCAAGATTCAGTTGGCACATACCTTGAGCAATAAGTGTACTAACTAGCACACAAACTAGAAACTCAAGCAAACTAGTTAAGCTATCCTTTCATGAAACAAAAATGTATGGGCAGTGAGTAACAATTACTCAGTAGGGATTCACAAACGACCATGTAAGGTCTATTTAGTTAAGTCCATGACTTAACCTCCACAAGTTTACTTGTCCTACAAGAAAGACATGAAAACAAGGAAAACACAAAGAGGCTGAGACATATAATCATCATAAACCATCAATATATGGGTTAGCATGCACAAACAAACAACCAAGCACACAAAACACACACACACACACCACAAGATACATTCGGCCATATTCACTAGGTTGAATTCCACCAGGAAGCACACAATGAACTTTTGCACTTTTAACCTTCCAATCCTCTTCAATCCCCTAGAGCTCCAAGTTCACTAGTAAGTTGGCCTAACTTACTAAGAACTTTACGTGCCTGCCATTAAACGTTGACTAGCTAGCCAATTAACACATAACCGAATCTCCTCAATATGTCCATCTAGCAAGCTAAGATCATATAGCATTACATAACCATCACTTAGCTGCCATTATTACTTGATCATGGAAAAATACCAGGAATACAAGTAAATGTGAAAACCCTACCTCAAATTCAAAAGCTTGAGCTCTCAGTTGCTTGAGTAACTAAGGCCGAAATTCAATTATGTTGCCTAACACAACAAAGCCTTCAATTAGCTATCATAATCACTTGATCATGGAAATTTACCAAGAACACAAGTGAATTTATGAAGCTATACCTCTAAATTGAGCTTGAAAGCTCTCGGCCAAGACTTGTCCTCCAAATTCCAAGCTCTAAACTTGAACTCAAGATTGCCTACCTCCGAAATCAAGGATTCCAAGCTTGGTTTTGTGATCAAGCTCCCATTTCCACCTTAATTGGCATTAAAATGGCAGCCATTCTTCATGAAAGCTCCAAGAACACCAAAACCTATTTTGAAACCTTTTAATTCTCAGCCAACAAAACTTAACACAACTAAAACGAAACCAAGCCGTAAACATTTGTTTTAATGGTTTAATGGGGAACATGGCAGCCGGTAATGGACACATGTCCAACAAAATGGCTTAATGCTCCATTTAATCCCATATTTATTTGCATGGTGCATTGCACCCCTCAAATCTCCATAGTTACACTTTAAGTCACTAGAATACATGATCATTTTGGCCTAAATCTTGATTCATGGCTTATATTGCCAAGCTTTAATCAAAATGGCCAAAAACGGTTATTAGCCCATGCAAAATTTTGCCATTTTACCAAGTTTAATTAACCATATAATAATGGTATAAATTTTTGGTGGAAGACATCATAATAACCGGCCATTTAAAGTCAAAAAAGATTTGGTCTAATTCCACCTTTATCCTTGTGCTTATTTGCATGGCCGAATTAACCCTTAAATGCCTCATTGTTTCATTTGCATCACCAGTTCAAGTGTACATTGTAGTCCTCCAACTTTATTTCATGCCAAAAACATCATGATCCAATTTTCCCACTCACACTTAAAACCCAAACTTTCTCAGGTTTACATTTACACCCTTATCCTCATTTTTAAACAAGTCCCTCATGTTTTAAATTGGTGTTTCTCTATATTCTTGGCCTAAGCCAAGTACTAAGGGATGGTCCTAACACTTTGGACCTTCAGGGAGGACATGGACTTGTTCTCTGAGGATATCCAGGAAATGGCTCTGCAAATGATGAAAGGCGTCCTGACAAACGCCACTTTCCAGTCCCTCTCGGATGAGTGTCCGAATGAGGAGGTCCTTACCACGAGGATGAGTGAACACGCTGCCTAGGTAAGCTTTTGAACCTTTTGAGACTTAGCGAAATTTCCTAAGTTTTTTGCTTGTTTCTGATCCCTATTCTGCCTTTCCTTTTGCTGCTCTTAGCATATAGTGGTTACTTCAGAGCTTGGGCAGCCAAACAATCTTCGGTCTGAGGTCGGTCTGAGGAGTCCTTGGCAAAGGCCAAGGTGCTCTTTGCCAACTCCATCGTCAAGTACGACAGGCTTAATAAAATTGCCAAGGAAGAGCTTGCCAACCTTCGGGAAGAAGTTTTGAAGAGTCAAAGGGATCTCATTCAGGACTTTCAACGAAGATGTTAGACCTCGGATAGAAGGTGATATCTTCGACCTCAGTGAACGAGGGTTTCCAAAAGGAGAGAGACGATGTCGTTGCCAATCTCACAAAGGCATTTGCTCTTAATTCCGAACTCCAAGTCAAGGTCGACAAGCTGAGGAATGAGAAGAAGAAAAGGAAGAAGTTGGAGAGGGAGGTCACGATCCTTAATAATGAACTGAAGCACTTGCACGTAGAGATGAATAAGTTTGACCAGGCAGCTAAGTCCTCTTATCAGGACTGTTTTTTCCAGGCCCGTCACCAAGTTCTGTCCAGAATTCCTGACCTTGACCGTTCCTTTCTAGCGGCCCTATACATCCCCAGTGGACACTCTTAAGAGTGCTTGAGGATAGAGTTCCTCAATCTCCCAGCTAATCCACCTTCAAGCCCAACAGTTGCTTACTGAAGATGCTAAGGAGCCCGAAGGTGTCTAGGACCCCGAATAGGCTTCATTTTGCTTCTTTTCCTTGTAATATGCTCCCTTTGTACTTTGTAATGAAATTTTAATGAAAATTTCTTCAAAATTTTGACTAAGTTCCTTATTGAACTATCTTCACCCCCGAAGAGTGTCACGACCATGTTCAGTCATCATCCTTTGGGAAAAGACCATCTTCCGCGAAACTTAACACATGTACAATTAGTTAAGTCCTTTTTTTGCCAACCACATTCGGTTAACATTTTTCGGAAAAGGTAACCCTGTGGACATACCCTCATTCAGACCATTTCATCCTTGAAAATTCTTTCTAAGTTCCTCACTTGTGCACTGCAGGACGCAGCTCTCCTTCGGAAATCATGTTCGGTTGAAGGAAATATTTACCTTCGGATATAACCATCTTTGGTTATGCCTCTTTGATGTTTTTGAGCAACTTTCCTCTTGAAAATTTTTCTAAGTGTGCAAATTTACTAAGGTACCTTTAGAAAAATGACCATATTTGGTTGTCATCCTTTAGAGGTGGCCGTGTTCGGTTGCAGATCTTCGGCTAACCTTAAGTTTTTGTGAAGTAGCTAAGTGTCTTTTTCAACCATGTTCAGTCGATATTCTTCGGCAAAAACTATCAATTTTCATAAATACTCCTTCGATAGTGAGCATGTTTGGTTTTCCCCCTCGGAAGTGAACGTGTTCCATTTTCGACTTCGTAGGCTAACATGTTCGGTTATTATGCCTTCAGTAAAAAATGTATAATCTTGCACGTAGACATTTTTGGGAAAAACTTCATTCGGTTTTTACATCGTGTTTGCCCAGTCACCCTCGGTGAGAGTTGTACAATTTTTCCTTAGAAAAAATTTCTAAGTATAGAATTTTTTCAAGGAATCTAAATGCCATGTATTTTTCAATTCTCCACCTTCGATGTCACCGAGTTTGTAGACTCCTGGCTGAACTTCAATGAGGAGTAAATAAGGTCCATCCCAATTCCGCTGAAGTACTGTGTGAGATGGTCTTCAGGCTTCAAAATTGGCCTTTCGGAGGATGAGCTCCCCTTTCTTGATTCCTTTTTGCTTGACATGTAGGTTGGTAGTGACGGCTACTCTCTGCTGGAAAGCTTTTCTTTTAAGCTTGGCTATCTCCCTGTGCTTGTCAATGAGGTCCAGCTTGGTTCTTAAACCAAGGTTGTTCCCTTATTCATCAAACGCTTGAATCTTGACCGATGGCTGTACAACCTCGACAGGGATAATAGCCTCTGTGCCGAAGACGATTGAGAAGGGCATCTCACCCATGGTTCTTCTAGGGGTTGTTCGATAGCTCGATAGGACACTTGGAAGCTCTCCTAGCTATCTTCCTTTTGCTTTTTTTAGCCTTTTCTCTAGGCCATCCTTTATTTTTCTGTTGGACATTTCAACCTGTCCATTGCTCTTAGGGTGGGCCACCGGGGTGAAGTGCAACTTTGTCCTGAGGTTAACTATGAATTCCTGGAAACCCTTATCGGTAAATTGTGAACCATTTTCAGTTACTATCACCCTCGATATGCCAAATCTGCATATGATGTTCTTTGAGACAAATCTCTATATGTCCTTCACCGAGATTACCGTTAAAGGCTCTGCCTCGATCCACTTGGTGAAATAATCAACTGCGACTATGTAGAACTTCACTCCTCCTAGAGCTGTTGGGAGAGGTCCAATAAGGTCAATACCCCATACGGTGAAGGGGTAGGGGTAGTTTGCCGAAGTTATCATTTTCAAGGGTAGTCTCTGGATAGGTGCGTGCCTTTGACATTTGTCGCATTTCTGCATGAACTGCCTTGCATCCTTCCTCATGGTGGGCCAGAAATATCCTTGCCAAAGTAGTACTCCGGCCAGAGCATCAGTTCCTATGTGAGAACCACATGCCCCCTCATGGACTTCTTTCAGGACAGCTTCAACGTCCTCTTCGCTGACATACCTCTATAACGGACTTGCGTACCCTTATCGGTACAATTCTTCCCCAATCAGGAAGTATCTGTTAGTGTTGTACCCAAAACCCAATCATGAGATGATTGTATTTTTTGCACATTGAGTCATGATATTTTATTAAGGCATTAATCCAGCAATTATGTTTGTTGTTTTGTTTCTGCGTAACGTAATAAACATAATTGTAACCCTAGAATAATGATATTCTCAAACATCCCTAGTCTAGCATTATTGTGGAGTGGGTTGTAAAAATACATAACGACTACCATATGTGGAGACTAATATGAGATATGTAGTCTACATATGGGTACAAGTTGGAGAACTTATGTACTGGACCGACCCACCATGAGAACACTACATCGATCGTTATATGAGTGTCATAAGTGATTCTCATAGCGATCATGGTATATGTAGTCCTTCGACCTAATATCATCAAGGTTCCCAACATGTGAGTCACATACTTTAATACTTTCCTTTGTTGCTCGTAACTAAGTGAACTTAAAGGAGGCCTTTGGGTATGTCACATATCATGCGGATGGATTTGTATGATCAACATGGGATTTGTCGCTCCTATGTAACGGGAGTGATATCTTCGGGCCCCTTGATAGAGTGAGACTTAGAAAATGCATGGCCGTGGTCGGATGAGTTGATCTATGATATCAATGTCATCAGTTTAAGTTGTTATATTCGGTAATCAAGAAACCAAAGATTGGCCTATACGAGAGTGACACATTCCATGTCTCATGCTTAGTCTTGATATCTTGGACAAAGGGACAACAGCATATATCGGTGATGATCATAAAGGTTTAGTCGAATCACCGACAATCTTGTCACTTAGGTAGTAATGACGTGTTGCTAGACACCGCTCACTGCTTATGATCATAAATGTGATTTATGATCATTGTGAACGTGGTAAGAGCCTATTGGGTCGCACACATAGAGCCATTTGGATCATTAGAGTGCATGGGCTAATTATTTGGGTTATGGTTTCACAATAATTTCGTTTTAATAATGGGCCCAAAAAGTTGAGCCATTATTAAGCCCAAAATTGAAGCCTAATTGGATTAGGGCTTTGGAACCCATTAGGCCTGGAAGTTGAGTCTCACTATAAACACAACTTTTAGTAAGAAATTCGCAGCTTCTTGCCTTAGCCACCCAAAAGGACAGCCGCACTCTTCTCTTGCAATTCCTTGGAGGATGTAAGCTAGCACTACGAGCGCAAGAAAAACACATCTGCCAGGACGTGGTGGAAGCATGATGATCCTGAGAGGCTTGTGTGGATACCATAGAGAGCTTGAACACGTCAATTGTTCAGGTTTTGTGATTCGACTCTATAGTTGGGTGAAAGATCTCAATAGAAAATTAGGTATGAAAATTTTTGAACACCCGGTTTACCCCGTTTAACTTGGATCCTAAAGGGTTTCGGTTAAATCTCGCTGCGCTTGTTTGGCTCCCGAAACGCAACAGTATCTTCCCAACCGTTTTTGCATTCTCGCGGCTTCAAGAGAATCTTCAGGAAGTTTCAAAGTTGTGAGGTATTTCTTAATGGGATGGACCTCTTTGATTTGGCCAAAGTGTCTGCTTCCACATTATCTCAACAGGGAATATTTTCTATATGTACCATGTCGACCTCTTGGATGAGCTTTTTGACGAGGTCATGATACTTTGCCAAGGTTGGGTCCTTTGCGCCATAGTCCTTCGCCATTTGTCGGACTACTAGGTGGGAATCACTATGGGCCTTTAGATTTCTCACACCAACTCTTTTTGCTAGGTGTAAGCCTGCTATGAGGTCTTCATTTTTTGTGATGTTATTGGTGACGTTGAATCCGAATTTGATGGCCTCCATGCCTTCCATACCTTCGAGACCGCAGAGGATTACTCCAGCTCCTTGATGTTCAGAACCGTAGGCTCCATCAACAAATAGTGTTCACTTAGGTTCATCCTTCCTGAGGTCCCCAGGGGTATCCTCTGCTTTAGGTACTTCGGCGATGAAGCTGCTAGTGCTTAGGCCTTTATTGCCCTTCTTGGCTCGTAAGTGATGTCGTACTCACCGAGCTCAATACACCACTTTGATAATCTTCCTGAGTGATCTACCCTCCTCATGACGTCCCGAAGAGGTAGGTTACTTTGGACAGTAATAAGGAGTCCTTGGAAATAAGGTCGCAACCTTCTACTTTCCAATACTAAGGCATAAATGGCCTCCTGTAAAAGAGGGTTCCTAACTTCGGCACCATGTAGGGACTTACTCACATAGTGTGCCAGCCACTGCCTTCCTCCATCTTCTTTTACAAGAATCAAACTCACCACTTTTTCGCTGACGGCGAGGTAAAGGATGAGAGGTTCTCTTTCCTTTGGTTGCCGAAGTGTCGGCAGACGGGTTAGGTAGCTTTTGAGCTCATCCCAGGCCTTTTGGCAGTCTTCAGTCCAAGGATCTTCCTCCGAACCAAAGGTACCTTCATTTTTTGCTGCTTTGGTGAGCACTTTGAAGAACAGTCTGCATCGATCCCCATATCTGGAGATGAATCTACTGAGAGAAGTATTCTCCCAGTCAGCCTTTGCACGTCCTTGATTGTTGTAGGAGTTCAAAATCCTTGTAGGGCCTTAACTTTTTATGGGTTGGCGTCAATTCCTCTCTCCCATACCATGAATCCAAGGAACTTGACCGTATTCACCCCAAACCCGCACTTCTGTTGGTTGAGACGGATTTTGAATTCCTAAAGTCAGTGGAATGTTTCCTTTAAGTCTAAGATATGATTACTAGGCAGTTTGCTCTTAACTATCATATCGTCAACATATACTTCCATATTCCCCCTAATTTGGGTGTCGAACACCTTGTTCATCAGCCTTTGGTACGTCGGCCCTACATTCCTCAGACTGAAGGGCATTCTAACATAGCAGTAAG
Organism: Aquilaria sinensis; assembly: GCA_005392925.1. Lineage (NCBI taxonomy): Eukaryota > Viridiplantae > Streptophyta > Magnoliopsida > Malvales > Thymelaeaceae > Aquilaria > Aquilaria sinensis. The sequence goes on from SMDT01000315.1 coordinate 128,993, forward strand.
TCACAACTTCGATGATGAAGATGGTTTTCTCCTCATCTTTGGGATTCATCCAAATTTGGTAGTGTCCACTGAAGGCATTGAGGAAGCTGAGTAGACCATATTTAGGGGTGGAGTCCACCAATTGATCTATTGGTGGCAAAGGATACGAATTGTTACACCCGGAAAGGGCTAGATGACTAAGTCCCGGGTTGAGTGGATGAGTGGCATAAAAAGTTTCCTAATTTGGAAACTTAGCAATTAAATTAAGGAGACATGGAATTAATTAATGAATGGGCATTAATGAGTGTGGACACTCTAGGAATTATGCTTGGCTTAGGCCAAGAGGTTTGGTGATGAAAATGAGGGAAATTAAAGTTGAGGGACTCAATTGCTCAAAGGAAAAGTTTGTGGGAGGACTCAATTGAACAATAGAAGAAAGGTGGAGGGCCAAAGGAGGGATTAAACCATTTTGCATGGCATTTTAAGCCATGGCCGGCCATCCCATGATTTTTTGCTATTTAAAATGGCCACATAAGCCTCCACTCACATTATTTAAATTGTCCATTTGGACTTGACCCTACCATCACCATAAGCAAATAATTTGCCCATCATTTTTGACTAGTCTTTGTCTCCTACTTTACATTATTTAATTCTCCCCACCATCACTTGTCCAATCAATGCTTTAATGAGCAATTGACTAAATCTCCCATTTTCCATTCAAAAATTCGGCCATGCCATATAAATTAAACAAATGGGATGTTTTGATGGGACACTACTTTCTTTTGTCCACGGATTATTGCATTTGACTAATTCTCACCTTTTGAAATTCAAATGGCCGACCACCTTGCATTTGGTTTGCATTTGGTGTTGCATTTGCTAGTAAATGACCGCCCATCACCACTCCACCTCATTTTCACTCTCATTTCACATCTTTCACTCTCTCTCTAAGCCATACGCTCTCTCTTCTCTCTAAGTTTCGGCCATGAGTGTTCCTCCAAGCTTCTCCTTCTTCCTTCACTCTACCATTCGGCCATGACTAGAAACACTCATCCTCACACATGCAAACACATTTTCTTAGTGATTTCGTACTTCTAAACCCATCTAGAGCATGAATCAAGCAAGATGTTCAAGAAATCCCACTTGAAAGTTTCGGCCATATGGAGAAATTAGTGTTCTTGAGCTTTACTCATGAGCTCATGAGCATGCATGGCGTTTCTAAGCCATGAGGAGCAAGAAAATCAAGGAGAACATCAAGGAAGAACAAGCTCAAATTTCGGCCAAAGAAAGGTTTTAAGTGAATTCAAGTTTTCTTGGTAGTTTCATGTGTTGAGCTAGATATTACTCTCTAATGTCTCGGCTATGTTGGATTTTTGCAAGGAAAAACTCTTGAAGATTCGGCCATGGAGGATTTTTAGTGTTCTTGAGCTCAACTCAAGAGCTCATGAACATGGATGGCGATTTTAAGCCATAAGAAGCAAAGAAATTGAGGAGAACTCCAAGAAAAAGCAAGGATGGATTTTTGGCCATGAGTGTACATGGCATTTTGAGGCATGAAACCAAGTGTTCTTGGTGCCTTGAAGCTTGTATGGCCATTCCAAGCAAGGAAACAAGCAAAAGATGCAAGGAAAAGCAAGAAGTATATTCGGCCAAGTGTGAATCTTGGCATGTATGTGCATTTTTCCAAGTGTTCTTGGTAGTAAAGATGTTCTTGTAAGTGTAAAAGGCCATAACCAAGAGTTGGATGCAAAAGGAGGAGTTTGGTAAGCAAAATCAAGCCATGGAAGATTCGGCCATGATGTGCTTTTGTGAAGTTGTGTGCAAAACCATGTGTTCATGGTACCTATGTAAATATGAAGACGAAATAAAGAGAAGTTTGGCCATAAGTGCCATTTTTGGTGGTTGTGTGTGTAATCCATGTGTTCATGGTATCTAGGTGTTCCTAGTAAAAAGTGATGCCAAAATGGTAAAGGAAAGTGATGATAGATTCGGCCATAATGACAAGTTGGTGAAAAATTGGTGTTAGCCAAGTGTTCTTGGCATAAATGAGTCCTTAGAAAACGTATGGGACTAAATTGAGCAAAAGAAAGAAGTAATGGGGCTAATTGGGCCAAGAGTTAAATTTGAAGGCCCAAATTGAAAACCAAGTATTCTTGGTCCAAAAACTCTTAAATGGGCTATTTTGGGCCATAATGGTATTATTGGCAAATGGGCTAAAATCCTGGAAAAGGTTAATATGGGCCCAAATCCTGGAGAAGTTAAATGGGCCAAATCCTGAAAAGGTAAAATTGGGCCTAAATGTTAAGTTGGTCCAAGTCCAGAAAAGAAATTAAAAGGCCAAGTGGGCCTGAGGAATTAAAAGGCCGAGTGGGCTTGAAAAGATAAAAGGCCAAGTGGGCCTGAGTTAATTAAAAGGCCAAGCGGGCCTGGATTAATAAAAGGCCAAGTGGGCCTGAGTTCCAGAGAAGGCCAGTTGGGCCTGAGTTCCAGAAAAGGCCAAGTGGGCCTGAGTTCCAGAAAAGGCCAAGTGGGCCTGAACTCCAGAAAAGTGCAAATTGGGCCTGGATTTCCAGGAAAAGGCCAATGTAGGCCTGAGTTCACAGAAAATTGGGCCTCAGTTCACAGAAAGGCTAAGTGGGCCTTTACCTCCTTAAGTGAGGTTGAGTAAGTTAAACCAAGTATGCTTGGTAAATTATGGTTCTCTTGTTTAATGAAAAGCAATTAAGTAACTTGTTAGTATTTTGGGCTTTATAGGTCCATTAAGGCAAAGAGAGAGTTACAACAACAAACAAAGCAAAGCAAGGCAAAGACAATGAGCAAAAAGGTTACACAAATGTTGGTAAGGATTCCTATACTCACTTATTACATGGTACATTTCCATAAATTTCATAGTGAGTATTAGTGCCCCTATGTGATGGTCAAAGAACCAAGTGACCATAGGTGTGCATGACAGGGCTATGTGGTTGTTACTTTTTGTGAGGACTCATGATACTTTCTTAGTTGAATAATTGGGCACATAAGTGCATAATGGATGAAGTAGTGTTGCTTTGGCAACTATGGTTATGGTTTACTCATGAGTAATTAGCAAGCATTTAGGGCTAGGAATTGGGTTTGGCCAACTCAATTCCCAAGCTAAGGAGCGCTCAGTAGGTTATAAAAAATAAATGGCATGCCGGGATTAGTGGCATGGATTATGCTAATGCTTGCGATGCCCACAATGACATGGAACATGATGTTGCGAGGACAGTGTTGTGTGTGTTGAGTTGTGTGCTTCTCTGAAATTGTTTGTGCATGCTGACCCATATTATTATTGTTATTGTTATTGTGCTATATCTTGTGTTTTCTTTGTTTTAGTGTTTTCCTTGGCAGGACCATGGATTAATTGCCATTACATTCTTGGCACAAGTTTAGGCTTTGGAAGCCATATGATGACTTTGAAAGTCATGAGATAATTACCTCACTAGGCATTGGATGCCGTCGGGATCCTTACTGAGTTTTATAAACTCACCCGCCCTGATATACATTTTGTAGGAAATGGATTGCTTGAAGGTCAAGCTAGGAGTACGGGAGTACTCATTTAATTTGCTAAAGGGTTGGGTATGTGATTAGTATTGCTCATTATATTCATTTGACTCTAAGTAACTTATGTGGTATAGATTGCTTGGGAATCAAGCTAATGGTTTGGACTTCCTTGTGCAGGCTTATGGAGTTTAGAAGTTGTGGGAACAAGGTCTATTAAGCTGGAATGTGTTCCAGGTTATTATGAGTCAAGGTTTGGGTGGTATGAGAGCGTGGTCTGTAAAACCTGAACCTGGCTAATTAGAGACATATAGCATCCTTGGTACATTTTCCTTTCCAAGAAGGAGATGCTTTATTGTTGCCATTATGATTGTGATTAGCCTTGGATGATTATATGCCATGTTTGCATGGTTTTATGCAGATGGAATGCAATGATGGATATTCATGTTATGTGTACTAGACTTGGCTGATGCTCATGGACATAAAAATGTGTTTTCAAAATTGATAATGAGATGGGCTTCTTGGTTGCCATGCATTGGATTAGTACACTTGGTGGACACACATTCTATGCACTTAATGGCTTAAGTGTATGCTTTACTTGTATTACGAGTGTAATTAGTTGAGTATGTGCATCTAAGGAAAGATTTCCAGTGAATCTGGATACGCATGGATATTGTTTTCTAGTTGTTGAGATGGCATCTAAAGACTTGATATGCATGTGAACTGACTAAGTGGTAAAGTCCATAAATGGAACACTAGAATTCAACATAGGTATTAGCTCGTTCCTGAAGAGCACCTTGACAACATATTGAAAGTATTTAAGTAACAAACTAGTACCAGAATAGATCCTGGGGTCACGCCATAGGTGCTCATAATATTTAATTAAGCCCTTCCATTTAAGTAACTTCCGCTGCATTACTCTGATAATCGCGCCCAGGTGGGCCAGGGGCAGTTTGGGGCATGACACGAATCCTTAGGACCGGCATCGTTTATGTTTTGGAAGTCAATGCACATTCGGAGTTTATCACTCCCTTCTTTCATAGCAATGACAACATTGCTAAGCCATTCGGGGTACTTGACCTCTCTTATTACGCATGCTTCCATTAAACGTTGGACTTCGATTTTGATGAAGTTGTTCTTATGGGCTGAGAGGCTTCACTTTTTTTGTCGAACAGGCTTCACCTCTGGGCGCACTTTAAGGCTATGTTGGACTATGTGAGGGTCTACCCCAGGCATGTCCTTCGGAAAATAGGCAAACAGATTTTTGTTCTTTAAAAAAAAAGATACAAGCTTTTCCTTGTCACCTTTGGGCAGTTATTTCCCTACTCGGGTACTTCGGCCTAGGACAAGTTCTACATCTTCTGCTTCTATTTTTTAAAGGTCTCTTATTCCTTCCCCCTTTGCCTCTTTTCTGAACATGGTCTTTTCTCCATAAGTCTGTGCATGGATCTTCATTGGACTTTGTCTTGCTTTCACGAAGACCCTCCTCACTTCGGCTTGGTCAATGAATATCTCTGCGTCGCCTGCCTTCATGCCAAAGGTGACTTCAAGTATTTCAAATCCAGGCAAATGTAGAGATTCCCTTATGTCTGCCTTCTGGGGATGGAATTATATGAAGAAGGGACATCTATGATGATGAACCTTGTCATCGTGGAATCGAAGATCTCTTTCTTGCTTAGAATCGAAGTTCCTTTTAACATCAAAGGTAGGTCAATCCATCTGAGTATAGGCAGCTTGGATGGACCTACCCCAAAGGTAAGGGAGGTGACAGGTTTGAGGTTGCCCTTTGAGATGCCCAAGCTCGGCAGTAGGTGGGAGAATAGAACATCCACGTTGGAAATGTCATCGATGAACACTCATTTGGTGTCCCAACTCCTTATCCTTGCCATAATTAGGAGGGGGTCATCATGAGGGAACTTCACGGTAGACCCATATTTCCAAACAAGCTTGTTCGCTAGGTTTCTAAACTCCATCATTGAGATTTCTCGAACTTTCCTTTTCCCTTTGGCTGAGGGTATTCCAATGGTGATTGTCTGGATTACTCCCAATGGAGGCGGTGGATGCTTCCTGGGACTTCGGTTCTGACGTCTGTCAGAATCATAGTCTTCATCTTCTCCTTTCTTCTCTTCTTCCTTTCTTCCTTTTGGTGAGGGCATACGCAGGTAACGCCGAAGTTGTCCCTACTTGATCAAAGATTAATGTAATTTCTTAGTTGGAAGCAATCCTCGGTGTCGTGCCAATGATCCCTGTGGAACTGGAAGAACTTCTTCATGTTCTTTTTGTTATCCGAGGTCATGACCTTCAAACACTGGATTGTTGGGTTTCGGGAGCCAAACAGCGCAGCGGAATTTAACAGAAACCCTCCAGGATCCAAGTGAAACGGGGTAAACCGAGTGTTTGAAATTTTTCATACCTACTTTTCGATTGAGATCTCTCACTCAACTGTAGAGTCAAATCACAAAACCTGAACAGTTGACGTGTTCAGGCTCTCTATGGTATCCACACGAGCCTCTCGGGATCACCACGCTTCCACCACGTCCCGGTAGATGCATTTCTCTTGCGCTCGCAGTGCTAGTTTGAGTCCTCCAAGGAAATGCAAGAGAAGAGTATGGCTGTCCTTTTAGGAGGCTAGGGCAAGGAGAGCTACGAATTTCTCACTTAAAAGTCGTATTTATAGTAAGACTCAACTTCCAGGCCTAATGGGTTTCAAAGCCCTAATCTAATTAGGATTTAATTTGGGGCTTAATAATGGCTCAACTCTTGGGCCCATTATTAATACGAAATTAAAGTGAAACCATAACCCAAATAATTAGCCCATGCACTCTAATGATCCAAATAGCTCTATGTGTGCGACCCAATAGGCTCTTGCCCTGTTGGCAATGATCATAAATCACATTTATGATCATAAGCAATGAGCGGTGTTTAGCAACACATCATTGCGACCCAAGTGACAAGATTGTCGGTGATTCGACTAAACCTTATGATCATCACCGATATATGCCAGTGTCCCTTTGTCCAAGATATCAAGACTAAGCACGAGACATGGATTGTGTCACTCTCATATAGCCCAATCTTTGGTTTCTTGATTACCGAGTAGACCAACTTAAACTGATTACATTGATATCATATATCAACTCATCCGATCATGGCCATGCATTTTCTAAGTCTACAAAACACATAACCAGATTGCGATCTAAAATCATCCTTATCGGATTGGAAGCTTGCATCGGTGTAACCCCTTACAACGAGCTCATCTTCACCTCCAAAGACCAAGAATGCATCCTTAGTCCTTCATAAGTACTTAAGGATGTTCTTAACAGCTGTCCAGTGACTCTCACCGGGGTTCGATTGGTACCTACTCGTCATGCTCAAAGCATATGAGACATCGGGATGAGTACATATCATGGCATACATGATAGATCCAATTGCTGAGGCATATGGAATCTTACTCATGCACTCTCTCTCCTCGGGTGTACTCGGACACTGAGATCTAGAAAGAGTGATACCATGTGACATGGGCAAGAATCCTTTCTTGGAATCTTGCATGCTAAACCTCTTTAGCACCTTGTCAATATATGTACTTTGACTTAGGCCAAGAAGCTTTCTAGATCTATCTCTATAGATCCTGATGCCTAACACATAGGCTGCTTCACCCAAGTCCTTCATAGAGAAACATTTCCCTAGCCAAGTCTTCACAGACTGTAGCTCAGGAATGTCATTCCCGATGAGTAGTATGTCATCTACATACAACACCAAGAAGACAATAGCGCTCCCACTAACCTTCTTGTAGACACAAGGTTCATCTTCATTTTTGATAAAACCAAACTCTTTGATTGCTTCATCAAAATGAAGATTCCAACTTCGAGAAGCTTGCTTCAGTCCATAAATGGACCTTTGCAACTTGCACACTTTATTGGCATTCTCAGGAGTGACAAAACCCTCAGGTTGTGTCATGTACACATCCTCAAGTAGCTTTCCATTTAGGAATGCAGTTTTGACATCCATTTGCCATATCTCATAATCATAGTGTGCAGCAATAGCAAACAAAATTCGGATGGATTTAAGCATAGCAACTGGTGAAAAAGTTTCATCATAGTCAATACCATGAATTTGCTTGAAACCTTTTGCAACCAATCGTCCCTTAAAGGTAATCACATTACCATCCATGTCAGTTTTCTTCTTGAAAACCCATTTGCACCCTATGGGTTTTACCCCTTCAGGTGGGTCAACCAAAGTCCATACTTGGTTTTCATACATGGATTCCATCTCGGATTTCATGGCCACTAGCCACTTCTCAGAGTCAGGCCCCGACATAGCTTGTTGGTAGGTTGTGGGCTCATCCTGATCCATGAGCATCACATCACCAGTGTGAGTCATGAGAAATCCATATCTCTCGGGCTCACGCCGAATCCTACCAGACCTACGTGGGCTCTGTGCTACAGGAACAGACTCTTGAACCACAACATCTTGTGGTGTCTGTTCAGGTTCCATTTCAGGTTCGATGTCTCCTTGTTGTTCTTGAATTTCTTCAAGTTCTACTTTCCTCCCACTAGTTCCTTTAGAGATAAACTCTTTCTCCAAAAAGACACCAGTTCGAGCAACAAACACTTTTTGCTCAGAAGGATTGTAGAAATAGTAACCCTTTGTTTCTTTGGGATACCCAACAAAAAGGCATTTTTTAGATTTGGGCCCTAGTTTGTCAGAGGATTGACGTTTCACATAAGCGTCACAGCCCCAAATCTTCATAAAAGACAAATTGGGACGCCTCCCACTCCATATCTCATATGGTGTCTTTTGAACCGATTTAGATGGAACTCGGTTTAGTGTAAAAGCGGCTGTCTCTAGAGCATGTCCCCAAAAGGAGTTTGGAAGGTCAGCTTGACTCATCATAGAGCGAACCATGTCTAACAGAGTTCGATTTCTCCTTTCAGATACACCATTCCATTGAGGTGTACCTGGTGGAGTGAGTTGTGATACTATACCACACTCCTTCAGATAGTCAAGGAATTCTCGATCCAAGTACTCTCCACCTCGATCTGATCGAAGCACTTTGATACTCTTCCCGAGTTGATTCTCTACTTCATTCTTGAATTCTTTGAACTTTTCAAAGGATTCTGACTTGTGTCTCATAAGATACACATAGCCATATCTGCTGAAGTCATCAGTGAAAGTAATGAAGTATTGGAAACCTCCTCTAGCTTGTGTAGACATAGGGCCACATACATCACTATGTATGAGTCCTAGTAAGTCATTAGCCCTTTCACTTTGCCCTGTGAATGGGGCTTTGGTCATCTTGCCCAACAAACATGACTCACATGTCTCATATGATTCAAAATCAAATGAGTCCAAGAGTCCATCCTTATGGAGCTTGGATATGCGGGTCTCATTTATATGGCCCAAGCGACAGTGCCAGAGATAGGTCGGGTTTGAATCATTTAATCTGACCTTCTTGGTATTCACATTATAGATTGGATCTTCGAGGTCTAGAACATACAACCCATTGCTAAGTTGAGCACTACCATAAAAGATTTCATTCAAATAAATAGAACAACATTTGTCCTTTATTATAAATGAAAAACCTTTCTTGTCCAAACAAGAAACAGAAATCAAATTTCTACTAATAGTAGGCACAAAGTAGCAGTTGTCTAATTCTAAAACTAATCCACTAGGTAAAGTGAGAACATAAGTCCCTACGGCTAAGGCAGCAACCCTTGCTCCATTTCCAACACGTAGGTCCACTTCACCTCGGGCCAATCTTCTACTTCTACTTAGATCCTGCACATTTGCACAAATGTGAGATCCACATCCAGTATCCAATACCCAAGATGAGGAAGTAGAAAAGTTAGCCTCTATAACAAAAATACCTGAAGTGGAAGTCTTACTTCCCTTTTCCTTAGCAAGTTCTTCAAGATAGAGCTTGCAGTTGCGCTTCCAGTGTCCAGGTTGCTTACAATGGAAGCACTCCCCTTCCTTTGCCACACCACCCTTTGGTTTCAGTGCAGCTGAAGAAGAATTGGCATTGGACTTTCCATTAGCTTTATCCTTCTTCTTGTTGGCTTTTCCCTTTCCCTTGCCCTTTTGAACCATCAAAATGGGCTTAGCCTTCTTAAGGTTTTGCTCAGCAGTTCTCAACATGTTGAGCAATTCAGGGAGGGACTTGTCAAGGTCGTTCATGTTATAGTTCATGACGAACTGACTGTAGCTTTCAGGCAACGATTGCAAGACTACATCAATAGCCAACTCTTTCTGAAGAGCAAATCCCAAATTCTCAAGATTCTCAATGTACCCAATCATCTTGAGCACATGAGGACCCACGGGACTTCCCTCAGACATCTTGCACTGAAACAATGCCTTAGAGGTCTCAAACCTCTCATGCCTAGCTTGCTCTTGGAAAAGCATTTTGAGATGTTCAATCATATCGAACGCCCCCATGTTCTCATGTTGCTTCTGAAGCTCAGATTCCATGGTAATAAGCATGAGGCATTGGGTTTTGGGATCCAAAGCATCATCAGAATTTAACCGAAACCATCCCAGGATCCAAGTGAAACGGGGTAAACCGGGTGTTCGAAAATTTTCATACCTAATTTTCGGTTGAGATCTCTCACTCAACTGTAGAGTCGAATCACAAAAACCTAAACAGTTGACGTGTTCAAGCTCTCTATGGTATCCACACGAGCCTCTCGGGATCACCACGCTTCCACCACGTCCCGGCAGATGCGTTTTCCACTTGCGCTCGCAGTGCTAGCTTGCGTCCTCCAAGGAATTGCAAGAGAAGAGTGCGACTGTCCTTTTTGGAGGCTAGGGCAAGGAGACCTGCGAATTTCTCACTTAAAGTTGTATTTATAGTGAGACTCAACTTCCAGGCCTAATGGGTTTCAAAGCCCTAATCCAATTAGGATTTAATTTCGGGCTTAATAATGGCTCAACTCTTAGGCCCATTATTAATACGAAATTAAAGTGAAACCATAACCCAAATAATTAGCCCATGCACTCTAATGATCCAAATGTGCTCTGCTGTGTGCGACCCAATAGGCTCTTATCACTGTTGGCAATGATCATAAATCACATTTATGATCATAAGCAATGAGCGGTGTCTAGCAACACATCATTGCTACCCAAGTGACAAGATTGTCGGTGATTCGACTAAACCTTTATGATTATCACCGATATATGCCATTGAAGCCCCTCCCTTTGTCCAAGATATCAAGACCTAAGCATGAGACATGGAATGTGTCACTCTCGTATAGCCCAATCTTTGGTTTCTTGATTACCGAGTAGACTAACTTAAACTGATGACATTGATATCGTATATCAACTCATCCGAGCATGGCCATGCATTTTCTAAGTCTCACTCTATCAAGGGGCCCGAAGATATCACTCCTGTTACATAGGAGGGACAAATCCCATCTTGATCATACAAATCCCTCCGCATGATATGTGACATACCCAATGACCTCCTTCAAGTTCACTCAGTTACGAGCAACAAAGGAAAGTATAAAAGTATGTGACTCACATGTAGGGAACCTTGATGATCTTAGGTCAAAGGACTACATATACCATGATCACTATGAGAATCACTTATGACACTCATATAACGATCCATGTAGTGTTCTCATGGTGGGTCGGTCCAGTACACAAGTTCTCCAACTTGTACCCATATGTAGACTACATATCTCATATTAGTCTCCACATATGCTAGTCGTTATGTATTATTGCAACCCGCTCCACAATAATACTAGACCAGGGACGTTTAAGAATATCATTATTCTAGGGTTACAAATGTTTAGAGGTTTCAAACCTCTCATGCCTAGCTTGCTCTTGGAAAAGCATTTTGAGATGTTCAATCATATCGAACGCCCCCATGTTCTCATGTTGCTTCTGAAGCTCAGATTCCATGGTAATAAGCATGAGGCATGCAACATCCAAAGCATCATCAGAATGCCTCTTGTGAGCATCCCTTTCAGCTCTTGGAGCAGTGGCAGCAGGCTCATTCGGAATGGGCTGCTCTAGGACATAAGCCTTTCTCTCTTGCTTGAGGACTATCCTCAAGTTTCGGTACCATTTGAGAAAGTTGGTCCCATTCAGTTTTTCCTTCTCAAGGATCGATCGCAACGAAAGTGTCGATGTGTTTTGTGCCATGGTTATCTACAACAGTAAATATGCAGTGTAAGAGTCATGTATTTTAATTCATTTAATAAGGACTTTTATTAAACGATACTCCCACTATTTTCCTCAAAATAATAACCCTCGATATTATTTCGGAACACCTCGGCGCTAAGGTATTCTAGTGGGCCAAGATCCATATTTGACCACAACCTGAGTCAGCTTTGGCTTTTCTCTCAAGTTACAGCTATTTAGGTAGGCAACTCCTTGCCAATTGCATCTTATGCAACTCTTGGATAGTTGGGTGAACAACACTTGTCCAAGCTCATCTCATGAGCTTAAGCCCAACTCTATGCCTCTAAGTCCCTAATCCTATTAGGATGACTTAGTTAAGTCAGACCCAAAGTTAGCAATTTGGATATCACTATTATCCCATCGCGCCTTACCAAGATGAACATAGGTGCTTTGCTTTGGCAAACCCACCTAATGTTGATCAAAGTCTTGACGAGTGCCAACATTTGGAAGGCATCACATTTAATGACTTAATATTTGTTTGAGGGATTTTTTTCATTTTGATCTCACCAATTTGTTATCTCCGGTTGTCTTATACATGCATCACATACAAATATAAAACATGCATCTCATGCGTACAAGAAAGTAAACGTGACATGGTTATAGCCCAAACTATGCGATATTCTCAAGCCAATGAGAATATCATAAAAGCCTAAGAAAAGAAAAGAGTCTTCACAAGCTCCTTCTCTTCCTTTCTTGGTTGCCCTTTTGTTGTCACCTCCTTGGACATACCACCTTGGATGATCCTTGGACATACCACCTTGGATGATCCCATAATGCACCATTACATCAATAATAGAAACCTCGAGTTACATTCGAGGGGAGTAAGGTGAGAAGAGCATGTACAATGAGAGTGATAAGAAAAGGCACGACTCGCAGGTCGTATTTACAAGTACAACCAATCAAGGGCTATAACCATGCACCATGCTTCAAACACCAATCAGCATATCATGTCAAATCTCATTCAACAAAGATGCATGCCAATTTTTGACACGCGTTGATTAACCAGTTTTTATTTATGTGGCACTTCGCATACGGCGGTCCCGCTGGCTGGCCGGTCAGCGGGCGGTGGTTCTGCTGACCGGTCTTATGGACGGGGTCAAGGGGGGCCGCCCTTGCGGGGGGTTGCGAGGGGGCAGCGCCCCCCTGGCGCAAAAAATTGTCTTACAATTGCTTTGCCCGAGATCTTCTATTTCGAGCAAGTAGGCACCCGAGACTCCTCCATTCGAGCCACCAAAAATACCTTACTTTCGGTGCCCGAACAGGCCGAATCCGAACCAAGCTAGGGTTTTTGCAACTATTGCAAGAATCCTAATCCATATAGGTATCTCATACCTATCAATTTCGGGTTAATCTCATTAACCAATTTGTGTCGTTTCTTCATATATCTCATATGTTCATTACGAATTCCGGTTTCATGCATCATGAATCAATCTAATTAATCATGGCCGAAAAGCATCCGAACACATAGCATCATGCGATTCAACACTCAATCTCGATTTAGGGTTTTACCAGTAGCTCTGATACCACTGTTGGGTTTCGGGAGCCAAACAGCGCAGCGGAATTTAATCGAAACCCTCCAGGATCCAAGTGAAACGGGGTAAACCGAGTGTTCAAAAATTTTCATACCTAATTTTTGGTTGAGATCTCTCACTCAACTGTAGAGTCGAATCACAAAACCTGAACAGTTGACGTGTTCAGGCTCTCTATGGTATCCACACGAGCCTCTCGGGATCACCACGCTTCCACCACGTCCTGGCGGATGCGTTTCTCTTGCGCTTGCAGTGCTAGTTTGCGTCCTCCAAGGAATTGCAAGAGAAGAGTGTGGCTGTCCTTTTGGGAGGCTAGGGCAAGGAGACCTACGAATTTCTCACTTAAAAGTTGTATTTATAGTGAGACTTAACTTCCAGGCCTAATGGGTTTCAAAGCCCTAATCTAATTAGGATTTAATTTCGGGCTTAATAATGGCTCAACTCTTGGGCCCATTATTGATACGAAATTAAAGTGAAACCATAACCCAAATAATTAGCCCATGAACTCTAATGATCCAAATAGCTCTATGTGTGTGACCCAATAGGCTCTTGCCCTGTTGGCAATGATCATAAATCTCATTTATGATCATAAGCAATGAGCGGTGTCTAGCAACACATCATTGCTACCCAAGTGACAAGATTGTCGGTGAATCAACTAAACCTTTATGATCATCACCAATATATGCCAATGTCCCTTTGTCCAAGATATCAAGACTAAGCACGAGACATGAAATGTGTCACTCTCGTATAGCCCAATCTTTGGTTTCTTGATTACCGAGTAGACCAACTTAAACTGATTACATTGATATCATTTTTAAACTCATCCGAGCATGGCCATGCATTTTCTAAGTCTCACTCTATCAAGGGGCCCGAAGATATTACTCCTGTTACATAGGAGGGACAAATCCCATCTTGATCGTACAAATCCCTCCGCATGATATGTGACATACCCAATGACCTCCTTCAAGTTCACTCAGTTACGAGCAACAACGGAAAGTATCAAAGTATGTGACTCACATGTAGGGAACCTTGATGATCTTAGGTCGAAGGACTACATATACCATGATCACTATGAGAATCACTTATGACACTCATATAACGATCCATGTAGTGTTCTCATTGTGGGTCGGCCCAGTACACAAGTTCTCTAACTTGTACCCATATGTAGACTACATATCTGGTATTAGTCTCCACATATGCTAGCCGTTATGTATTATTGCAACCCACTCCACAATAATACTAGTCCAAGGACGTTTAAGAAGATCATTATTCTAGGGTTACGATTATGTTTGTTAAGTTACGCAAAAACAAAACAACAAACATAATTGATGGATTAATGCCTTAATAAAATATCATGACTCAATGTGCAAAAATATAATCATCTCATGATTGGCTTTTGAGCACAACACTAACATGGATTGGGTCCATTTGCCTTTCCATGGCCATCAATATGTTCATTCTTGAGGTGTTCAAAAGGGTGAACGACGTTGGTTTCTTCCCCCTTTGTTTTCGAGGTCTTCCCCTGCCCTCGGTTGGGTACCAAGGTTGGTGAGTCTGACATTCGGAGTGATGGTGATCAGACTTCAACCCTCCCATCCTCAGCTCTTTGGTTGTCATGTGTTGTTTGGCGCTTCAGTAGAATTCTCCTATGGTGTATGAGGGATTTTTGTAGAACTCATAAAAGAGTTGTGACTCTTTCCGAAGTCCTCTGATCATGGTGAGGATGCGAATTTTGGGGTGGAAGTTGGGCACACTTAATGTTTCCCTATTGAACCTCTCGACATAGTCGCGAATGGTCTCTCCATTCCTTTGCACTATGTCGAATATCTGGATAGGCATCTTCACTGTTGGTTTGCTTCCAATGAACTGTTGACTGAATGCGGTGGACAACTCTTAGAAACCCATTATCGTTCTGGGGGTGAGGGAGTTATACCATGCAGTCGCTGGCTCAGAGAGAGTAACTTCAAAGCACTTGCAGATGGTGACATCATCAGCACCATACAACACCATGTTGCATCTATACTTCATTAGGTGGGCTTGGGGGTCGCTATGCCTATCATATGTTTCCAAGCGTGGTACTCAGAAGTCACTTGGCATGGGTACCTCTCCTACTACGTGGATCAAGGGTGACTCTTCTCCGGTGAAGGTCTCTGACAGCCTTGACCAAATAGGCTTTTGAGAAATCTGCCATTCTACTTTTTCCAGCCTCCCCAAGATCTTCTCCATGAGGGTGGTAGTACTGGTTTCTTTTCATTGCCTAGTGACCTCCGGCAACGGGGGGCGACGTCTCCTTTTTAGGGAGTAACTTCGTCGGCGTGGGGATTGTGACTTCTCATCTAGTGATGAACTCCGCCAACAAGAATTTTTGGGCACTTTTGACCCCGTTTTTCTAGCACGACAACTTCTAGGGGGTACATCCTCTGTTGAGGACTCATCGTGGAAGTCACCATTTCCTGAACTCCGATGAGCAGATTTAGGACTTCTCTCTCGGTGAGCTGCTGGTGAAGAGGCCCTTCAGCCCGAAGGTGGTTGAGACCACCTTTAGTTAAGCTATTGTGTCATCTCAGCCACAACAGAGCACTAAAAATCACATAGGAAGCTCATTGTGACTGTTAGAGGATGTTCGTCTTCAGGCAAGGAAGTCTCTACCATGGGTTGTTTAGTCACCGGTTGAGTTTCCGGTGGGGATGGGGACTTTGGGAGTCCCTTGTCCTCAGAATGTCGGGTCTTAATGACAGCGACTTGGGAGTGAGTTCCCACAAACAGTGCCAAATGATGCCTGGTGGCATCCTCATAGTATAACATGCTGACCTGAAGAAGGTACTTCTGGTATGAGGGTGCCTGAAACACTTAGAAGAACAAGGGTTAGGAGCTCCTCGGAATGTGTTTCCAGGGGAGGAGCCTCTGATGCGCAAGTCAGTATTTGGGAGTAAAGAGTAGATAGTGGAGAGCAAAGAGTAGAGAGAATTTTGTGTCTTGTGCTTACCAAGGTCATTCCCAAGTTTTTATAGGAGGGTGTAGGGTGGAGGCCGTTTAACACAGCCCGCTTAGATCATGACATGCATTCGGTCGGATGTGGTACGTACCTTCAGAGATAGGTATCTCCAGCTGGCCGTAGGCTGTTTTGGCCAGAGGTTAGGGGTGTGTACGAGGTCTCTGTGTCAGAGGCTCCTTACCATTTCTGTCGTGTCTCCATAAGACCTCTTTGGGAAGCTAGAATCCTTCAGCATATGGAACTCCTTCGGGACAAGAGCTCTCCTTCAGTCCAACATCACCACCGAGTGTTGTTAGGTGAGGTCCTTCGATAGAGTGGGAAACCCTTAGGAGACACTCACCCTAACCGAGGATGGGGATATATACTCTCGAAGTTGGTGGGCTCGCCCATCTGAGGGTGGTTGTGCATGCCATTTTTGAGGTCTTTCTAATCACTTACCAAGGATAATTGAGGTCGGGGTTAGGTCTTGACCGAAGGTGGTCTTTGCCAAGGTGATCAGATCTCGAGGACATTACCTCTTCAATTGTAGGGTGGTGTTAACACCGAAGATGGTGGTGGTTTCCCTTTTTCCCGAGGTTGGTCACTTGTGTTCCTCGAGGGTGGTACCCATCAAGCTAATTTGGGAAATCTCCAAGTGCAATAGTGTTATGGACCTCCTAGTACCAGGCACTCCTGAGGAATATGAAGTGTTCTAAATTAAGTTGGAACCCAGTTTCAAGTTACATAGCAAGAATAGAGAGGTTTAGCAAAGTTCACTAAGTTCTGAGAAAGTTAAGGCACTAAATGAGGTTTAGGGGCAAAATGGTAATTTTGCATCCTGAATAGCCAAGACAAGTCCCGAGAGTTTAAAATGAGTTTTTATAACTTAACTTTCAACTTTAACCCAAACTTGGAAGAAATAAACAAGAATTTAATCAAGAATAACTAAGTACCTAAAGATGGGGGCTTAATTGTATTAAGCTTAATACTTTGGTGGCTTGGAGCTTAAGTGAGGGTTTAAGAAGGGGAAAGTGATGCTATGGCTGCCACAATCTCATTTCCAACAATCTCACTCTCATTTTGCTTTTAATTCAACCTTGAAATCAAGATTTCTTGGTGCCAAGAAGAGCTATCAAGAGTATATAAGCTAGGAGGAGCACATTTCAAGCATTAAACCATGGTTTGGAGCTTGGAAGTGTGTTTTCTCACATCCCCTATTTTTTATACATGGTAACCAATGTGTTCTTGATTGAATTCATGTTATTTGGTTAGTTTGGAGCTTGGGTTTTGGTTAGGAAGTAAGGTTTTGATGAATGGTGTCTATATTTTTGTTTGGAACTTAGGTGATACTTTAGTGAGCTTAGTTCATTGGAAAAGTGGTTGATTGTTGCTTGTTACTTGGAATTGAGGTAAGGAAGTTATGACTTGAAGGTCAATTAATGCTATTGACATGAGTTTGCTTGAAGAATTTGAGTAATTCTAGCAATAGCATTATTTAGAGGATTTGGTTGAATTGTGGTGGACTATGAGGTTTGAGAGGATTTTGATGATGTTATGAGACATCATAGATTGGCTTGTTATAGTTGGTTATGTTCTATGCAACATGGTCTATGTGTGTATGAAATTTGGAGGCTTTCCAAGCATGTTTACTATGTTTGCTAAATGTCCAAAGTTCATAGCAGTAAAATGCGTGCCAATTTTGTAGATTGACAGATTGGTGATGCGTCGCCAATTTCGTGCACCAGTTCGCGATGTGTAAACAATTGTGAAAATTTGGTCTGAATGTTACCAACTATGGCGACACATCGCCAGGAGTTGGCGACGTGTCGCCACAAGCAAGATGGCAGAACTTCTCACATTTTGCTAGGGTAATTGAGGTGAGACCTAGGGGAGTTCTTAGGGTACTTTGGGGCCTAAGTATGCCGGGGGTACTCCGAGACTTCTGAAATTCCCTCAAGACTTAAGCGTTTCCTTAAGGTTTCAAAGATTTTATGGTTGCTTGAGCCATAAGCAAGGAAACTAGTTACAAATGAGCATAACTAAGTACCATTAGCTCGGGTGAAAGGTTTAGAACCCTTGGTGACCTAACCGTGCCGTAGCCACGAGGTTGCAAGGTGAAACCTTAGTGCAGCTAGTCTACAAGGTCTAAATGACCTAGTCTGCAATAATCCCACCATAATTCCCCTGCATAACATACTATGGGAGAGCTTCAGTTGGTGATTTATCACTAGTTAGGCTGGGAAGCGCAGCTTGCTAGTAGGCAAGGTAATGCCTTGCAGTTTAAGGACAAGGATAAGGAGAGGTCTCAAGGGACCTAAATATATGCATATATTAGACCTTCAGGCTGAATGAGTTGACAGCAGGTTACATATGTTATCATATGTGGTGTCCTTAGTAATTTTCTTGCAGGTACACTGAAGACCCCTTACTGAGAATTTTATGTTCTCACTCATTAGTTATGTTGTGCAGATTCAGAAGTTGTTGGATCGGATAACTGTTGAGGGTTATTGCAGTAGTGGCCTTTTGTGCACAGGTATTGCACTTGAGAATCCTTGTCATTCTAGTCTACGTGGGTAACTTAGATGCTTTATTGGTCAAGTAACAGTACTAACTAGAGCATTCTTTTGGCTGTAGAGCCTAGTAGTTGTTGGACAAAGGGACTTTGAGACTCGCCGTTGAGATTCACATCCAAGGTGGAAGTTAGTTAAAGAAGATCTTAGTTGAGGCTTGTAAATATACAGTACTTTAGTTGCCTCCATAGTCTATGTTGTGAAGAGTCCTAGACTCTAGGGTTGCTCTTGGGTGAGGGCATTAGTCTACTCTATGTATGAATGCTCCCACGAGTTGTTATGTGTAGTAAATTCACATAAATGTTGATTTTGTACGCTTTGGCTATTTGTACTTATTTTCTATAGAGATTACATGGCCAAGTTAATGGTTTATGTTTTTATTAATCCAAGTTAAAGCATGAAGAGCATGCATCTTGCATATTCTAGGATAATCAACTAGTATTATGGGAGTTTAATCTGCACACATATACAACTAGCCAATTGCAACCACCGTGGGACCAGCTCTCACAGGGCTTCCTAAGCAGAGGCTACGGATGACCGTGTCATTTTTTGGTATCAAAGCTTAGAGCTCATTTTATAGATATTGAAGGCTAAGACTGAGGTCTAGATTGGAATGTCCATGTGCTAGGAAGTTAGTACTGACCACCATTTGGGGAATGTTGTCTGGCTTTGGTTGTAGGTTACTATGGTTGACACTAGGTCAGGAACTTCAAGCAAAGCTAGGCAACCTGGTGAGGGTTCTAGTGACCTAGTTGTGGCAAGGCTGGATGAGATATCCAGGGTACTACAGGGGTTGACGCAGACTATGGCCCAAGTGGTACAGGGTATGAATACTAATGTGACTGAGATGTTTAATGATTATGAGGACAGAGTTATTGCTCAAGAGGAAAATGATGTACACCAGGATCAAGAAATGCATGCTGAGCAGCAGCAAGTGCCTAGGGCTCATGAACGGAGAAATCAGGTTCAGGAGGAGGAGGAGCCATAAGTTATGGAGGCTCCAAGGAGGGGAGACACCTCATAGCAGATGAAATTGCTTGAGAAATTTAAGACTATGGATCCACTGAACTTTGATGGGATAGGTGATCCTGATCAAGCAGAAGATTGGTTGTCTAGGATGAATTGACTTTTTTCTTGTGGAGGCTATGAGTCTGAATAGAGGATGACCCTAGTACCTTTCTTTTTTAGAGCAAGGGCTAGTTTATGGTGGGATGATGTGATGGAAATGCTGAGGGAGAGTAATGGTACTTGACCAGAGAACAAGAAAAAGGTGCTGAAGTGGTCAGACTTTGAGAAGAAGTTCAGACAGGAATATATTAGTGAAGCTGCACAAGACCAAAGAAGGATTCAGTTTGAGAATCTGGTACAAGGAGAAATGTCTGTGCGGGAGTACGAGCAGCGCTATAACTGACTTATTTGGTACGCTCCATACATGGTTGGTAATGATGAGTTGAAAGCCAAGAAGTTCTTCCAAGGTTTGAAACCCATGCTTAGGAGGTATATGGCGACAGTGGATATCAGAAGCTATCGCCAAGTGGTCCAAAAAGTGTTAGCCATGGAAAGAGAATTTGAGGACTCAAGGACAACAAGTAAAAAGGTGGAGGTTGGACCAGCCAACCTAGGAAAAAGTGCCAGAAATGGCCGTTGGTTGAAAAACAAGGTCCGTTCAAGAGAAAGAAGATGGCCTTATATCCTAGGTGTAGACGGTTTCATGGTGGAAGACCGTGTACTTTGGGGATTGATGTTTGCAATATCTGTGGCTAGAAGGGACATTAGGTGAGAGATTGCTTGAGGGCTCGACCTTTGCCAGGTCCACCCAGGAATTTACCCCCTGTACCCCTTGCCATACGAAATTGACCTGGTGTAGCCACCACAGTAGTTGAGCCGCAGGTTTTTTCCCTGCCAAGTCAGGTGACCAGAGAACCAGCCACCATTTGAGGTAATTTTACTTTTTAGAATGGTAGTGTTAGAGTGCTTTTTGGTACAGGAGCTACTCTTTCAGTGATATCATCTATTTTGGTAGACAAGTTTAAATTGCAACAACAAATTTGTTAGTGTTGTGGCCAAAAGCCAATCATGAGATGATTGTATTTTTTGTACATTGAGTCACGATATTTTATTAAGGCATTAATCCAGCAATTATGTATGTTGTTTTGTTTTTACGTAATGTAATAAACATAATTGTAACCCTAGAAGAATGATATTCTCAAATGTCCCTAGTCTAGTATTATTGTGGAGCGGGTTGCAATAGTACATAACGACTAGCATATGTGGAGACTAATATGAGATATGTAGTCTACATATGGGTACAAGTTGGAGAACTTGTGTACTGGACCGACCCACCCTGAGAACACTACATGGATCGTTATATGAGTGTCATAAGTGATTCTCACAGTGATCATGGAATATGTAGTCCTTCGACCTAAGATCATCAAGGTTCCCTACATGTGAGTCACATACTTTGATACTTTCCTTTATTGCTCGTAACTGAGTGAACTTGAAGGAGGTCATTGCGTATGTCACATATCATGCGGAGGGATTTGTATGATCAAGATGGGATTTGTCCCTCCTATGTAATGAGAGTGATATCTTCAGGCCCCTTGATAGAGTGAGACTTAGAAAATGCATGGCCATGCTCGGATGAGTTGATATACGATATCAATGTCATTAGTTTAAGTTGGTCTACTCAGTAATCAAGAAACCAAAGATTGGGCTATATGAGAGTGACACATTCCATGTCTCGTGCTTAGTCTTAATATCTTGGACAAAGGGACAATGGCATATATTGATAAGGATCATAAAGGTTTAGTCGAATCACTGACAATCTTGTCACTTGGGTAGTAATGATGTGTTTCTAAACACCGTTCATTGCTTATGATCATAATTATGATTTATGATCATTGCCAATGTGGTAAGAGCCTATTGGGTCACACACATAGAGCTATTTGGATCATTAGAGTGCATGGGCTAATTGTATTAGGTCTTTGAAACCCATTAGGCCTGGAAGTTGAGTCTCACTATAAATACAACTTTTAGTGAGAAATTCATAGCTTCTTGCCCTAGCCTCCCAAAAGGATAGCCACACTCTTCTCTTGCAATTCCATGGAGGATGCAAGCTAGCACTGCGAGTGCAAGAGAAACGCATCTACCGGGACGTGGTGGAAGCGTGGTGATCCCAAGAGGCTCGTGTGGATACCATAGAGAGCATGAACACGTCAACTGTTTAGGTTTTATGATTCGAGTCTACAGCTGAGTGAGAGATCTCAACCAAAAATTAGGTATGAAAGTTTTTGAACACCTGATTTACCCCGTTTCACTTGGATCCTGGAGGGTTTCGGTTAAATTTCACTGCACTGTTTGGCTCCAGAAACCCAACAAAATCTCGGGTGAGTTGAGACTCATTAAGACTGTAGGGATGAGTTTTATTGTGAACAATGAAGTGGTTACTAGGTATCCCTTGCAGTTAGATGACCATGATTTCTGTTGTGAGTTATGGGTGATAGAATTAAGGTCTTATGACCTAGTGTTGGGAATGGATTGGCTAAGTTAGCATAAGGTGCAAATTGACTATGCGAATCACTTAGTCGGCATTACTGATTCTCTGGCAGTTAAAGTGACTTGCATAAGAGGATTGGCATCTAGTGCTAAAAGTTTGCATCTTAGACTTGTGGATAACATCCCCATAGTTAGTGAAGAAGAGTATTATTCATTCAATGGAGTGGCCATAGAGGAGGAACTTGAGAAGATTCCTATAGCCAATTAGTGTCCTGAAGTGTTTCCAGTAGAGTTACCTAGGTTACCACCCAAGAGGGATAGTGAGTTTGTAATCCATCTATAGCCAGGGTTTGAGCGTATTTCAATACCACCATATAGGATGTTAGCTCCTGAGATGGATGAGTTAAAGAAGTAGTTGGAGGAACTGCTAGAGAAAGGCTTTATAAGGCCTAGTTTGTCACCATAGGGAGCTCCGGTATTGTTTGTGAAGAAAAAGGACAGAACTTTTAGATTGTGCATCGACTATAGAAAGTTGCATGCAGTAACAATGAGGAATAAGTATCTGCTTAGTAGAATTGATGATCTGTTTGATAGACTCAATGGAGCGAAAGTGTTTTCTAGGATTGACCTCTAGTCTGGGCACTTTCAAATCAGAGTTAAGGAGGAAGATATCCTAAAAACTACCTTCAGAATGAGGTATTGGCACTATGAATACACAGTTATGCCGTTTGGTGTAACAAATGCTCCAGCAGTGTTTATGGAAGCTATGAATCAGATCTTGAAACCATTTTTGGATCAGTTTGTTAAGGTTTTAATCGATGACATCTTGATATATTCACAGACTTCATTAGAGCATGAGAAACACCTTAGAAAAGTTTTGCAAGTGCTGAAGGATAATTAGTACTATGCAAAATTGTCTAAGTGTGAGTTTTGGTCTGAAAAGATTCAGTTTTTAGGGCACATTATCAATGCTCAGGGATTGTTAGTTGATCCTGAAAAGGTTTAGGCGGTAGTTGAGTGGCAAAGACCAACTACAGTTATAAAAGTTAGAAGTTTCTTGGGTTTGGCAGGTTACTATAGACGAGTCATAGAGAATTTCTCTATGATAGCTGTACCATTAACGACCTTAACCAAGAAAACTCAGAAATTTGACTGGATACCAAAGTGTGAAGAAGCTTATATGGAATTGAAGGAAATATTGACTAGTGCACCTATACTTATTCTACAAGATCAAAACAAAGCTTTTACAGTATACACTGAGGCATCAGGTTCTGGTTTAGGATGTGTGTTGATGTAAGACAGTCAGGTGATTGCATATGGATTGAGGCAGTTGAGGCCTAATGAATTGAACTATCCTGTTCATGATCTTGAGCTAGCAGCAGTAATTTTTTCACTTAAGCTATGGAGACATTATTCGATGTGAAAGTCATTTAGGATTTTCACCGATCACAAAAGTTTGAAGTATTTGTTTACCTAGAAGGATCTGAATATGAGACAATGACGACGGATTGAATATATCAAAGATTATGATTGTTCGATCGAGTACTATGCTGGTAAAGGAAATATGGTAGCAGATGCATTGAGCCGGAAGTACACAGGAGTGATCCTATCTAAGGGTCAGGCTAGAGTTCCTTTGAAGGAACATTGGGGGATTGTTTCTTAGTTTTGCATAAATTACAGCAAAGCTGAGAGGAATCCCTAGTCTATGTTCTGGAAGTGCAATTAGCTTGGTTAGACAGAGTTAAGGAAGCTCAGATGAAAGATCCATTGTTGAAGAAAATTTCAGGAGTAGCGAAACTTGGGACTGTGAGGAAGGAATTTCGATACAAGGATGGAATACTACACTATGGAGATCATCTCTATGTACCGAATGTGGAAGGACTTAGGTAGCAAGTCTTACAGGAGGCACATAGTAGTACTTTGAATATTCACCCTAGTGTTAGTAAGATGTATCATGATCTGAAGACGCATTTATGGTGGCTAGGATTGAAACAAGATGTAGCAGGACATGTGGCAGAGTGTCTAACATGCCAAATGGTTAAAGCAAAACATAAAAAACCAGCGGGCACACTTTAGAGTTTACCTCTTCCAGTGAGGAAATGGGGGTCCGTTACTATGGATTTCGTAGTGGGGTTACCGAATATCTGGAGTCAGCATGATGTTATATGGGTAGTAATCAATTGACTGACGAAGTCGGCACACTTCATACTTATCAAGATTTCCTATACATTGGAGAAGTTAGCTCAGTTGTATCTCAAGGAGATTGTGAGACTCGATGGGATACTGGATCAGATTATATCTGACAAAGATCCTCGGTTCACGTCACGATTTTGGAATGGTTTTCAAGAAGCATTGGGAAGTAAGGTTAGTCTCAGTACCGTTTTCATCCTCAGACTGATGGGCAATCTGAGAGAGTGATTCAGACTTTAGAGGATATGTTACGTATGTGTGTTATTGATTTTAGAGGTGATTGAGATCAGCATCTATCACTTATCGACTTTGCTTATAATAACAGTCATCAAACTGTTATTGGTATGGCACCATATGAGGCTTTGTATGGGAGGCAATGTATGACGCCCCATTGTTGGGTAGACCTGCAGATAGTGTAGTTATTAGTCCTAAGATCATAGCTGATACCATAGCTAAGATCAAGTTAATCTAGGCACGGATTAAGCAGCCAATGACTGACAGACTAGGTATGCAAATTTGAGAACAAGAGATTTGAGTTTTGAAGTTTGAGGAAAAGTGCTTCTCAAAGTGTCACCCATGAAAGGAGTTAGTCATTTTGGACAAAGGGGAAAGTTGGCCGCTAGGTATATTGGACCCTATGAAATATTGGAGAAAATAGGGTGTCAGGACCATTCTTCAGTTCTTGGATTAGGCCAAGAATGCAATGAAAATGTAAAACAAACTTGAGGAACTTAATTGGAAAGGTAACCAAGAGTATATGTGCAAAGCCGGGTTCATTCGAGTGACAGCTACCCATTCAGGTGAAATTATTTATTCACTCAGGTGAAATGTTGCCATTCAGATGAAATTTAACACATAAGATGGTGTTTTGTGCTAGTCAGAGCACTCTCGGGATATAAATGCACAGGAAAAAAAGCCATGAGATTTATGGCAAGGAAGTAAATGTGAGGGACTTAAATGAAATTATGAGAAGTGATATGTGTGCAAAACCGAGAAGTCTCGGGTTCAATGTGCACATGGAATAATGACTATGTTGTAAATGGTGAAGAATAAAGTTAAGTGGCCATTATGAACTTCTAACCGAGTGATTTAGGTGAGACTATGAAGTCTTCATGATTTAATAGCACCATGCAAAGTTTATGAGGCCGAAAGTGGGCATTAGACCATTTTGGTGCCATTTGGCGTGTAACCGGCTAGTGCATGCTCCCACTCAAAACTTAGTACTCATTACTATCCTTAGTCTCGATTTAACCAAGTTTGATGTGTTCTTGAGAGCTCAAACATGTTACTACTAAGTTCATGTTGGATTGTTGATGAATTAAAGCTTGGAGATGAAATCAAGCTTGGATTCCTCAATTTTGGTGGTAGGTGACCTTGAGTTTCAAGTTTGGAGCTTGGAATTGAAGAAACAAGGTTTAGCCGAGACTTACTCAAGCTCAATTTGAGGTAGGATTCATAGTTCACTTGGATTTCTTGGTAAATTTCCATGATCAAGTGATTATGATGACTAAATGAAGGCCTTGTTGTGCTAGGCAACCTTGATTTGGAAGTTTAATCTCGGCTTTAGACACACAAGCTTAACCGAGAACTCAAGCTTTGTTTTGGAAAAGTAGGGTTCATGTCTACTTGTTTGCTTGGTAATCTTTCCATGATTCAAGTAGTTAGAGTGACTAAGTGATGGTTGAAATGTGCTAAGTGATCTTAGTTAGTTGATGGGCATATAGAAAAGTTTCGGATTCTTGATGATTGATTAGCTAATCAAGTATATAGCAAGTGTTAGAATTCATAGTGAGTTAGGCCAACTTACTATGTAATTCAGAGCTCTAGTGGATTGGTGTGTGTGCAAACGAAGAAGGAAGTACCAATTATGGTGCTTGGACACTTGCTAGTATTTGCCCAAGTGACAAATGGTGGTGTGTGTGAGTATAATGTGTGCTTGTTTGTTTGTTTGTGTGTGCTAACCAATTTTAGGTAGTGATTATGTTATGTATATGCCTCGGTTAGCTTAGTTTACGTATTGTATATCTTGTATCTTTGTGTCTTTATGTCTTAAATTGCAGGTTAATTGAGCAATTAGGAGGTTAAGTCCCAGAATTAACTAAATAGGCTCTTTTGTGAGTCAGTTGAAACATGAACTCTATTGAGTAAATTGTACTCACTGCCTATACATTTATGTTTCAGGAAAGGATATACTGCTTTAGTAGTTGTGGTTGTGTGGGTATTACTTTTGTGCTAGTGTACCTTGGAGTTCAAGGTAAGTGCCAATGAATGCTTGGCTTATAGTTATAGTTATGTACTTACAAGTCTTGTGTAGTGAGCTTTCGGCTGAAACTTATTCTTTAAGCTTTGTAGGCTTGAGTAGTTGTGGGACTGTATAGGCGTGCAGCTATAGATGTTTGGACCATTGCTCTGATAGTGGTTTTCACTTTCATGACTATGAACATGGCTATAGGCCTTGTTTTGCAGTGTGTACTCTTCTATGGCATACTTAAGGTTCTTTTTAAAGAGTGAGGTTCTGGGGTTGTAAGCATAATTTGGTAAACTTTGAACTTTGGTGAACCTTGGCATGTAGCCATGTTATGTGTACTCTATAGGCTAACTTTTGTTGTATATATGGGTAGTCTCAGGTGCACCTAGGTTTTGTGGTACTTGGAGTACTTTTGTATGCCAAATTATGCTTGGTTGAAGATGGTTTTGGACATGTAAATAATGGATGCTTAGGAGCCAAGTTAAGACTTGTATATATATGACTGATGGCTGTGTTTGAATGGAAAACCTCTATTGTACTAGTTTGGCCAAATGTTCATATGCATATGAAAGTTGGTTTTCAAACCCTAATGACATATGTGGGCTTATTTGTTGCCATGCATGGTAGTACAATTGAAAAGTCACACAACCTAGACACTTATTTACATGAGTGTATGCCTTGCTTGTTCTGCAAGTTACCAATTACAGCCTTGCTTGTATTGCAAGTTAGTGGTAGTGGGCCTTGCTTTTTTTGTAAGTAATTGCTTTAATATTCTTAAAAGCCTTCTGGGCCACCTCCCAAGCTCATTAACTTAAGAAAATAAGACTTAAAGCCAATATCAAAGGTTGGCCAAATTGAAAAGTTTGATAACAACACTTGAAAACTTATTAGTTTGGCAACTTTGAGCAAGAATGGGTGAGTGTTACAGAGTGTGCATGGGCAGGGGCCTGTGTGGGGTATGACATAGGGAAAGTTGCTTATCGGTCAGCATTACCACCTAACCTATCTCAAGTGCATAACATGTTTCACGTTAGTCTACTCAGAAAATGCACAATGGAACCGGGACAGGTAGTTAATCCTTCAGTGATACCCACTCAGGAAGACTTGACCTACGAGGAGAAACCTATTCAGATACCTGATAGGCAAGTCAAGAGATTGCCAACTAAGTGGATTCCGATGGTTAAGATCATTTGGTCTAACCATAGTGAGAAGGAAGCTACTTGGGAGACGGAGCAGGGTATGTTGAAAAGATATCCTAGTATTTTTCCTAAGTTGTAGCGGATTTTGGGGGACCAAATTCCTGAAGGACGGGAGAATGTTATGGACCTCTTAGTAGGCGGCATTCCCGAGGAAGGTAAAGTGTTCTAAATTAAGTTGGAACCTAGTTTCAAGTTTACATAACAAGAATAGAGAAGTTTAGCAAAGTTCTCTAAGTTCTGAGGAAGTTAAGGTGCTAAATAAGATTTAGGGGCAAAATGGTAATTTTGCATCCTGAATAGCCGGGATGAGTCCCGAGTGTTTAAAATGAGTTTTTATAACTTAGCTTTCAACCTTAACCCAAACTTGGAAGAAATAAACAAGAATTTAATCTAGAATCACTAAGTACCAAAGGATGGGGCTTAATTCTATTAAGCTTAATACTTTGGTGACTTGGAGGTTAAGTGAACTTTTAAGAAGGGGAAAGTGAGGCTATGGCTGCCATAATCTCATTTCCAACCTTCTCACTCTCGTTTTGCTCTCAATTCAACCTTGAAATCAAGATTTCTTGGTGCCAAGAAGAGCTATCAAGAGTATATAAGCTAGGAGGAGCTCATTTCAAGCATTAAACCATGGTTTGGAGCTTGGGAGTGTGTTTTCTCACATCCCCTATTTTTGATATGGGGTAGCCAATGTGTTCTTGATTGAATTCATGTTACTTGGTTAGTTTGGAGCTTGGGTTTTGGTTAGGAGGTGAGGTGTTGATGATTGGTGTCTATATTTTTGTTTGAAACTTAGGTGATACTTTGGTGAACTTAGTTGATTGAAAAAGAGGTTTATTCTTGCTTGTTACTTGGAATTGAGGTAAGGGACTTATGACTTGAAGATCAATTAATGCTATTGACATAAGTTTGCTTGAAGAATTTGAGTAATTCTAGCAATAGCTAGTTAGAGGATTTCGTTGAATTGTGGTGGACTATGAGGTTTGAGAGGATTTGGATGATGTTACGAGACATCATAGATTGGCTTGTGATAGTTGGTTATGTTCTATGCAACATGGTCTATGTGTGTATGAAATTTGGAGGCTTTCCAATCATGCTTACTATGTTTGCTAAGTGTCCAAAGTTCATAGCAGTAAAATGCGTGCCAATTTTACAGATTCACAGATCGGCGACTTCGTCCACCAGTTCGTGACGGGTCACCAACTATGCAAATGTGGTCCGAATGTTACCAACTGTGGTGACTCATTGGCAACAGTTGCTGACGCGTTGCTGCATGCAAGATGGCAGAATTTCTCACATTTTGCTAGGGTGATTTACGTAAGACCTAGAGGAGTTCTTAAGGTGCTTTGGGGCCTAAGTATGCCGGGGGTACTCCAAGACTTCCAAAAGTCCCTCAAGACTTAAGCATTTCCTTAAGGTTTGAAAGATTTTATTGTTGCTTGAGCCATAAGCAAGGAAACTAATTGCAAATGAGCATAACTAAGTACCATTAGCTCGGGTGAAAGGTTAGAACCCTTGGCAACCTAGCCGTGCCATAGCCACAAGGTTGCACGGTGAAACCTTAGTGCACCTAGTCTACAATAATCCCACCATAATTCCCCTCCATAACATACTAAGGTAGAGGTTCAACTTGTGATTTATCACTAGTTAGGCTAGGAAGCGCAGCTTGCTAGTAGGCAAGGCAATCCCTTGTAATTTAAGGACAAGGATGAGGAAAGGTCTCAATGGACCTAAATATATGATTATATTAGACCCTCAGGCTATATGAGCTCATAATAGGTTACATATGTTATCATATGTTATCATATATGGTGTCCTTAGTAATTTTCCTACAGGTACACTGAAGACCCCTTACTGAGAATGTTATGTTCTCACTCCCTAGTTATGTTGTGCAGATTCAGAAGTTGTTGGATCAGATAACCGTTGAGGGTTATTGCAATAGTGGCATTTTGTGCAGAGGTATTGCACTTGAGAATCCTGTGATTCTAGTCTAGATGGGTAACTTACATGGTTTGTTGGTCAAGTAACATTACTCACTAGAGCATTCCTTTGGCTGTAGAGCCTAGTAGCACTTGGACAAAGGGATTTTGAGACTCGCCACTGGGATTCACATCCAAGGTGGGAGTTAGTTAAAGAAGATCGCAGTTGAGGCTTGTATATATACAGTACTTTAGTTGCCCCCATAGTTTATGTTATGAAGAGTCCTAGACTCTAGGTTTGCTCTTGGGTGAGGGCATTATTCTACTTTATGTATGAATGCTACCACGAGTTGTTATGTGCAGTAAATTCACATTAATGTTGATTTTGTATGCTTTGGCTATTTGTACTTATTTTCTATAGAGATCACTTGGCCAAATTAATGCTTTATGTTTTTATTAATCCAAGTCAAAGCATTAATTGTTAGTGTTGTGCCCAAAAGCCAATCAAGAGATCATTGTATTTTTTGCACATTGAGTCATGATATTTTATTAAGGCATTAATCCAGCAATTATGTTTGTTGTTTTGTTTATGCATAACATAATAAACATAATTGTAACCCTAGAATAATGATATTCTCAAACGTCCCTGGTTTAGTATTATTGTGGAGCGGGTTGGAATAATACATAACGACTAGCATATGTGGAGACTAATATGAGATATGTAGTCCACATATGGGTACAAGTTGGAGAAGTTGTGTACTGGACCGACCCACATGAGAACACTACATGGATCGTTATATGAGTATCATAAGTGATTCTCATAGTGATCACGGTATATGTAGTCCTTTGAACTAAGGTCATCAAGGTTCCCTACATGTGACTCACATACTTTGATACTTTCCATTGTTGCTCGTAACTGAGTGAACTTGAAGGAGGTCATTAGGTATGTCACATATCATGCAAAGGGATTTGTATGATCAAGATGGGATTTGTCCCCCCTATGTAACAGGAGTGATATTTTTTGGCCCCTTGATAGAGTGAGACCTAAAAAAATGCATGGCCATGGTCGGATGAGTTGATATACGATATCAATGTCATCAATTTAAGTTGGTCTACTTCGTAATAAAGAAACCAAAGATTGGGCTATGTGAGAGTGACACATTCCACATCTCGTGCTTAGTCTTGATATCTTGGACAAAGGGATAATGGCATATAACGGTAATGATCATAAAGGTTTAGTCGAATCACTGACAACTTTGTCATTTGGGTAACAATGACGTGTTGCTAGACACCGCTTATTGCTTATGATCATAAATGTGATTTATGATCATTGCCAACGTGGTAAGAGCCTATTGGGTCGCACACATATAGCTATTTGGATCATTAGAGTGCATGGGCTAATTATTTGGGTTATGGTTTCACAATAATTTTGAATTAATAATGGGCCCAAAAGTTGAGCCATTATTAAGCCTGAAATTGAAACCTAATTGGATTAGGGCTTTGAAACCCATTAGGCTTGGAAGTTGAGTCTCACTATAAATACAACTTTTAGTGAGAAATTCGTAGCTTCTTGCCCTAGCCACCCAAAAGGACAGCTGCACTCTTTTCTTGCAATTCCTTGGAGGACACAAGCTAGCGCTGTGAAAGCAAGAAAAACGCATCTGCTGGAACGTGGTAGAAGCATGGTGATCCCAAGAGGCTCATGTGGATACCATAGAAAGCTTGAACATGTCAACTATTCAGGTTTTTTGATTCGACTCTACAGCTGCGTGAGAGATCTCAACCAAAAATTAGGTATGAAAATTTTTGAATACCCGGTTTACCCCATTTCATTTGGATCCTGGAGGGTTTCGGTTAAATTCCGCTATGCTTGTTTAGCTCCCAAAACCAGACATGAAGATCATGCATCTTGCATATTCTAGGATAATCAAATGGTATCATGGGATTTTAATCTGCACACATATACAACAAGCCAATTCCAACCACCGTGAGACCAGCTCTCACAGGGCTTCCTGGGTAGAGGCCAGGGACAGCCATGTCGAATAGGCCTTTGGCTATCACAACCGATGCCCACATAGTTTTTTAGGATCCCATGGCACTAAAATCCATCACCTAAGCACATAATACTCATTAAATTAACATAGTCTAACTATGAAACTTAGTGAATACATAGAATCCTTACCTTACATAGCAACACTTATTGCTTGAAGCCTTTTAGGCTCAATTGGTTTTGTTCTTAGCTCTTAGTTGTTAGAATTAGCCTTCTTAGCTGAAATGGCTCACGAAACCACCAAAACCCATGAGCTCTCACTTGATTCTAACTTTGGTTTCCTTCTAAAAGCTCAGGAACACCATGGAACCATTAGAACTTGACTTCAAGCATTTTTCAGTGGAGTTTGCAACCGATTGGAGATGACCCAAGTTAGTGGAAGCATGTGTGTGATCGGATGAGGCCAAGTAGCATAAAAATGGTTTAACAATAGCTTAAGCAAGCTTACATAATTGGTTGGAGCATTTGAGTTACTACATTAAAGATTCCTTGACTTAAGCTTTGTAATAGACTTGCATCCTCCTTCCTGGCCAAGCAATATATGAACCCAAAAGGTTCAAAACACTGAAATCACCAACTCACTTCATTCAAAACTTCACTTTCTAAGTTCAGTGAGCAAAAATCCTAGGTTCCCTATGTTCCCTAACCCTAAATCCACATAGCCCATGCCTTAAACACTTATGATTTTGAAGGCATTACAACCTCCCCTCCTTAAGAAATTTGATTGACCAAATTTCCTAGAAGCTTAGGAAGCACACTAGGATAGCTCCTTAACATCTCAACTTCAACTTTGCATGTGACTTCTTCCTCAGAATGATTAGTCCATTGGACTTTATGTTAGTGTTGTTTCCAAAAGCCAATCATGAGATGATTGTATTTTGCACACTGAGTCATGATATTTTATTAAGGTATTAATCCAGCAATTATGCTTTTTTGTTTTGTTTTCATGTAATGTAATAAACATAATTGTAACCCTAGAACAATGATATTCTCAAATGCCCTTGATCTAGTATTATTGTTTAGTGGGTTGCAGAAATACATAAAGACTAGCATGTGTAGAGACTAAAATGAGATATGTAGTCTATATATGGGTACAAGTCAAAGAACTTATGTACTAGACCGACCCACCATGAGAACGCTACATCGATCATTATATGAGTGTCATAAGTGATTCTCATAGTGATCATGGTATACCCTGTCCATTGACCTAAGGTCATCAAGGTTCCCTACATGTGAGTCACATACTTTGATACTTCCCTTTGTTGCTTGTAACTGAGTGAGCTTGAAGGAGGTCATTGGGTATGTCAGACATCATGTGCAGGGATTTGTATGATCAAGATGGGATTTGTCCCTCATATGTAACAGGAGTGATATCTTTTGGCCCCTTGACAAAGTGAGACTTAGAAAATGCATGGCCATGATCGGATGAGTTGATATACGATATCAATGTCATCAATTTAAGTTAGCCTACTCGGTAATCAAGAAATCAAAGATTATGCTATACGAGAGTGATACATTCCATCTCTCGTGCCTAGTCTTGATATCTTGGATGAAAGGACAATGGCGTATATAGGTAATGATCAGAAAGGTTTAGTCGAATCACCGACAATCTTGTCACTTAGGTAGCAATGCTGTGTTGCAAGACACTACTCATTGCTTATGATCATAAATGTGATTTATGATAATTGCCAATGTGGTAAGAGCCTATTGGGTCATACACATAAAGCTATTTGGATTATTGGAGTGGATAGGCTAATTATTTAGGTTATGGTTTCGTAACAATTTTGTATTAACAAAGGGCCCAAAAGTTGAGCCATTATGAAGCCCAAAATTAAAGCCTAATTGGATTAGGGCTTTGAAACCCATTAGGCCTAAAAGTTGAGTCTCACTATAAATACATCTTTTAGTAAGAAATTTGTAGCTTGCCCTAGCCTCCCAAACGAGACAATCGTACTCTTCTCTTGCAATTCCTTGGAGGATACAAGCTAGCACTGTGAGCGCAAAAAAAATGGATCAGCCGAGATGTGGTAGAAGCATGGTGATCCCGAGAGGCTCGTGTGGATACCATAGAGAGTTTAAATACGTCAACTATTTAGGTTTTGTGATTTGATTCTACAGTTGGGTGAAAGATCTCAACCGAAACTAGGTATGAAAATTTTCGAACACCTAGTTTACCTTATTTCACTTGGATCTTTGAGGGTTTCGGTTAAATTCCACTGTGATTGTTTGGCTCTTGAAACTCTACACTTTAACCATAGGTATCCACCTACTCTTAAGCTTTCTAGCCTCATTTGCCAGTATCTAAATTGGTTTTTCTTCATAAGTGAGATTTGGGGTTATCAGAATGCTAGTAACATGCACTACTTGCCTAGGATCAGAGAGACACTTTGATGCCCATCGGCATCTCCACTGTGTGTCGTGGTGGACACAGCAGGTGCTCCCAGAGGTGCAGGCAAGTTCAGATGATCGCCAGCAGCATGATCGTCGGGTAGTGCGGCGAAGCCGAGCAGGGCTTCTGGTACAGGAGAGCGCCCGAAATGGGATTCCTCAGGAAGACCTGCCTAAAATGCTCAGAAAACAGGGGTTAAGACGTCCCAGGAGTCTTTTTCTGGGGAGGAGCCTCCGACACCCAAGTCAGCGTTGTAGGGAGGGAGGAGAAGCAGTAGTAAGGGCAAAAGATTCTTGCCGGCCGTGTTCTCTCTAAGGCGGA
Organism: Aquilaria sinensis; assembly: GCA_005392925.1. Taxonomy (NCBI): domain Eukaryota; kingdom Viridiplantae; phylum Streptophyta; class Magnoliopsida; order Malvales; family Thymelaeaceae; genus Aquilaria; species Aquilaria sinensis. The sequence continues at coordinate 163,550 of SMDT01000315.1, forward strand.
AGGGAGAGAGGGGGCCCCTGCCTGTGACCATTCCCCTGGTATATATAGGAGAGGGTGAGCCCTTCAGATAGCAGCACGTGTATGGACAGATACCATCCATACTTCTAGGCATGGGGGGCCCCTAGCCGCCTGCAGGCTCCTTGAGCCATGAGCTGCGATAATCATAGCCCTACGTGATAGGACATAGCCAGCAGCGGCGCGTCAGAGTGTCTGCGAGGCGGCGTGTAGGGTGTACGGGCGTAATGTTAGAGGCTCCTTGATGGCTTCTACTGTACCTCCGAGGTCTTCTTGTCGATGTCTCACTTCGGAGTGAGGGATGTTTTCCCGGAGTCGCAGTGGTTCTTCGGGGTATTCCCTTGCTCTGAAGTTAGCCCTTCGGGGGACTTTCAACTGCAGAAGGTGGCTGGCACTTCTCCCAGAAGCTAACTCGGTCGCCCTCCCGATGGAGGCGATACGGTAGTTGGCCGAGGTTGGTATTGGTGGGCTGTCGAGGTCGCGTGCCTTAGGCATTTGGCTCCCTCCTTTCCGGGGTCCTTAGGTGTTCGGGCCGATAGCACTTTGGCTATCACACTTCTTTAACAACCTCACATGGAAGGTGTCATGCAAATGTCCTAGATTAGGAGGTAGCTCTAGCTTGTAGGCTATATTTCCAATTCTTGCCACAATTTGGTATGTTCCTAGATACCCTGGTGCCAACTTGCCTTTCCTCCCAAACCTCATTACTCCCTTCATGTGAGTTACTTTCAACCACACCCAATCTCCTACTTGGAACTTGAGGTCCTGTCTTAGATTAGCTTAATTATCATAGTAGTTTCCCTCATGAGTTATGGGCATATTTCTAATCTATCTCGTGGTTCATGCCAACAATGTGGAGTTATGCACCTTCTTGTTGGGTTTTGGGAGCCAAACAGTGCATCGAAATTTAACCGAAACCCTCCAGGATCCAAGTGAAACGGGGTAAACCGGGTGTTCAAAAATTTCATACCTAATTTTTGGTTGAGATTTCTCACTCAACTGTAGAGTCGAATCACAAAAGCTAAACAGTTGACGTGTTCAGGCTCTCTATGGTATCCACACGAGCCTTTCGGGATCACCACGCTTCCACCACATCCCGGCAGATGCGTTTCTCTTGCGCTCGCAGTGCTAGCTTGCGTCCTCCAAGGAATTGCAAGAGAAGAGTGTGGCTGTCCTTTTGGGAGGCTAGGGCAAGGAGACCTGCGAATTTCTCACTTAAAAGTTGTATTTATAGTGAGACTCAACTTCCAGGCCTAATGGGTTTCAAAGCCCTAATCCAATTATGATTTAATTTCAAGCTTACAAATGGCTCAACTATTGGGCCCATTATTAATACGAAATTAAAGTGAAACCATAACCAAAATAATTAGCCCTTGCACTCTAATGATCCAAATAGCTCTATGTGTGCGACCCAATAGGTTCTTGCTATGTTGGCAATGATCATAAATCACATTTATGATCATAAGCAATGAGCGGTGTCTAGCAACACATCATTGCTACCCAAGTGACAAGATTGTCGGTGAATCGGCTAAACCTTTATGATCATCACCGATATATGCCATTGTCCCTTTGTCCGAAATATCAAGACTAAGCACGAGACATGGAATGTGTCACTCTCGTATAGCCCAATCTTTGGTTTCTTGATTACCGAGTAGACCAACTTAAACTGATGACATTGATATCGTATATCAACTCATCCGAGCATGGCCATGCATTTTCTAAGTCTCACTCTATCAAGGGGCCCGAAGATATCACTCCCGTTACATAGGAGGGACAAATCCCATCTTGATCATACAAATCCCTCCGCATGATATGTGACATACCCAATGACCTCCTTCAAGTTCACTCAGTTACGAGCAACAAAGGAAAGTATCAAAGTATGTGACTCACATGTAGGGAACCTTGATGATCTTAGGTCGAAGGACTACATATACCATGATCACTATGAGAATCACTTATGACACTCATATAACGATCCATGTAGTGTTCTCATGGTGGGTCGGTCTAGTACACAAGTTCTCCAACTTGTACCCATATGTAGACTACATATCTCATATTAGTCTCCACATATGCTAGTCATTATGTATTATTGCAACCCGCTCCACAATAATACTAGACCAGGGACGTTTAAGAATATCATTATTCTAGGGTTACAATTATGTTTGTTAAGTTACGCAGAAACAAAACAACAAACATAATTGCTGGATTAATGCCTTAATAAAATATCATGACTCAATGTGCAAAAATACAATCATCTCATGATTGGCCTTTTGGGCACAACACTAACAATCTCCCACTTGCACTAAAAGCCAATCATCCATGTATCTAATACCGATGGACCTAGAATGGCTATCATGCTTCTGCTGCGTAAGGGGCTTTGTCAATGGATCAGCAATGTTGCTGTCTGTCGAAGTCCTGCATATCCTTACATCACCCCTCTCGATGATCTCCCTGATGAGATGATAGCGTCGGAGTATGTGTTTGGATCGCTGGTGAGATCGAGGTTCCTTAGCCTGTGCGATTGCTCCATTGTTGTCACAATAGAGCTCTATCGGGTCGGCAATGCTTGGAACCACTCCAAGTTCAGTGATGAACTTCTTGATCCAAACTGCCTCCTTCGTAGCATCAGAGGCGGCAATGTACTCAGATTCTGTTGTAGAGTCAGCTACTGTCTCTTGCTTTGAACTCTTCCAGCTCACAGCACCACCACCAATACAAAACACATAACCAGATTGCGATCTAAAATCATCCTTATCGGATTGGAAGCTTGCATCGGTGTAACCCCTTACAATGAGCTCATCTTCACCTCCAAAGACCAAGAATGCATCCTTAGTCCTTCGTAAGTACTTAAGGATGTTCTTAACAGCTGTCCAGTGACTCTCACCGGGGTTCGATTGGTACCTACTCGTCATGCTCAAAGCATATGAGACATCGGGACGAGTACATATCATGGCATACATGATAGATCCAATTGCTGAGGCATATGGAATCTTACTCATGCGCTCTCTCTCCTCGGGTGTACTCGGACACTGAGATCTAGAAAGAGTTATACCATGTGACATGGGCAAGAATCCTTTCTTGGAATCTTGCATGCTAAACCTCTTTAGCACCTTGTCAATATATGTACTTTGACTTAGGCCAAGAAGCTTTCTAGATCTATCTCTATAGATCCTGATGCCTAACACATAGGCTGCTTCACCCAAGTCCTTCATAGAGAAACATTTCCCCAGCCAAGTCTTCACAGACTGTAGCTCAGGAATGTCATTCCCGATGAGTAGTATGTCATCTACATACAACACCAAGAAGACAATAGCGCTCCCACTAACCTTCTTGTAGACACAAGGTTCATCTTCATTTTTGATAAAACCAAACTCTTTGATTGCTTCATCAAAATGAAGATTCCAACTTCGAGAAGCTTGCTTCAGTCCATAAATGGACCTTTGCAACTTGCACACTTTATTGGCATTCTCAGGAGTGACAAAACCCTCAGGTTGTGTCATGTACACATCCTCAAGTAGCTTTCCATTTAGGAATGCAGTTTTGACATCCATTTGCCATATCTCATAATCATAGTGTGCAGCAATAGCAAACAAAATTTGGATGGATTTAAGCATAGCAACTGGTGAAAAAGTTTCATCATAGTCAATACCATGAATTTGCTTGAAACCTTTTGCAACCAATCGTCCCTTAAAGGTAATCACATTACCATCCATGTCAGTTTTCTTCTTGAAAACCCATTTGCACCCTATGGGTTTTACCCCTTCAGGTGGGTCAACCAAAGTCCATACTTGGTTTTCATACATGGATTCCATCTCGGATTTCATGGCCACTAGCCACTTCTCAGAGTCAGGCCCCGACATAGCTTGTTGGTAGGTTGTGGGCTCATCCTGATCCATGAGCATCACATCACCAGTGTGAGTCACGAGAAATCCATATCTCTCGGGCTCACGCCGAATCCTACCAGACCTACGTGGGCTCTGTGCTACAGGAACAGACTCTTGAACCACAACATCTTGTGGTGTCTGTTCAGGTTCCATTTCAGGTTCGATGTCTCCTTGTTGTTCTTGAATTTCTTCAAGTTCTACTTTCCTCCCACTAGTTTCTTTAGAGATAAACTCTTTCTCTAAAAAGACACTAGTTCGAGCAACAAACACTTTTTGCTCAGAAGGATTGTAGAAATAGTAACCCTTTGTTTCTTTGGGATACCCAACAAAAAGGCATTTTTAAGATTTGGGCCCTAGTTTGTCAGAGGATTGACGTTTCACATAAGCGTCACAGCCCCAAATCTTCATAAAAGACAAATTGGGACGCCTCCCACTCCATATCTCATATGGTGTCTTTTGAACCGATTTAGATGGAACTCGGTTTAGTGTAAAAGCGGCTGTCTCTAGAGCATGTCCCCAAAAGGAGTTTGGAAGGTCAGCTTGACTCATCATAGAGTGAACCATGTCTAACAGAGTTTGATTTCTCCTTTCAGATACACCATTCCATTGAGGTGTACCTGGTGGAGTGAGTTGTGATACTATACCACACTCCTTCAGATAGTCAAGGAATTCTCGATCCAAGTACTCTCCACCTCGATCTGATTGAAGCACTTTGATACTCTTCCCGAGTTGATTCTCTACTTCATTCTTGAATTCTTTGAACTTTTCAAAGGATTCTGACTTGTGTCTCATGAGATACACATAGCCATATCTGCTAAAGTCATCAGTGAAAGTAATGAAGTATTGGAAGCCTCCTCCAGCTTGTGTAGACATAGGGCCACATACATCACTATGTATGAGTCCTAGTAAGTCATTAGCCCTTTCACTTTGCCCTGTGAATGGGGCTTTGGTCATCTTGCCCAACAAACATGACTCACATGTCTCATATGATTCAAAATCAAATGAGTCCAAGAGTCCATCCTTATGGAGCTTGGATATGCGGGTCTCATTTATATGGCCCAAGCGACAGTGCCAGAGATAGGTCGGGTTCGAATCATTTAATCTGACCTTCTTGGTATTCACATTATAGATTGGATCTTCGAGGTCTAGAACATACAACCCATTGCTAAGTTGAGCACTACCATAAAAGATTTCATTCAAATAAATAGAACAACATTTGTCCTTTATTATAAATGAAAAACCTTTCTTGTCCAAACAAGAAACAGAAATCAAATTTCTACTAATAGTAGGCACAAAGTAGCAGTTGTCTAATTCTAAAACTAATCCACTAGGTAAAGTGAGAACATAAGTCCCTACGGCTAAGGCAGCAACCCTTGCTCCATTTCCAACACGTAGGTCCACTTCACCTCGGGCCAATCTTCTACTTCTACTTCTACTTAGATCCTGCACATTTGCACAAATGTGAGATCCACATCCAGTATCCAATACCCAAGATGAGGAAGTAGAAAAGTTAGCCTCTATAACAAAAATACCTGAAGTGGAAGTCTTACTTCCCTTTTCCTTAGCAAGTTCTTCAAGATAGAGCTTGCAGTTGCGCTTCCAGTGTCCAGGTTGCTTACAATGGAAGCACTCCCCTTCCTTTGCCACACCACCCTTTGGTTTCAGTGCAGCTGAAGAAGAATTAGCATTGGACTTTCCATTAGCTTTATCCTTCTTCTTGTTGGCTTTTCCCTTTCCCTTGCCCTTTTGAACCATCAAAATGGGCTTAGCCTTCTTAAGGTTTTGCTCAGCAGTTCTCAACATGTTGAGCAATTCAGGGAGGGACTTGTCAAGGTCGTTCATGTTATAGTTCATGACGAACTGACTGTAGCTTTCAGGCAACGATTGCAAGACTACATCAATAGCCAACTCTTTCTGAAGAGCAAATCCCAAATTCTCAAGATTCTCAATGTACCCAATCATCTTGAGAACATGAGGACCCACGGGACTTCCCTCAGACATCTTGCACTGAAACAATGCCTTAGAGGTCTCAAACCTCTCATGCCTAGCTTGCTCTTGGAAAAGCATTTTGAGATGTTCGATCATATCGAACGCCCCCATGTTCTCATGTTGCTTCTGAAGCTCAGATTCCATGGTAATAAGCATAAGGCATGCAACATCCAAAGCATCATCAGAATGCCTCTTGTGAGCATCCCTTTCAGCTCTTGGAGCAGTGGCAGCAGGCTCATTCGGAATGGGCTGCTCTAGGACATAAGCCTTTCTCTCTTGCTTGAGGACTATCCTCAAGTTTCGGTACCATTTGAGAAAGTTGGTCCCATTCAGTTTTTCCTTCTCAAGGATCGATCGCAACAAAAGTGTCGATGTGTTTTGTGCCATGGTTATCTACAACAGTAAATATGCAGTGTAAGAGTCATGTATTTTAATTCATTTAATAAGGACTTTTATTAAACGATACTCCCACTATTTTCCTCAAAATAATAACCCTCGATATTATTTCGGAACACCTCGGCGCTAAGGTATTCTAGTGGGCCAAGATCCATATTTGACCACAACCTGAGTCAGCTTTGGCTTTTCTCTCAAGTTACAGCTATTTAGGTAGGCAACTCCTTGCCAATTGCATCCCATGCAACTCTTGGATAGTTGGGTGAACAACACTTGTCCAAGCTCATCTCATGAACTTAAGCCCAACTCTATGCCTCTAAGTCCCTAATCCTATTAGGATGACTTAGTTAAGTCGAACCCAAAGTTAGCAGTTTGGATATCACTATTATCCCATCGCGCCTTACCAAGATGAACATAGGTGCTTTGCTTTGGCAAACCCACCTAATGTTGATCAAAGTCTTGACGAGTGCCAACATTTGGAAGGCATCACATTTAATGACTTAATATTTGTTTGAGGGATTTTTTTCATTTTGATCTCACCAATTTGTTATCTCCGGTTGTCTTATACATGCATCACATACAAATATAAAACATGCATCTCATGCGTACAAGAAAGTAAATGTGACATGGTTATAGCCCAAACTATGCGATATTCTCAAGCCAATGAGAATATCATAAAAGCCTAAGAAAAGAAAAGAGTCTTCACAAGCTCCTTCTCTTCCTTTCTTGGTTGCCCTTTTGTTGTCATCTCCTTGGACATACCTCCTTGGATGGACATACCACCTTGGATGATCCCATAATGCACCATTACATCAATAATAGAAACCTCGAGTTACATTCGAGGGGAGTAAGGTGAGAAGAGAATGTACAATGAGAGTGATAAGAAAAGGCACGACTCGCAGGCCGTATTTACAAGTACAACCAATCAAGGGCTATAACCATGCACCATGCTTCAAACACCAATCAGCATATCATGTCAAATCTCATTCAACAAAGATGCATGCCAATTTTCGCGCGTTGATTAACCAGTTTTTATTTATGTGGCGCTTCGCATACGGTGGTCCCGCTGGCCGGTCAGCGGGCGGTGGTTCCGCTGACCGGTCAGCGGGACGGGGTCAGTGGGCGGTGGTTCCGCTGACCGGTCAGCATACGAGGGGGGGGCGCCCCCTTGCAGGGGGTGTGGGGGTCAATTGCTTAGCCCGCTCGCCGGTCTTCGGGCGGTGGTTCCGCTGACCGGTCAGCGGACGACCAAGGGGAGCCGCCCTTGCGGGGGGCGTGGGGGGCAGCGCCCCCCGGCGCAAAAAATTGTCTTACAATTGCTTAGCCCGAAATCTTCTATTTCGAGCAAGTAGGCACCCGAGACTCCTCCATTCGAGCCACCAAAAATACCTTACTTTCGGTGCCCGAACAGGCTGAATCCGAACAAAGCTAGGGTTTTTGCAACTATTGCAAGAATCCTAATCCATATAGGTATCTCATACCTATTCAATTTGAGGTTAATCTCATTAACCAATTTGTGTCGTTTCTTCATATATCTCATATGTTCATTACGAGTTCCAGTTTCATGCATCATGAATCAATCTAATTAATCATGGCCGAAAAGCAACCGAACACATAGCATCATGCGATTCAACACTCAATCCCGATTTAGGGTTTCACCAGTAGCTCTGATACCACTGATGGGTTTCGGGAGCCAAACAGTGCAGTGGAATTTAACCGAAACCCTCCAGGATCCAAGTGAAACGGGGTAAACCGGGTGTTCAAAAATTTTCATACCTAATTTTCGGTTGAGATCTCTCACTCAACTGTAGAGTTGAATCACAAAACCTGAACAGTTGACGTGTTCAAGCTCTCTATGGTATCCACACGAGCCTCTCGGGATCACCACGCTTCCACCACGTCCCGGCAGATGCGTTTCTCTTGCGCTCGCAGTGCTAGCTTGCGTCCTCCAAGGAATTGCAAGAGAAGAGTGCGGCTGTCCTTTTTGGAGGCTAGGGCAAGGAGACCTGCGAATTTCTCACTTAAAAGTTGTATTTATAGTGAAACTCAACTTCCAGGCCTAATGGGTTTCAAAGCCCTAATCCAATTAGGATTTAATTTCGGGCTTAATAATGGCTCAACTCTTGGGCCCATTATTAATACGAAATTAAAGTGAAACCATAACCCAAATAATTAGCCCATGCACTCTAATGATCCAAATAGCTCTATGTGTGCGACCCAATAGGCTCTTGCCATGTTGGCAATGATCATAAATCACATTTATGATCATAAGCAATGAGCGGTGTCTAGCAACACATCATTGCTACCCAAGTGACAAGATTGTCGGTGAATCGACTAAACCTTTATGATCATCACCGATATATGCCATTGTCCCTTTGTCCAAGATATCAAGACTAAGCACGAGACATGGAATGTGTCACTCTCGTATAGCCCAATCTTTGGTTTCTTGATTACCGAGTAGACCAACTTAAACTGATGACATTGATATCGTATATCAACTCATCCGAGCATGGCCATGCATTTTCTAAGTCTCACTCTATCAAGGGGCCCGAAGATATCACTCCCGTTACATAGGAGGGACAAATCCCATCTTGATCATACAAATCCCTCCGCATGATATGTGACATACCCAATGACCTCCTTCAAGTTCACTCAGTTACGAGCAACAAAGGAAAGTATCAAAGTATGTGACTCACATGTAGGGAACCTTGATGATCTTAGGTCGAAGGACTACATATACCATGATCACTATGAGAATCACTTATGACACTCATATAACGATCCATGTAGTGTTCTAATGGTGGGTCGGTCCAGTACACAAGTTCTCCAACTTGTACCCGTATGTAGACTACATATCTCATATTAGTCTCCACATATGCTAGTCATTATGTATTATTGCAACCCGCTCCACAATAATACTAGACCAGGGACGTTTAAGAATATCATTATTCTAGGGTTACAATTATGTTTGTTAAGTTACGCAGAAACAAAACAACAAACATAATTGCTAGATTAATGCCTTAATAAAATATCATGACTCAATGTGCAAAAATACAATCATCTTATGATTGGCCTTTTGGGCACAACACTAACACTTCTACCGTACAATACTTCATAAGGTTCCATGCCAATCACTAAGTGATGGTTGTTGTTGTAGGAAAACTCCACCAAAGGAAAGTGTTGGTCCCAACCTCCTAGGAAGTCTATGACACAACACCTCAACATGTCCTCTAATACTTGTATAGTTCTTTCATTTTGTCCATTTTTTTTTAGGATGATAAGTTGACCTGAACTTCAACTTTATGCCTAAGGCACGGTGCAAGGACCTCTAGAACCTAGAAACAAATGTAAGGTCTTTCTCCTAGACAATGTCATCTGGTACACCATGTAACCTCAATATCTCTCTAATGTGGAGCTGAGCAAACTTATCCAATGAGTCAGCAAGGTTTATAGGCAAGAAATGGGCTGCCTTAGTCAACCTACCCACTATGACCCATACTATGTTGTGCTTTCATCTAGTAAGTGGCACACCCACTTCAAAATCTATAGATTTGAAACCCTACTTCCTTTCTGGTATGGGCAAGCTTTGAAACTTGCCCTCAAGCTTCTGGTGCTCAACCTTGACATGTTCGCAAGGCATACACTTAGCCACATAAGCACCTATCTTTTGCTTGATGTATAGGCACCAGAAATAGGATCTCAAATCGTTGGACATCTTTTGAGCTCCAGGATGCATACGTATCGAACTGGAGTCAGCTTCCTCTAAGACTTGTTGTCTAAGTCCATGCTTTCTAGGCGCATAAATCCTATCCTGGAAGTATAGCATTCCATGCCAAAAAGAAAATCCTTGGTATAGCTTTCCTTATTTCTGCCCATAAATCTTAGGAAGCTCATCATCTTACAACTGTGCTTCCTTTGTTACGTCTTTACAGTCTAACTTAATGGTCAGGACTTTCACTTGGTCCATTTCCCACTGCCCCTACTCTTGGGCTAACATAGCTAAATTATGCACTTCTGCCTCAGTAGGCTTTCTTGTTGCCTTTAGTACTCCAGTGTACTTTCTGCTAAGAGAATAAGCTTCCACATTGTCTTTGCCAACTGTATACTCAATGATGCACTCAAAATCCTTTAAGTACTCAAGCCATCTCTTTTTCCTTATTTTCAAGTCTTTCTATGTAAACAGATACTTCATACTCTTGTTGTCTGTGAAAACTTGAAACCTTCTTCCTAGCAGGTAATGTCTTAACTGCTTAAAAGCAAAGATCACTACTGCTAACTCCAAATCATACACTGGATAGTTTTTCTCATGAGGCCTAAGCTGACTTGATCCATACGCTATTGCTTGTTTTCCTTGCATTAGGACACAACCTAGCCTTGCCTGAAAAGTATCAGTATATGCTACATACTCCTTAGTAGGGTTTAGTAAAACCAATATTGGGGCTATAGTTAGTTTCTTATTGAGTTGGTGGAAACTACCTTCATATTTTTCACCCCACATAAATTTTTTATCTTTCATTGTTAATTGAGTTAGTGGGGCTGCTATTACAGGGAATTTAGGCACAAATCTCTTGTAATAGCCAAAAAGCTTTAGGATGCTTCTTATTTTGGTCACATTTTGAGGTTGCTTCCAATCTAAGATAGCCTTAATTTTCTAAGGATCAATAGCAAAACCATGGTCATTGGTCACTTGTCCAAGGAATCTAACTTCTTTAGCCTAAAATTGGCACTTATGTAGCTTGCCATGCAACTTGTGCTCCTTAAGCATGCCTAGTACCAATCTCAAATGTTCTTTCTAGGCTTCCTCATCCTTTGAGTACACCAATATGTCATCTATAAAATACCACAACAAAGTGGTCCAAGTAAGCCTTAAACACTATCTGCATGAGGTCTATGAAGAAGGCTGCGGCTTTAGTGAGCCTAAATGGCATCACTATGTACTCAAAATGACCATACCCAATCCTGAAAGCTGTCTTAGGTATGTCATCATCCTTGACTCTCAGCTGGAAGAATACAGATATGAGGCGTAGTTAGAAAACACCCTAGCTCCCTTCAATTGATCAAATAGATCCTCTATCCTTGGGAGGGGATACTTGTTCATGATGGCTAGTGCATTAAGCTTCCTGTAATGAATGCATATCTTGAGGTTCCATCCTTATTCTTCATAAAAAGTATAGGTGCTCCCCATCAAGATGTCCTTGGTCTTATGAAATCCTTCTCAAGCAGTTAATCTAGTTACTTTCTTAGGTCAACAAGTTCTAGGATAGCCATCCTGTAGGGAGCAATAGACATAGGTACAGCTACAGGCACCAATATGATCTCAAACTTATCCTCTATTGCAGGATGGAGTCTTGGGAGATATGTGGGGAGCACTTTAGGAAACTCCTGGACTATCAGGGTCCTACCTAACTCATGGGCTAGCTCATTCCCATTCAACCCCATATACTCATCCTCAACTTCCAAGGGTTTGTGTTACACCACCTTTAAACACCTCTCGAGTTGTAGCTCAAATGAGCTCTCTACAAAGTGTGGCTCACATCCTGGCAAGAAAAGTTGCCTGGAGTTGCAGTCGATAACTACCCTATTCTTACTAAGCCAATTCATACATAGTATGATGTCATAGCCACTAGTCTTTAAGACTATCAAGTTAACTCTAAGTTCAAGTTCACCAAGTTTAAGTATGCAATCTGTCACTACATGGCATGGGAACATAATCTTATTCCCAGCAGTTCTAACTAGGTACATTTCATTCATAGTGTATACTTCAAGATTCAAAGCTTTAACAATGCTAGAAGATATCACAGAAAAATATGTAACAGTATCAAATAAGACATACACTATAACCATTAAATGAAAAGGTACCTTTCAGAGCATTCTTAGCTAGCTTGGCTTCACCCGAACTTTCCTCCTCTTGTTACCCACTCTAGGGTAGTCCAGTTATGGTGCCAAAATTATGCATTTAAACCCCCAGGATTGGTATGTCTTGTAGGCCATTAAAACAATATCCATAGTGTACATGCCCAAACGGCCCTCTTGGGCACTATGTAAATAGATGCATATTGGTCCAACCATTACACACAGATTCACATTTTATGCGCACCATGTCAGTAAGGAAGGAAAACACTAGCACAAGTCTTAATCTTGGCTACCACACATTAGGCATTCTTAATGGGTCCCAAGTTTCCAGCCACTGCACCTGAAACTTCCTCCCAAAAATTCTATTAATATAGCCATGTGACCCCTACATTTTCTTATTTCCATTGTCAAGTGGAGTCTTATACCAAACCAGGGAAATAAGTTTTACATCAATAGGCCACTTATGGACCAAGTTATGGATTTTTGAAGTTGGTTACAAAATTCTGACCACATGAATAGTAATTCGGCAAATTTTGCAACATCATATCTTTGGCTATAGAACACAAAATGTTACCACCTCACAAAATTGGAGAATTACAAGTGTGTCATAATGGCTAAAAACCATTACATTGTGTAAATCTCACCATAGTGATTGAAGTGCGAGGCATAAAAGGCATGATCAACACCTCCTTAAAAGTGTTCTAAGTTGGTAACTTGGCCCCCAAGAAAAGCGTTAAGGATTGCTTATTTGTCAAGCAACCTATGAACTTTTTGTAAGGTTTTGGAAATTTGGGTACTCAATTGCAAAACTCTAAAGAAAGAGACTTGTAGAGTTATGGGATGGATATGAATGGTATGAAAGTTCTATTGGAGCACCAAATTGCTCATGGAAGGCAAGTTTAGACAAAGGAAACACTAAAGGCAATAAGGACCTAAATGTCCTAGTATAAACCTTAAGGTGTTCAAGCTTTTGACTAAAGTCTAAGAATGGAATTGTGCGATTATCCCACCATGAGGGAGGCAGCCAAGACTTGATAATTAGTAAAAAATGTTGGGCACATGTGTACCAATGAGTTTAAGACAAAGAAACCATAATTAGTGAGAAAGAAAATGACATAAAGCAAGGTTAAGCTTGTTAAGTGTGTTTTGCGTCCTTAAGCTTATTTAAGGCTGATGGCCTTCAGCATCATCGTTGTGTGACATGGTGAGGCTGGAGCAGAGACTGCCGGTGGGAGAATACCTTGGTGAGGAAGCTCCGGCGGGAGGCGGACTGCTCAAACTCAGAAAAATAAGGGTTAGGAGGTCCCCGGATTGTTTTTCAATGGAGGAGCCTCCGACGCCCAAGTCAGCGTTTAGAAATTGAGAGTAAGTAGAAAGTGGAGAAATCTCCCCTAGGAATCCAATCCTTTTACCTGGGATGCTTACCGGATATTTATAGGGGGGGTGAACAGTAGAAGTTCGTTTGACATAGCAGGCCCAGATCATGACATGTGTTCGGTCGAATGCGATCTGTACCTTCGGGGAGAGGCGGAGCATTTAGCCGACCACAGGCCACCTGGCCAGGAGCCTAGGCCATGTGAGGGCGGCATGTCGGAGCATGTCTTGGGGTGGTGTGTCGAGGAGTCATACAGGTATGAAGTGTTAGAGGCTCCTTAATTGTTTCTGCCGTACTCCTGAGGTCCCTTCGATAGAAAAGAGCTATTCGAAGCAGGAGGACTTCCTTCCAAGATCATTCTAGTAATCCAGGAATATCTTCGGCGAGGGTGGTCCTGTTCGGGGATGTTCACCCTTGCCGAAGGTGGTTTAGTCACCTTACCGAGGATGGTGATCCACTGTATTCCCGAGGTTGATACTGTCGTCTCCAGGGATGATGAAGAATTACAGAGGTCGGATGTGAGAGGGGCTCAGCACCCTTCTGTCCGAAGATGGTGCTCGTGTCCCTTATAGTTGGTGCTTTTCTTTCCGAGGGTAGTGCCTTACCCGAGCTTACGGGCTTGAAGGGTGATAGGCACTTCGGCTATCACATGCCTCCCTTGAAAAGTCAAAGTGGAGACTTTGGCTCTTGTCTCCTGGAGGACATTTTGTCGGACTCTGAGCGGGACACTATTCAGGGAGGCGCTTCGTCATTCGAAGGCATTCCTTCCTATGTTGGGGTGTCATCACCCAGCCTTCTGGCGATCTCGGGCCGCGTACTTCCTTCATTTTTACTGTTTCTACTGCAGGTCAGTGAACCGTCGAATCTCATACCCAGGCGTGTCAGTTATGGGTAGATGTGCCTAGGTTTTCGCAGTGTTAGAAAGAGTGTACTGGTTTCTCACGTCGGATGACACATGGCACGCGATGGTTGGAGACAGTCACGTAAGTTACACCAACCGCGTCCTTTCGCCTTCGAGGGGAAATTATGGCGACGGTTCACCTTCGAAGGGTAGTTATGGCGACAATTCGGCTACCCCTGTTCGGCCTATATAAACCCTTCTTCCCTTCATTTGCTCTCTTGTATTCTTCTTTTGCTCTCATCTATTTCTGAGCTTTTCCTTCTCTTCCTCCCCTTTTCACGACGGTGCGAGTGGCGGAGCGATTTTCGGCAACCATCTACGACGGAGTCCTCTAACCCAGAATTCGGCAAACATTTCAGTGGGTTTATTTTTCAGAGGTCCTTCTATTTTTTTAGTTTCTGTTTTTTCTAGTCCCCGAAACTTCTTCCTCTCTTCCCGAAGTCCCTTGATTGTCATTTCCGAACTCATTCTCCTTTTGTCGAACATCTCTTCCCCTGTTCCTTTTATGTCTGTCCAATCCATTCCCAAGAGCTGGCAACCTTTCATGTCTCACCCCTGTTGCTCCACTTCAGAAAAGTTAAAGAAGTGGATGATCAAGTTCTTCCTTCCCTCTTATGCCACCACCAGATTACCTCATCCCGGCCACTTTAGTTTCATGAATGGTAAGGACGAGGTTACCGTCTTCCATGCCCAACTGAAGGCTGGACTTCGATTTCCTCCGCTGAAGATAATTTGTGACTTTTGCCAATTCAACGGCATAGCCGTGAATCAGCTTCCACCCAGCTCATACTGTTATTTTAACGGCTTTCTCTGTATGTGTGGGGTCTTCAAGGTAGAACCCCATTTCATCCTTTTCATGTAGTACTACAAGCTCTATCCGGTCCCAAAGGGTGGCCTCTATTTCATGCTGGCTCGGGGTTTGGGGAGCAAAAAATATATGTTCACCTTCAACACTAAGGACAGTTGGCAAGGGTGGCAAAGGAAGTTCTTCTTCCTGAAGGTGGCAGAGGCATGGTCGGGCATGCCGACTAAGTGGGCTCGGGGAAAGCTGGAGACAGACGTCGATGACCCCAAAAAGTTGCTGACTCCTGAGTTAGCGGTGAGATTTGAATACTTCGACAGCCATATGCGGGCTGTTGCCGACTGGGATGCCGAGGTCCCACCTCGCTCCTTGTATCCCTTCCCCATTACATGGGACATCATGACCGAGGAGGTCCTTCGGGAGCTGGGGGTGCTCAAGGAGCATAAGACGGACCTCGGCATGCCAGCTCCAGAAGCCGACGGGAATAAGTCCTGGCTGGTGATGCTCATTCGGGGGGAGCTCTGTTTTGAAGCCCTTTTTGAAAGTAAGTTTCTTTTCAGTTTTTAGTATATGTATCCTTTTGGACTTACATTGATATTTTCCTTCTTTTTCAGAGATGGGCGATCAGTTGGCCGCGTTCTACAAATCCCTCTTCCTCGGTCAAGCCGAGAAGGGGGCCGCGAAGTGGCGAAAAACATCTGGGGCCTGTCAGTCTTCGGCGAAGAAGGCGAAGAAGGACCCCCTTCCCCCACCTCCTGAGGATGTTGCAGAGGTCGAGGATTTACCCGAGGTCTAAGCAGTTCCTCCACTGGAGCCTGTCGTCTGCTCAATTGTCCGGAGTCCCGCTACTTCAGCGGATATACTAGGCTCCTTGGCAGAAGGTCCTTCTGTCGAGGATCTTGAGGAGCGTTGAAATAGTAAGGGCAAACATATCCCTGCCGAGGCAGAGGAGCTTCAAGACTCCGACGACAACGTTGTTGGGTTTCGGGAGCCAAACAGTGCAGCAAAATTTAACTGAAACGGGGAAAACCGGGTGTTCAAAAATTTTCATACCTAATGTTTGGTTGAGATCTCTCACTCAACTATAGAGTCGAATCACAAAACCTGAACAGTTAACGTGTTCAGGCTCTCTATGGTATCCACACGAGCCTCTCGGGATCACCACGTTTCCACCACGTCCCGGCAGATGCGTTTCTCTTGCGCTCGCAGTGCTAGCTTGCGTGCTCCAAGGAATTGCAAGAGAAGAGTGTGGCTGTCCTTTTGGGAGGCTAGGGCAAGGAGACCTGCGAATTTCTCACTTAAAAGTTGTATTTATAGTGAGACTCAACTTCCAGGCCTAATGGGTTTCAAAGCCCTAATCCAATTAGGATTTAATTTCGGGCTTAATAATGGCTCAACTCTTGGGCCCATTATTAATCCGAAATTAAAGTGAAACCATAACCCAAATAATTAGCCCATCCACTCTAATGATCCAAATAGCTCTATGTGTGCGACCCAATAGGCTCTTGCCACGTTGGCAATGGTCATAAATCACATTTATGATCATAAGCAATGAGCGGTGTCTAGCAACACATCATTGCTACCCAAGTGACAAGATTGTCGGTGATTCGACTAAACCTTTATGATCATCACCGATATATGCCATTGTCCCTTTGTCCAAGATATCAAGACTAAGCACGAGACATGGAATGTGTCACCCTCGTGTAGCCCAATATGTAGGGAACCTTGATGATCTTAGGTCGAAGGACTTCATATACCATGATCACTATGAGAATCAGTTATGACACTCATATAACGATCCATGAAGTGTTCTCATGGTGGGTCGGTACAGTACACAAGTTCTCCAACTTATACCCATATGTAGACTACATATCTCATATTAGTCTCCACATATGCTAGTCGTTATGTATTATTGCAACCCGCTCCACATTAATACTAGACCAGGGACGTTTAAGAATATCATTATTCTAGGGTTATGATTATGTTTGTTAAGTTATGCAGAAACAAATCAACAAACATAATTGGTGGATTAATGCCTTAATAAAATATTGTGACTCAATGTGGAAAAATACAATCATCTCATGATTGGCTTTTGGGCACAACACTAACAAACGTCACCGAGGTGCCGCCTGGTTTGTCCCTTAGGCAACCTTTAGTGCTCTCAAATTTCTGCCTTGAGGATCAATCTCTTAATGGATTTTTGCCTTGACTTTGCAGAGGAAATGGCGCCCTTGTCATGGATGGTGGAGCATGCTCGGAGGCGGGCCCTTCGGGATTCCCATATCTCGAAGGATAAAGTCCCGAGGATGCCTTTGTGGGCTTTCACGGAGGACATGAATTTGTTCTCCGATGACTGCCAGCAGATGGCCCCTCAAAAGGCGAGGGGGTTCTCACTCAGGCTTCCTTTAAAGCCGTTGCTGAAGAATGCGTGAACGAGGAGGTTCTCGCGACCAAGATGTCTGAGCATGCTGCCCAGGTATCCTTCAGGCCCTTAATGATTTTTTCTTCCAACTTTTTCTAAGTGTCTGGCTTTCCTTGCGTGATTTTTACCAAGTGTTTTCCTCCCTTTTTTGCAGCTCTTAGGGTATAGTCGATACTTCAGAGCTTGGGCAACGAAACAGTCTTCGGTCCGAGCCTGGGCCGAAGATCGCCTGGAGAAGGCCAAAGTCTTTTGCGCCAATTCGGTTGTCAAGAACGCCGAGTTGAGCCGAATAGCCAAGGAGGACGTCGCCAAGCTTCGGGAGGAATTCTTGAAGGGCCAAGAAGAGCTCCTAAAGGATTTTTCCCAAAAAATGTCTGACCTCAGTGAGAAGGTCGTCAACCTGACTTCGGCGAATAAGGCTTATCAAAAGGAGAAAGAGGAAGACTCCACTCTCCTGGCGAAGGCCTTACTGACAACGCCGCCCTTCAAGCAAAGGTTGAGGCTTTGAAGAAGGAAACAAAAAAGAACAAGAAGACGAAGAAGTTGGAGAAGGAGGTGGCCGATCTGGAAAGCGAAGTGGAAGAGTTGTCGATCGAGCTGGACAAGGCCAACCAGGCAACCAAGGTTGGCTTCCAGGATGGTTTCTACTTAGCTCGATAGAAAGTCTTGGCCAAGCATCCAGACCTCGACCTCTCATTCCTAGCTGCCCTGAACATTCCCGAGGGACCTCACTGGACCTGGTCAAAGATCGGGTTCCTGGACCTCCCATTTGCCCCTTCTTCGGCACCAATGGCGGCAGCTAAGGACAAAGGGGATGGAGCATCTCACGACACCGGGGTCCCTTAGATATCTTAGGACTTTTCTTTTTCTTCTTCTTCTTTTTTGTAGTCTTTTTCTCGTAATTTCCTCCTTGTAATAAGGCCTTCTCAATAACACTTTTTCTTTTAAAATTTGGCTAAGTCTCCAATAATTTTTGACTCCAAGGGTTGTTTTGACCACTTTCGGTCTGGGACCCTTAGTAAGATACTTTTTGCACTTTTTATCAACCATCTTCGGGAAAATGCTAACTTCGACAAATTCCTTAAGTCGATAATTGACTTACTTTTAGCAGATGTGTTCGGTCGATACATCCATCGGGGAAAATGACCCAACACACTTTGTAGAGAAAATGCCATTTTCATAAGCGCTTATCTGCATCTTGTTCGGTAGGATTCCTTAGGTGGAGTTATTCTTCCTGAAAATTTTCTGTACTTAGAAAAATTTCTAACTGTACAATTTTCAGACAAGTTTTTAAGTGTAGAACTTCTTCAAGGCGTCCGAGTGCTAAATATTTTTCAGTTCTCCACCTTTCGGATCGCTGAGCTTGTGGACTCCTCTCCAACCTTCGTCGAGGACCAGATAAGGTCCCTCCCAGTTAACGCGAAGTACTCCATGAGACGGTCTTCGGGGTTCAAACTCAGCCTTTCGGAGAATGAGGTCTCCCTTTTTTATTTTTTTTCCTGACGCATAAGTTAACGGCCATAGCCACTCTTTGCTAGAAGGCTTTTCTCCTGAGCTCGGCCACTTCTCTGTGTTCGTCAATTAGGTCGAGCTTAGTTCTCAATTCAAGGTCGTTCCCTTCTTTGTTGAACACTTGTACCCTGATTGATGGCTGGATTACCTCAATGGGGATAATGGCCTCTGTGCCAAAGATGAGTGAAAAAGGAGTCTCACCTGTGGCTCTTTGTGGTGTTGTCCGGTAGCTCCATAGCACACTAGAAAGTTCCCCTGGCAATTTTCCCTTTGCCTCCCCCAATTTCTTTTTTAGGCCATCTTTTATGAATCTGTTGGATACCTCTACCTGCCCGTTGCTCAGAGGATGGGCTACCGGGGCCAAGTGTAGCTTAATGCCGAGGTCAACCACGAATTCTTGGAACCCCCTGTCCGTAAACTGGGTGCCATTGTCGGCCACTATTACCCTTGGTATGCCGAATCGGCATATGATGTTCTTCCAAACACATTTTTGTATGTCTTTTGCCGAAATTGTTGCCAGGGGCTCTACCTCGACCTATTTAGTGAAGTAGTCTACTGCAATCACGCAGAACTTCACTCCTCCTAGTGCAGTTGGGAGCAGCCCGATAAGGTCAATGCCCCATACTGCAACTAGACAGGGATAATTAGCCGAGGTTATTAACTCCGAGGGTAACCTCTGGATGTTGGCATGTCTTTAGCACTTGTCACATTTTCGGACAAATTGTCTTGCATCCTTCCCTAGGGTAGGCCAGAAGTAACCTTGGTGAAGTGTCACTCCGGCGAGGGCAACTGTTCCTATGTGGGAACCACAGGCCCCCTCATGAACTTCCTCGAGGACCGTTCTGACATCCTTTTCACTTAT